>VZZY01001072.1:0-61369 GCA_013400335.1 Eurystomus gularis | reverse complement strand
TTGTTTGCTTGTTTGTTTTTCCTTAAATAAGGCTTAATTGTGTTGCAAAGCTCTTGTGCATTCATTAGACTGCACAGTTGCCCTCAACAGGGATTCCCCTGGCTATACACAAGCTCAGAGACTGGCACGTGGTAACTCAGGCTGAGTGCAAGGAGAAGCACAGGGTGAATCTACAAGTCTTTGTAGCAATAAGCATTTTTATCAAATATCCAGTGCATAAGAACTACATACCACCTTTTCAGGTTACATTCATAATGGATACTGTTCTTTTTTGGTATGATGCAGCTCTCATAAACCTCTATTACATTATGTCTGCAGGAGCATCTACACAGAAGTCTGCTAAAAAATTTCTGTTCCAAATCCTAGCAGCTAGAAAGCATAAGGTCCACTATGCACTGAGAATAAACAGTACATATACGGACACATAGAGAGTTCAGGAACACAGAACAGAGCTACCATTAAATATATGTGTGTGTATATATATATATGAACATATATAAATTTGAAATTTATTTCACAACCCACACATCTCCACTATGTTCTGCAGAATAGCATAGAATAACGTCCAAGTATACAGATGATGAACAAGTGTTTCACTTCTCAGAAATTAAAGGTATGAAGGTAGGAAGAACAAAGGGCAAGAGAAATTCCAGCTGAAGACCACACAGCACTGCTCTGCTGTCCCAAGCAGAAAAGGGAGCAAGTTGTAAATTACTGGAAAAAAAGAGTTTTGTAAAAGGAAGCCATGTTGTATGTACATTAGTAGGCATTCCACACCACACAGAGCTTAAAGTATGAATATATATTAGATTTAAATATAGATATTCATATAATGTTTGGAAAAAAATCCTTTACATATAGATTTTTACACAAACATACAGATGATTAGATAAAGAGCTGTACAAACACATATAAAACTAAGCAAGATGTTCTCTTGATTCTCATATTAACATTTGCTTATGTATACCTTTGCATACTTTCAAACATTTAAATATTTTTTCTCTGTCCACTTCTTTGGAACTCATAAAAGTACTTACTGTGATGAAATTCACTTTTAAAACTGCAGAGACTGCTGTGTGCCTAAGTGAGCCATTATTTGCTGGCTCATAATCATCTTTTCTGTGTCTGTTAAAATCACTGATGCATTAATTGCTTATCAAAATTTGAAACAGTTCATGAGTCACTCTGAAGATACAATAAGTAAATATTAATGAGCCAATTTCAGCAGAATTAATATCCTCTGCCTCTTAGAGCTGAAAGACTGTAATTATTACACATCTGAATTAGCTCTTGATACCTATTGTTTGGGCAAATATGAAATATACTCAAGCCATACTCAGCAAATCAGAACTAACTGACTAGATCACCAGGTTTCAAGGGATAAATGCATCAGTCTTATTTGACTAGATTTTAGATCAAGAGAGAAAGGACTGGTCAATAATAACATAGAGATTATGTGAGAGATATGCCTAAATGCACAGGTCTGATGCAGATTAAGTTAAAAATGAAATACTTCATTATTAGTTTGAAAGTCATCCTATATGAGAAGACCTTAACACAACAGAAGTAATCACTCGATCTTCAAACAAACAGATTGGCACAAAACACCATTACATAAGAAATTTTAGTATTGCTTACATCGTTTGAGTGAAGGGGAGACAGAAGACATTTTGAAAACATGAGTGTGCTGAGAGACTTTCAAGTCTGAACTAAAGACAGTTCACTGTTGAAAATCCAAGTCCAAAATTTTTCAAACTAAATGACTCAGGATGAGAAAGGAAACAGAAGCCCTTCCCTTGAACCTTTGCTTTTTAATTCTACCTTTTTCCTGAAATTTGTAGGCAAAAAAGATCTCCCCAGAATATAAGAAAGAACAGGGAATATCTCTTAAATATAACTGTAGCTCTGAAAAGTATCAGGAATTAGACAGATATCAGTGAGCCACTTTTATGCCAAACTGGTAGTGAAAAACCGTTCCAAAAAAACCAGTTTCTCTCAAGGAAGTTCAGCAGCAGAAGATTCTGGTTTATGTAGCCAGCTAGTAAAAAGCAAATAAAACGGGAAATAGATGGAAATGGGCAATTTTCTTGTTATTGTCTACAAGTAGGATAAAGAATCCATTTTAATAGACTGTGGGTTTTGGTAAGAAATGAAGACTCCTCTACTTATTATATTAGGTCAGGTTGTTTATTGTCAGAGGTCGTATCAGCTGCTTAGCAGAAGATGCTGCTTCAATTTTAGCTAGTCACATACAGAGGCAGGCTGTGGCAGTCCTAGAAGTATTACAGCACCTTAGCTGATGCCACACCACAGTGATACTCAGACACTCTGTTTAGACCAGTGTAGACTGTAAAATTTAAGGCATTTCCTCAGCCCAAGACATCCAGTCCAGTATTAAACACAGAATATGTCACACTGAAGTTCACACGTAAGAATACAGTGAAAAATAGAATTTGAAGATATTCTAGAATTCTTTCTAATATGTATCTAAATAATGTGTGCTTTCCCTAATGGTGTCTTAGAATTCTTCAATTCATGCATTCACAGCTAACACCGCCCTCACATAACTTGCTTTTTCTTTTACGTAGATGTAAGGAAGGACTTAGTTCACGTTACAAACGAGCTGTGCTACTTTCTCTGAAACCTACAGAATTATGCAAATAATGTATGTGAAGTCATAGGTTCTTTAAGACAGGCCATGGCTATCTAAATGAAGGATTATTTAAATTTATCATTACATGTATATAAGATAACAATAAAGTGATTAAATAGTTTTCTTATGTTCATGAAAAACATTTTTGGGACTTCTAAAAATTATTCTCAGCATGTCATATAACAAGTTTCCAATCTGCAAATATTATTGCTGAGATTAAATACTCTCATCTACACAAATTCTGTTTATGCAGAATATTTGTGGAATTGTTTTTTCCACCAGATAATTCACTTTACCCTTGTTAATATTTTAAGCTTCAAAACTTAATGAGACATTCCATTGCTCACCCTTCTCCAGTAGAACTTAACAGACATAGTTATAAAGCTATCCAGTGCATCTCTTGAAAACACTAACTTCTAAATAAAAAGGGTGAAGGCTGAAAAATGTTGCCAAATGTTGAATCTCGATGTTAAACTTGTGAATGGAATATGGGAAATTACCAGGTCATGTGTACGATCAAAATAAAAACAGGTAGTGTTGTAAAAATGCATTGTTTAATAAAGCTGAACTTGGATACAAATGTGTTCATCACCAAAAAAATGGCCAAACAAGTAACAGTTATCAGTGCTACTTTTCTTACTGTCACGTTTGCAATGAACGTCTATAAAAACAGCTTCTTACCTGCTTGGATAATTCTGGCCCATTGATACGAGCCTGTACAAGAGCGTCATTAACAAGTGAATGGAAGCTTAGAAGCACATGGTCAATGTCATATGTTCCACTCATGGCACCTGAGAGCTCCTCCAGGGACTGAATGTATCCTCGCCAGTGAAGATCAACTTCTGCTACATTAGCTAAGCAGCCTCGGATGACGTTGAGGCAGTAGCCCATACAGGGCTTACTTAGAGTCAGCCCTTGGCAATGGGGGCAGTACTGCATTCTCAGTAAAGCCCTGCTGCAGTCTTTAGAAAAAGGCAGATGATCTGTTGTATTGATCACTTCAATCCCCAAATTCAGAGCCTGCAAAAAAGTCCGGCTGGGTAACAGTGATCTTCTTATTTGTCCTATGGCCTTTTTGGGAACGTTACCAAAGGGCCTGATGTCTCTTCTTGCCATTCGGAGGCACTCTGCATATTCCAGTGAAATGTCAGTCAGACTAGGGTTAATCATGTGGTTGTAGACTACTGGGAACAGAGTGTCAAAAAACCTGTTGACAAATTCCTCTGTACTAATGTCTGTGCCAAATATGAAGAGTCCAACATCCGTGAAGAACTCCTGAACATGTATAGTAGCCTCAGCAGCCATGTTTCTATATGCATTGCAGAAAAGTGTGCTTGTGTAATTCTCAGCCAGCCTGATAAGCATTTCAAAGGTTTCTGTAATTAAAAAGAAAAGTTCATTATATTTAAGGTTTAAAAAATAAGGAATTAGAGTAAAAATGTAAAAAAATTACATCAGGACATCTTGCGTTTACCCTGAATGCATTTTTGCATTAGAATTTATGAAGAGACAAACTTCTTACAAACTGTGACAATTCTTTTGTATATAGACAAGTAATATTAGAACACAATTAATAATCAATATGTTTTCTTGGCAGGATATATTAAACACAGTCTAAAAAAAAATTTAAAAGGAAACCAATTGCAAGCTGAGTTATAAGGTTAAAAAATACAACAAAGCCTTACTGTATCTGTCGACGTATATTCATACATTAGCCCTCTCATTTCACGACTCATTCTGCAATTTGCAATAGAAAGTTGAATGTTCTCAGTCACTTCACTTCAGGTCATTCCTTTTACCATCCTAAATGGATGGGCAAAAGTGACATCAAACGATTTAAACAACTCTTCCATTCCATTGAAATTTAACTTTTAAAAGATCAAACAGTTTTTTCTTCTTCTCTTCCAAAGGTGATGCACCAAATACACATGAGAACAAGCTTTAAAACAATGCTGTTTTGTCTGGCAATTGCTATGGTCAAGCAAAGTGCTGGAATGTGCAGAGTTGCTCTCCTTGGGCACTGTGATGGATACACCCTCTCTAAGTCTCAAGATCTGCATAACCAGGAAAGCCTTACTGGATAAACTTACATTTTGTTTCATGTGTTAGGTGGCAACCCCTAGGTACACTGAGTAGTTTTTAATAAATAGTTGGAGTATACTGGAGAAGTATTCTTCCCTGACTTGATCTATGATTTACAGATAAAGAAAAATGCTGGTTTTCAAAAAAGAAAAAAGTGTTTGTACTGAGGATTGTCTTAGATCTGCCTCAGAAGCTTGCACTTTAGGGAAGGCAAAGGAGCAATATACAGATCAAAAGGAAACTTACCTTAGAGTTGAGAATAAAAATGCACAGAAACACATATTACAAATTTTAACCCATTTTATCCACTGGATGGCTATAACTCAGTAACCTTTTTTTTACTAATTCAAGCTTTACAAGTTGTCATGTATTTATTTTTCCACACATATTTTTTGGATAGGACTCTATGGAGATAAAGTGCAGAAAAGCATGAAGTACAGCTAATAATGTCCAAACAGTGATGTTAAAATAGGCAGAATCAAATAGTGTCAAACTACGTCAGACAATTACTGAAGCAATCAGAAGTCTGATGTTAAGTCACCAACTGAAAGGAATAGTAGAAAACTCAGAATAATTTTAATATAATAACCAAAACTGGCTATTGCATCTTTAATATATATCTATGCATAAGAATAGCCATCTTATATTCTGATAAAAAGCCTGGTCAGGTCAGTGGAATGATTCACACTGACTTCAGTGGGTTCGAAATTGTATGCTTCGTGAAAAGATCACAGAGGAAACATATTAAACTAATCTGCTTATACTTCCTATGCATTCTTTGTTTTCTCCAATAAAGATGACATACATGCTTACAAATCAGAGTCATTACTTCTATTCCTCTGTGATCTATTAACTCCTGGTATCATATTTCACACAACCCTTAAGACAGTTTTTGCTCTCTTGTTCTTTTGCATTCCTCTAACATTCACACAAGTAAGAAAAAACCCACAGTGAAGAGTAGGAAACTGCATCCCATTTGTATTTTTTGTTGGTGTTTTTTTTTCTTTTCATTTATATGGCAGAAATATATGTGCATCTCTCCTAAAGGGTATTTTACTACAATCATTCATACGTACCAAGTATCACAGTGATTCAGCAAAGGGTTTGATTTGTTTAAAAAGTCAGACTCCTAAAGTCAGGGCCCTGCATGGAGCTAAACTCCCACCAATGGAGACTTAATAAATACAGCAAAGCCTCTTCAGTTCATCCCATGAGTTGACACACAGAAGTGCCAGCTGAGTAACTCCGTAGACCACAGCCGCCTACATCACCACCAGCTCTGTGACTTTTCTCAACCTCAGCACCTCATGCCATATCGTATCTGAAATACCTGCACTGCGCCATATGTTTATAAGTGTGCAGATGTGTATGGAAGATCCATGTCCTTCTGGAACAGCAGACAAGACACAACTTATCAGCTAGGGCATTGATCAAGATACCCCCTTTAAGGCAGCAGAACCAAGGATGAGATATCCGCCAGCTTTAAAGGTAGTTTGGACACTTAGCTCACACAGAGGCACATAGAGATGGACAGCTATAAATATTTTACTGTACATTATGTCTCATTTTTATTGGAGCAAACAAGGAATGCAAAGAAAGTACAATCCTACTATGGAGGCTTTATTTAGTTTCCTAAGAGTGTTTAATACCATTTTCAATGGTAGATGTCATTTATCTGCCTGTCCAGAAAGGCATGGGTATCCTGCAGGTCCTGTGTCACACCTACAGACTTTGTGTGGATGTTTTCCATTTAAAATGGTACTAGATGGCTGTGTCTAGACAACTGAACTAAATTTTAGATACACAGTTATCACTGACACAAGAAACCTTAATATAAAAGCTTGGAGCAGACAGAATAACAAAGACAGAAATTTAAGTCAAAATGATTCTTACTTTAGATGGCTTAAAATAATAAAGTGTGAAGAAGATTAAAGCCTCCTAGGAAAAATGTGTATTTTGTAACTGTGGATGCAGGCTTTTACACAAATTTTGCCCTGCTTCAGATGAAATTTGTTAAAGTATGTAACATTAGTAAAATAATGACGTCATAATAATCTCTTTAGAATGACATGTATATGGGTTTTATGACCCTTCTCAATCTTTTGTTATTACTTTCTCCTAGGTGAAACTCATAAAGCATATGATCTAAAATGTCTGTTACAATCCATGGCTGCAGTATCCTATTACCAAGAGCAGCAATATTAGATGTAAGAACAAATCATGCTGCACATGGAAAATCAATAGATTTTACAATGTGGTCCAAACAGTAACAAACCTTCAAGATTGAACTACATTGCTAGTGCCCCAGCAACTCACAGATGAACGAGTACAATAATCAACTGCATGATTTATTGACTATTTGTGGTTTTCTAAACAGCATATGATAATACTGGTCACTTGTCTTTATGATCATGCATACTGCTGTTGCCATTTTAGGATTCCCTAGAAAATCTGTTAATCGGGTTTATTCTACTGGCATGTTTTCTACTTTATAACCACCAGAGCTATTCCAGAGATCCGTTTTGCTCTCAAACAGCTTGAAGAATGACAGACAGCAAAGCAGACATATGTTTACTTTCAATATTGAACAGCTCCCGGGAACACCTTATGAGGGCAATCTATGTCATTTACAACCCTTTCAGACTTCAATGACAAATCAAGTTACACTGGTTCAATACTGCAAGCATATCACAGATTTAATGTGTTTATCTTTTAAGTCTATGGGCCTAGACAAACATCATCAGTCTTAATTATTCAGCCACATAAAAGAAGCGATGAGTTTTCAATCAGTATAAATCCAATACATATAAAAGACATTTAAAATACAACTAAGATGAGCCAGAGAAGATCTTTTTATTGTTATTAAAAGATTTTTTAATCTGCAGGCTCAGTGCCCCTTATCTCCATCCTTTATGAGATCTTCATAGTAACCACTATATAATACCCTACAGATACCTTCTGTAGCACAACAGTGAATAATGTCCAGCATTTACCATGGGTGACTATCAACTTTATTTTTCTTTGGCTACACTTAAAATTATGATTTGTACACTCCTAAGTAAAAAATCAGAGCCCATAATATATTAACTCATTAATTTTTTGAAAGAACAGTACTATTTCTCTTCCTGGTTTTGCTAAGAAGGAATGAAACACAAGACTTGGAAAAAATGTAGAAGAGCACTTGTTTGGTTTATGTATTGCATTTATTCAGTTGATTCTTCCTATCAGTATATATATATACACATTCCTTTTTTATAATAGTGTATTTAATAAAGTGATCACAAAGTGATATAAAATAACTATCAGGTCATTGCTTTAAAAGATTTGCAGGCTTTCATTCACTTTCTTTAACCTTTCTGTTCCTGTGAGCCATGGGTAGTTCTAAATTATAAAGATGCCACAATGTAGCAATTAGTCCAGTGGATTACTGGCTTTAAAAGACAACACAGAAGTATATACATGTCTTGTTTACTACAACTCACAAAAAGAACAAAAAAATAAATCTTGTTTTCTGTTCCTGGACATTAATCAGATTTAATGGAAATATTGCATAGAATGAAAAAGGAGTTGGATTGGACTAGATTTTAAAGCAATTCTCATCCTTAATAGTTCTGGCAGTGTCTTTCTACTACAGGTACATTAGAAGAGTAATTTAAAACAAATTTATATGGAATGGCAGTTTTAAAAAAGCAACTGCATTTTCTTAAGTTTAAGCTTTCTTTACGCAGATAAATGTTCTATACAAGTTGCTAAATTACAAAATCCATGGTCTAAATTCTGAGCATTACCTTTTGAAACATCTATAGGACTTAACACAAAGATAGTCTAACAAATTAAAAATCCAATATTAGTAGTGGGATAACAGGTTGTGAAGTCTTATAATTCAGCAGTAATTCACCAGCCGACATTACATATTATAAATTAATTAATACGTAGACACAGTATTTAGCAAGAATGCCTTTCACAGTCCAGGGGGGGATCCAAAACTGAAAAGCCTGGATTACCTTAAGCATTAGCCCATAATATACAGGAATCCAGACAACTAAATCCAAGCAAAAGCTGAAAAATGTAATAGTATCATGAATTTATTATGACTTGAAAAATCCGATGGGTAAGTATTAGCCTGTTGCCAGTTGCCACTACTGTTCAGTGATCTCATATATTTTCCTTCTGTTTATGAGCAGCGTAAATAATCCAGAAGCATCAAACTCTCTCTACTAAAGATTTTTAGTCCAGTCAAGTGTATCTCGCATACATTGTCCTACTGGAGTTAAGGGGAATATCTCAGGCAGAGTTTACAGCCTAGTAAACAAAAGGCATTAAGGATTATGGAAAAGGATAATTATGGACAAGAAATTAATCCACCCAGTATCACATGCATAGTATCTTTGTTTAAAATATATCAAACAGGAAAAAGATACAGGTGGGGAATTCAATGTAGTTATTCCTAACTACAATGCAGTGCACAGTGCCAGATATACTGCAAAATCCCCTAGTCATTTATCATATCAGAAAAATGAGCTGGAAGAATAAAGTCTTCAAGACATACAAATGAATTATAAGGAATGAACTCATTAGGGCATTGCCTGTGAAGGTTATATAGGAGAGAGATCAAAAGGATAAGTGCCAGAAGAAGATATTTGAGACTCACTTAAACTGCTCCTCATTAACACATATTTCAAATTAATCTATTTCATAGATTATAGACTCATCACTGATGTCAGTAAGAAAACAGGTAGAACAGATTAAACCTGTAACCCAACCAACTTTGTGTTGCCAAGTGTTAGTGATACACCTCAGGCTTCACAGCCATAACTACTCATAACAGAGCAGAATTTGTCAGGTCTTGTTTGGACTTGAATTTATTTTATCTCTCTTTGAGAAAAAAAAAAGAAATAAGAAATTTGAATTAGAATCAGTTGACCATTCCCTAAGTTGTCCTTTGTTCACATACTCAAATGCCAGGAATTTCTTGCATATCTTTTGATTTTAGGTTTGGTTTAGTTTCATTGTCTTTTTTTTTAGTTGTGGGGTTTTTTGTTGTTTTGGGTTTTTTTAGCTTTGTGAAATTGCATAACTCTCTTTAAAATATTACATAGAGGACTGAAAACAAAGGAAGTAATCATGGTGTAACTAAGCCCATGGACCCAGAGTAATAGGGTAACAGTGTACCCCATTAGCAAATATAGGATTGAAACAAACAAAATTAACACTGAGAAGGCCCAAGACCATCACAGAAGAAACCTCTATTAGCAGCATCATACTCCTTTCAGTGGAGAGCCCAGGACTGACGATTCATGTCAGCAATGCACGGGAGGCATGAGTATAGCACCAGAAGAAAGTACGCACACTAGGAAGTTGGTGTGTGACAGTTTTAGTTGGAATATTAATAGGAATTAGCAATCATAGATAATTTGAACTATAAGCATTAGTGTCACTGCAATTACACTAAAAAGAACTGTTGAACTTTGAAAGGCTGTTAAAACATTAATCAGAGAAATGGCAAATTCTCTTAGATCCATATGTAAGGTATGCTCTCCTTTTTGCCCATAATGAAATTGTGAGGACTCATTCCCAATTTAACCAATGCAAAAAAATATTGTAACTTTTATTTAAAAATTTAACATACTGAAAAATCTAGAAAAACACATTCCAAAGCCAGGTGAGATTAATTTTACTCATGATTGTGCTACATCTTTTTGTTAGTCTGAATTGATAATTGTACTTCTCATTCTTATTTTATAATGTACTTAATATCATCCTTCAGTGTTAATCTTTTCTTAGTAATCCTGATACTATTTTGCCATGTAGAATTTGCCCTCTGAATCTACAAATTCAAAGTTTTTTAGTTTTCCTTCTCCACCTTCATATTTATACATTCAAGAGCAGGCCAAGCACTACCAGGACTCATGTTCGGCTGATCTGACACTATGATCTCCAAGGCCTGTATTTGTTTTCTGTAAAATATTGGAATAAAATTATCTTTTATCTAGTTTTCTGGAGCTTCATTAATTTTTATAACACAATGAAAGTCATCACCAATGGTTCAGCAAATCCTTTTTGAACTTTTCAATGAAACTCACTACTGTTGATTTTAGAATATCTAGCCTTAGAATCTGCTGTTTAACATACTTCTAAGTTGTAATTGGAAGTTGTAAAATATTTACTCTTACCTTGATAGATGATATATTAATATTGAATGACTGTCATAAGCATGAATGAATGAATAATAATCACAGGAATATCACATGGTTATTATTTTAAGTAGTTATAATCAGTGATTCCACTTTTCTCCCAAAACTCTTTTTTGCTTTTTTTTTCCAGTCTCTTGTTATCCTTTTAATAGTGATGACTATGGGACCATTCATCTTGCCATTTTGGAAGCAACAGGAGCAGATTGTTTTGTATGGTGCCAGGAGAAGAAATAACTAGTAACAAATACAGTTCTACCAAAACCTTTTTTATCTCTTGGATTCTGCTTACCTTCCTCTGATTTTGCATTGTTCTGTGTATTTCACCGGCAGTACTTCCTCATTGGAGGAAAATATTTCTAAATTCTGAATATATTACTTGCTACCTTGGAATGAAATGTGCTCAGAGTTGCAAGTAGAACACTCCAGGTGAACACAGCTTTAAAATTATAATGAAGTTGTTTGAAAATCTTTTGATATAAAATGTTGTGCAGTTTGCAAAAGGACATTAAATTGATAATGATGTATGACATGCATTTTTAAACCTTTGCCATAATAGAAAAGAAAGACAAGTAATCTCAAATGTATGAAAAGCGTATGTTTTGAAAACGGAAATTTGGAATTTATAGCAGGAGGATGTTGAGATAGGAGGGTCAGAAAATTAATTGATTAGACGGGTAAAATGCATTTCACATAACTTCAAACATATATATGTGAGCTAGCCAACTAAAGCTCCCTAAAAGTCAGGTAGGGAAAAATAAGCACTTCTTAGGCAGGATTCCTCTCTCCGTCTTCAGATGACTACTTCTGGTTGCAATGAACTGCTCTCTGGAAGTGTTTGTTCCTCTCCCATGACTATAAAGGGATGTAGAACAAATCACTCATATATACTAAGATCTACATTTAGTCAGGGCGAACCCCTAAGATTTTTGTAAGTAACTGGTATTAAGAGAAAATGTCATCAAACATAATACAATACTGACATTTATACAAATAAAGAGCTGAGATAATCATGCTTCTACAAAGTGGTTTTAATGGTAGGTAAATGACAAGCTTCTAATTTATTTATGCAAATCCTCTTTCCTTCTGCACAGCTGGGAATGTGTTTTACTTAGAATGAAATAAAGGATATACTTGGTTTCCAGCAAGTTGCCTGAGCATCATGACTTTACATACTAGCTTTATAAAAAGTAATTATCAGGGAATCACAGAGGAAATACACATGAAGAGGAAAAACAACCTCAGGAAGATTTCCATAAAGCTATTATGATGATTGACATCAGATGAAGTTTTGTCTTTATATTTGAAAGTTTAGAACCTTATTTATTTATTTCTTTTCCCAGTTATCCCTGTTTTATGCTAGCAAAACTCACTCCACTTCAGGGAGCTATTTTTTTACTTATACAGGTTACAGTGAAATGATAATCAGGTTATAGCAGATGCAACACTACAGACCAACATTTCTTGCACATCAAACAAGTAAATATTTTCATTTTGTATCACTGAATATTTAATCTAACATCTTTCTTCTAAGTGTTGGTTGAGGTTTGCTGAATTCCTATGTCTCATAGCCCAAAGAATTCCACACTAAAAATTATCACACCAGTCAGTCAGTTAAAGAAATTTGAGGGGTTTCAAAGAGCCTCCAAAGATTTTCATTAGGGATTAGATGCATTTATAATCTTTCAGTTTGCTTTGCTTCACTTCACTCCATATTCATTGAGGTAAAAAAAAAACTGAGGAAAAAGATGTAATTCAAGGAGGCTGCATTTCTTAAACAAACAGCCTTTTACATGGAAGATGCAGGAACAATTAAGTTTATAACTCTATCTGTCGAAGTTTGTTCTGTGTTCCTCTAAAACTACTGGATTTCAAGAAGAAAAACTGTATGTCCCTCTGCATAGCTCTGGTGTGATAGGGATTACTGATCTAATCACTATTAGTGATAAGTGCAAAATTATGCTTAATGTAGGTATTGCAATAGCATTTTGGTTTACACCATATATTTCAGAACCTATTTTGCAGAATGCGATAAAAAATAAACACATTTGAAATATGCACTTCCAGGTTTCAGATGGGCTAATGAATGTGCATTTCTAACTTGTCACGCTAGAAACTCTCAGGAGGTGGATAATCAGGCAGACAAATACTCTCTTTCCCAATTACAAGAGGAAAATAGCGCCTGTCAACAACATAAAAATCCACTTATCTAAACTAGTTAGGCAAAGACATATAGTTTTAGTATATAAACATATCAAATGTAAATGAAATTCAGAAGATATTTCAAAACTGAGGAAGTCTTAGTAAAGAGAAATGGTTTCTTGAAGGACTTTTTTAATGATGCTTGTACAAAATATTTGGTGTAGCTGATTTTGATGATAACATCTTAGGATCGAATATTGATACGGATTGTAATAGTCCACTCTACTGTGACTCACCCTTTATTACCGAGGGTAATACCTGATTTAACACAATTCATTTCTACACCAACTCATAACCCATTCTTCAGAAACTAGTTACTAAACTATATATGTTAAATGATCCTTTGTTGTTAGCAGCTTTAGCACTTAGAATCACAGAATCATTTGGGTTGCAAAAGACCATCAAGATCATTGAGTCCAACATTTAACCTAGGACAGCCAAGTCCACTACTAAACCTAAGTGCAACATCTACACATGTTTTAAATATCTCTAGGGATGGGTACTCAACCACTTCCCTGGGCAGCCTGTTCCAGTGATTGACAACCAGCAAGAATCCATCCCTGACCAGCTGTGTCAGGAAGTTATCTTCCAAAAACCTCAGGAATCTCCTAGACTGTTTCCTCTCTGCTGTGTTGTATTTCCAGCAGATATCTGGTAAGTGGAGAATAAGTGGCAGTGATTGTGAGACTTCTCCCAGCTGCTTATTGAATATTTCATCTACCTCTTCATCCTGGCTAGGTGGTCTGTAATAGACTCCTATCATGGTATCTGCCTATGTGATACACCTCATCAAGCTCTAGACACGGAAACGTGGCGGGATGACTCGCACAACTGTGATGGATGGCTACAAAATCTTCAGAAGGGACAGGCAAGGAAGGAGAGGTGGTGAGGTAGCCCTATGCGTTAGGGAGTGTTTTGATTGTCTAGATCTTAATGATGGTGTTGGGTGATTATGGGTAAGAATCAGGAGGAAGGAAGGCCAATAAGGCAGGTATAGTGGGAGTCTGTTATAGGCCATAGGTATTTCAGGTAAGATCCTCTCCACCAGATTGTGGACATAAGACTAAATGCATCTTCAAAGTAGATGAGTCTGTATCTCAGCTAATCAGTAGACAGGATTCATCTAACCTAGTTTAGGTGTCCACATGGAAATAAGATGAATCACATTGCTTTTCTCCTCTGTTTATACAGAGAAAGAGGGTGATTAGTTCAGAGACGCTTCTTTTCTCTTCTTTTATTAAAATGAACAGTCTCCTTTCTTTCAGTCATAAGGGGAGTCCATTCTGCCTCTATGTAGTCAAAACTTAACCCTAAACACTTCCAAAGGGAAGTCTAAATTGCCCAAGTTATATGGTCATGTGAACAAGCCATATGTTTAGGAGTTCCAAATTCATATATAGCTCTGCCTGACTAGGTACTTCAATAATGTTTTGTTAACCTATTTTGGAACAGCATTGCTTCTCTAACTCATGTTTACCTTGGGAACCACTAAGCCCTTTGCATCATTTCAATAGAAAAACTGCTGAGCCAGTCTTTCTCCAGTCTTCAACTCATCTTATTCCTACCTAGATGCAGAATCTGCATACGTCCCCAACAAATGGCATCCCACTATTTTGAATACTAGCGCTATTTTCAGCCTGCGCATGAGCTCTTATTGTCCCCCCCTCACTTGTTGAGAGAACGCTCATTCAACAGGGTAGTGAAAATGGTGGCTGTACTTGCCCAAGAATGACAACTGATGTGTCTTTCTATTCTGACTGTGAACACTTGCTAACCAATCAAATGCAGGTTTAAAAAAAGTTTTGCATCTGTTTAGTGGTAATTTACTGAAGACAATTCCCTACTTATTCATGAGAATGGCATGTTGAGTAGTGTAAAAAGGGAAGTGACTTAACATCTGTCCTTCTCACATACCCACATTTTGGTTCCATTTCCATACAGAGAAATTAGATTAGTTTGAGCCAGCTTGTCAGTAAATAGAGTTTCACTGTTACTCTTTAACTTAATATGTTCTTACACATGCCTTCTAAATATTCCAGCTTTTTATTCCCAATAACTGAAATTAAGCTAAACAGTCTAAAATGCTCTAGCTTCCATCTTTTCTGTTTAACAACAATGAATACATATATACATTCACTCTTTGCAGTCTTTTGCTACCTCTACAAATCCAAAAACAAATACTAGTGCATTTTAGAATGTGTATATTGGCAAAAGAAATCAATCAGTGAAAACAATGTGGGGAACAATTCTGAAGTGAACATCCTTTACATCTTACTAATCCTGCTCCATAGCTGTGCAAAGAGGTCCTATATCTGTTAACAGTCTGATCAGCATTGGTGACACCTGGGCCTTGAGCAAATTAACTGTTTCCAGTGGAACACAGCAGGACATGGGAGAATGTTTTGCCCTTTTCTGCATTTGTTAATGACTCTGCATGAGAATCTGATTTATATTATTATACTCCTAGAGTAACATACACTGTGAAGTCCGCTATTAATGCACATTGTACCTCTGCAATGCAAAGCGTAAGGCTCATTAAGGAGTCTTCCAACTGATATTGTTCAGTACATATATAGCCTTGAATGTATGCATGCCAGTACTGATGAAAGCAGTTCTGTTTACTAAACAACTACAATGCCAAAGCCAAAACCCACAAGGAAGAAGGCAGGGAAAGGTCACATCAGATTATCACACCTATCACACAAGGTGGTGATTCATCTCAGCTACCACCTCAGCTAAACAACATTTTCTTTTCAAAGGAGGTAAGTTTTGGGGATGTTTAAGGCATGATTCATCTGACATATTTTGGATGTTTATGGGAAGATGAATCATGCCAAAATATTTATGGAGAGATGAATCATGTCAAAAAAAGTGCCTTTTTCACTTAATTTTCTATTGAGGGAGTTGATGGTGACAAACTCAACAATCCACTCTGTTATACTAATCATCATTAGGTTTGCTATTTCACCTCTACAGCTTGGTTATCTTAGTTACAAATTTACTTTTAACTTTCTTGTTAGTAACCTGTAACAGCTGTATCTGAATTTCCACTGTCTCCTCCAAGGATTTGTTTGTCCAGAGATGATCTTGCAACAAGATATGTTTTTAAAATGATATATTCATCTAACTTCAACTGCAGGAATGCAGTCTATTACATAGAACAAATTTCTGGTGAAAGCAATGAACCTTAAAGAAAATATACATTCTTTACAGAAGCTGAACAATAAGTCTGCAAGTTGGAAGTGATCTCCCATTTCTTTCTGATGTCTACAGTTAGTTTAATGTTGACCTAATAGTCATACAAGATAAATGTCTGTGCATCTCCTTTTACATATGCATATTGATCACTGGACCGACAACTAATAGCTTACTCCCAGGTTTGTTTCAGATTACTCCTACTAGTTCTTTCCAAGATAACCTGTGTGGTTCTATAGACAGGTCTACTACAGGGACCACTCTGAAAAAACAGTATAGCTGAAACTGTGTAAGTTTTGGCACTTCCCACACTCTTCCAATATTGCTCCAGAAAACTTCCCATTCCCTTTATCCTTCTGACAATCCTGGGCATATAGCATAGCACCCTGGGTTCACTTTGGTGGGTGCAGTGCATCCTTCATATTATTGCAGATTGAAAAATGCATTAAACAAAAAGTTCATGTAAAATCAAGAGTGCACACACAGCCAAGTGGTACATGAAAAGGATATGGTCATTCTGCTCTAGAAGAAGCAAGCCCTAAATGGTGTGGACACGATCCACACTGTATTATTTAGCCTGCAGTCTGATAATGCCCCCTTAGACCTGTGTAGTTAGCAATTCTGATACAGCTAATACGTCCAGTTCTTGGCAACCTTCTTTCTGTAATCTGGAAGAGACTGCTGTAATGTTCTCTCTGTCTTGTGCACCTTTTGTCTACTTCCAAATTTTGTACTTGTTAACAGAACTGCTGATGGGGCTCCCTCATCCTCTACTAATAGAGATCAAAGAGATAAAAGACGTGTAGGAGAGAAAAGCAATCAAAGTTGTGTGCCGCCTACTGAAGATTGAAAGTAGTAGTCCTATTCTCCACGCAATTTAGTAGATGCCTTTTAATCCCATGCCAAATCCAGTTTCACAAGAAGATCATATATTAAACTATTTCCTGAACTGGCCACTTGCCTAGCAGTGAAGAAAATGGATGGGCCCACAACTCTTCTCCAGACTGAAGTACACAAAGAATAGGGTGGGGGAAGGAAAACCAAGAATACTCAACTGCTGTGACCATCCAATGAAAGAAAACTTCCACTTCAGTTCCAATGGTATGTTTCTCTTATAAGAAAGCCATGCAAATTAGTCCTACTTTAATCCTAAGAGACAAGTGAGTAATTGCAGCTCTTGAACACGAACTATTTCTCTGAACACAGGATATTCAAAAGATGTGAAAGCTTTCTCCATGACTATGCAAATCATCTGTCTAGAAAACAACAAAATATTCTTTTCTAATATCGCATGCATGCAAGAATGGTATGTTTCCAAATTAGCAAAAAATCTACTGTGAAAACAAGAGGAAGGTGAACAGCCAGGTAACTTCTCAGTCTCCTGAGACTCCCAGAAGTGCCTTGCAATTCTCTTCTGTAACCAGTTCTTATCGGAAGTTTGTACATATTAAATACTGCAGGAGTGAGTATTCTGTTGTGAGAACTAAATTCTTCTCTCTCTTTATTGGTTTACCTTAGTGGGATGACATTTACGGCACAGATACAGGATCATCTTGCTCTTTTAAGAAAGACTCCAGTGTATTGTTATTAGTGGTTCAAGAAGACTCCTCAAACGAGCATGACTGTTGGTGGACTCTCCTTGAGAATGGGAAATTGCCCTCAGAAAGCTGCCATTTGACTTGAAGCAACAGCATGGAATGGATTGCTTTCCCTAGTTGGCATATAATTCAATTTAATATACCTTAATACACCTTAAAGCTGTTCTGTAATAAATACATGACTAGTCACATGCTAGGAGGCTCAAGAACAGAGCATGTGTGCAGAAAATAGCACTGAAGTGTGCCTCTAAAGCTGTAATCAGCATTACTCATCTGAAACTGAGCATCAGAACATTCTTTAAATAATTATTTCTTAGATCCTCTGACTTATTCCTATCATGAGGATTTTTTTCAATTTTTTTTCTTCCACTTGACATCTTTCTGCTTGGTTTGGTTCAGCTGTGCAAATTAACTGCCTTTCTGTATGGCATGAGCAATAATCATTGGTCATTTAAGAACCATGGAAGAAAGTAGCATTGTAAGAACCACTATGGATCAACTGGAAATATGGGACTTCAGAAACTTACATCTACACGAGAAAAGATGACACCCAGAACTATCTTCTGTGGAAAAATGCACCTTAACGTAAACCATTCCACTGAGCAGACACAGGTCTGTGAACACTCATATTACAATCATATGTCTTCATAGATGGCACATACAAAAAAAAGGACTCAGAGAAATAATGAAAAAAGGCCAAAGAAAAACCTATATTAAAGAAAACTTGTATTTTTTTTCTTTTATTTTCTCTTTCAGGTAGAATGTTCCTTGCTTCTTGGGCTTTACAGATTTTAGCTTTTCTAAATCTACAGTAAATAATAACACAATTTAAAAATTGCAAAGTTCTTGCTTTATTCTGTATTTTAACTGTTGATGCAATATTTTATGCATCATAATAACTTGCTGCTACAATCCCACCAAATCAATAACAACTAACTAAATAAGTAAGTATTGTTTTTAAATTTCTTCTGGATGGTTTAGTTTATTTAAGCTCTAAACCTTGACATTTATATAGGCATGTAAGATAACAAAGCAATTTCATTTTTCCTTAATGATGTTCTGAGATGGGAAGGGAAAATAAAGTGGATAATATTTTCTCTTTTCCATATGTTTAAGAATGACTATTTGTAGTATCATAATGAGACAATTCTTGCCAAAGTGTCATCTTTTCAAAGTATAAAGTGGGATTCATTTCACCTTATTTCAGCCATCTATAAGTCACATCTTTACCTACCCTAGCTATTTGGATAATCTGGGTTCAGATATTTTATCCCTGATGAAATCTAAGATTACTAATTAATTAAACAGATGCTTCAATTGTGCAAGCCATAGTTCCCACTCAGACAGACAACTATGAAGGGCAATTCATCCTGATTATAGCAGCCATCCACCTTAGGATGGGACTAATTGCACTCTGGAGTTCCTTTTCCTTCTTCATGAGCTATGCTGAGCCTAAATGAGGCAATAGATTAGATATTCTTTTAGCTACTTTATAGGTGGCTAAAATTAGAAAATATTAATCCCACTCATAGGGTCTGCAAATTTCATCAGGTTTAGTGCTACGTGAATTTAGTACAGAGTTTACCTACCTCATGGGTCTTCAGTTGCCACAAAGATGTTTTCTTTGAATTAACATATGGGGAAAAAAATATATAGAAAAATATTTTACTACAAACTGCTGTTTGGGAACCTTTGTGTGTTAAATTAATTTTGCAAGGGCCTTCAAGTGCAAATAACACAATTATGAAATGCAATATCGCCTGTCACCTGATTATATGCTAAATCCTGATGAAGCCTAAAAAGTCTAACCTGTTACATAATTTAGTTACTTTCAGTAAAGATTCCCCAAAACTCAGCAATCGTAAGGGAAAAAAAAAAAACCACTGGTAAAAACTGTTCCTGCTGGCTGTACTAATTTGCTTGGCACTAAGAGGATATGCTACCACAGACAATTTATTCAGTCAAATACCGAAACATTGGCTAGCATTGGCAAAAGGGCAGAGGAAGCTCTTACGATATTCTATCAAATGTATCCAACTCAGTGATATACTATTAAACATATCCTAGATGGTTTAGTGTTTTGTAATTACATATTATGTATCTACCAGTAATATATTTATTTTTAACCTTAATGAATGTGTATTTCTTGATATACAGATCAGTTATCACCCATTTAATAATACCCATTTTCTGTTCCCAAAGTAAGGATGCAGCACACTTATTTAAATATATTTTTCCTAAATAATACCACATTGCTATGATTTTTTCTGATTCATCCCATAGAAATATATAACTGGAAAAGTAATACTGCAGTGAAAAAGCAGTCTGTACTGTGCTGACTTTATTTAAGATATCTTTTCTAGCAAACAATTATTTCCATTGCAGCCCAGCTTGAAATGACTTTCTGAACTACATGCTTACTTCTAAAAAATCCACCCACAGTTAAGTATTCTGAGTATCTTTATCTCGATGTACATTAAGACTCCAGAATTACTTTTTCTTGGGTCTGGCTTCATGACCAGCTAATTTCCTGAATCTGTACTGGGATAAAATCCAGGTATGCAGCAATTCCCTGTCTCAGAAAATAAACTTTAATTTATTTCCCTAAGAAGGCTCAGGATCAAAACATCCAGGAGACCAAGACCTGAAGGTAGGAAGCCCCTGGTTATTAAATAATAACACTTCCAACTTTTCACTTGCTCGTACACTAAGTTGAGCCATCTATACAGACAGCTTTCTAAGCAGCATCCTAGCATACTGAAGGTAAAAGAAAACCTTTTTGTAAACTGATGCTATCTGGTCTTTCTAATTTTGCAAGAATCTGAAGACAACTTAGTTTTACTAACACTTTGGCCAACAGAGATTTCTACCTTCAGTGGAAGATGGAGAAAACAGTTTGCCTAATTCTTCGGAGTAGTTCCTTTTTTGATCTTCACCTCTATATTGCTTGAGGGAGATTATTTATTATTTAAAAGCCAATATGCCAAAGATAATCTGACAGTTAGTTATGTGCATCAGCTGAAAATAAGACACAACATAATGTATTATTATTGTGTAAGTGTAGCCGAGGTTGTGCCATCCATCTATCTCATATACTGGCCTCCTGTATGGCACTGGACAGAATAAATAGCCTGGTTCCGCTAATGCTCCACAGATAATGCTTCTCAGCCCAGAAGAGAAATTACTCAGTAACAGTTCCTAAGCTCCTCTGAGAAAAACGATGCAGGCCACTGCTGGGTTGGATCATCTACTTCTGCTTTATCACATAATCATTTGTTGATCTTTGATCTCAAAGGCCAGAGGGGAGAATGAGCTTGGAAATCTCATACTGTTCACAGTGATAAGGAAGTCATTGTTTATTGATGTTACCAGCCCTTGATCTTTTTTATTGTGCCGTACAATGGTCTGATACTTGACTGTGAAACACACGGGAAATTCATTCATGTTGTGTGTTAGTGGAATTCAGTGATTACTTCTTCCCAGGAAAACTGAGCATGGGATGCTAGCCAGACAGATCCTGGATCAAATCCTGACAAGAAAAATTACTGCATTTTCAAATACATTTTTAAGTATGGTTATCTGAAGAAAATTAATTATTTGGATTAATAGTGAGAACAGTGTTGTTCTTTTATTTAGCAGGCAGGAAATAAATTTATTTTGATAAAGTTTGAAGAGTTTTCAAAGCTGCTTGATTTTCAGCCTGCATTTTCATGCTGAATTAGTAAAAAATAGTGAAAGAAACATATACAATTCATTCAGGTAGAAAGTAAATGTACCTGGATCTCCTATATTCCATTCAGTGTTATAAATTAGTACACAAAATAAGACTATCAGTTCCACAGAAGCCTCTAAGAAAAGCCAGGGTTGCTACAGTATTTTGTTGTGAGCCTAATCCTGTGCACTTTGTGAGAACCAGGATCCACAGGGTTTTGGCATGGGGGCTTCTAATTTTTGTACATCACAATAGTTAGGTTAAAAGCTTTTAAATTATTAGAAATTGAAGTGTTTCTACATAGTTATGTAAGTACACTTTTTGAGCACCTTTGGGAATTCAGAAACTGCAGCACCTACAGAGTTAGGTACCAGCTAAATGGCTGATTTTCAGATTACAGTTCTGAATGTAGACAAACAAATTTTCTCCAGCTTCTGGTATTCGGTATTGAAGAAAAGTTTGTGTATGAGTCATCCAAAAACATTACTGTTCAATATGATTTGACTTCTTCCTGGCATCACATGAAAGTCAGTTCTTAGCTGTACACACTAAGCCTATTCACACACTTGCATCAAGAACGTCTGCCAGTTTATGGGTTGATATAGAATATATGCTTCAACAGGCTGTCACACATCACACTGAAATTTGGCTGTCAGATCTTAATGTGGGAAAGATGCCTGAACACAAGGAGGCTGGTGTTTAACTAGCATTTGTTGTTTAATTGCTTTTGTGGACTTAGCTTCTTGATCCACTGTTTTAAAATTACTTAGAGACTTAGAAGCTTTACTTTCACTGACTGTCAAGTACTAAAATCAGAGCAAAAATTCCACTTTCCTTACTATGCAGTAATAAACAATTGAGTATACAAATCATTTGTCAGTCACAGTTACAGCACAGTGAGCAATTAAATAGTGCTTTGAACTGTGTATTTCATTGAGTGAATAGGTTAGACTGCTTATGCCATTAAAAGCTATACAATCTAAGACTGGATCTATTAGATTTGTGTTTGTGTTAACAGCAATTAACGGTACTTTGTAAAAAAAAAAACATCTCCAGCATAACAAGGAGGCTTCTGGATCATGCAAAACTGGCTTCATTTTCAGGTAAAGTTTTACTAGATGTTCCATTTGTGTTTTAGTAACAGAAATAATAGCAGACTTCATACAAAACTAGTAGGTACCCTGTACATATGCTGTTATGACATGGTATTGTACAGAATCTATTTCATAGTACAGTAATATAGTTGTAATAGTAGGAAGTTGTCTTCTGAGACAAGAGACTGAAATGTGTGGTATGTTACTTAGGATTGAGAACCGAGAATATAGAAATAAACAGAAGTAAAATAGTTGATATTTCCCATAATAATACAGGGTAGTTTGGATAACCGAATATTATCAGGAATCAGGGAGACTCAAGTTCCAGGAATGCAAAACTGACCAGAGGTTGACTAGCTGTGAAGACTGGTTAAGTCCTGTAACCTCTATTTCTGTTCCTTTACAGTATTAGGACAATATAATCACTCGCATGAGAAGGAGGCTGTGAGGATTACTTATTATTTGATCATTATGTTTCATACATAAGGCATCATAAATATTCTAGCTACTGTTACAACAATATGAAGTCATTAGTCTGAAATATCATTAATATTACATCTTTGTTTTTACATTTTAAAAAGTAGATAAAAGTATATGACCTGCTGTATGTCACCTTCATGTTTTCTATTACTGACAGCTTATTCTGTTATCTGTAACAATGAGGAAAGGAAAGTGGGGGGCTATTGCACTGGTGCCAAACCAGAAAGACTGAACCGATAACATTAATTCCTAGAAGCATCTAAGAAATATTGCCTGAAACACAAAACCAGATATAATTCTGACCTCTAACTAACAGTGTTTTGGGGGAAAGGAATATAGTGAAATGCAAACTATCCAGCGATTTCTTTGGATGGACAGATAATAATATGTTACCCAAAACAGAAAGCAAGAAGACCTAGACCAGATGAAACAATACAGGTAGTATGAGATTTAGGTGAGTGTCCACAGAATCATAGCATTTTCAATTCCTAGGATGGGAAGGAGGAAGAACAATAAAATAAATACTAAAGACATTAAAAAAAAAACAACAAAAAAACAAACTCACAAACAAACCAAAAAACAACAAACAAACCAAAACTTCAGGAAACTTAGAAATGGCAAGTAGGATCCCCTGGGAAAAAAATCAGTGAAGAACTTCCTTAAAGTTACTCTATTTAAAGTGTGACTGTACATTATCTAGCACAGGAGAAAGATGGACACTGTGTGAGGCCACCTTTGGAAAATCACAAAGTCATTACTTCAGACACAAGAAAAATACTCACAGAAAATGAGTACTACTCAAATCACTAAGGTGAGAAATGAAGAACAAAATAATAACAGAACTACCAGGAACATGGAAAGACACACTAAGAAAAGTGAAGATACAAAATGAAGCAAACAGCAAGAAACATGCAAGATAAACAAAGAAAAAAAACAATAATTATTTTAGTTGCAAGAGGAAGACAAAGGAAAAGCTGGTCCCCTGCTCAACAGAGAAAAAAGCTACTAAGTCATGTCACTAACAAAAAACTAAACATTTAATGCATTTACTTCTTCAGTCTTCACTAAAAAGATTAGATGCAATCAGGCAGACAAGGTACTTAACACAAACAACATAGCATTTAAGACAGAATAAAGGAAACAAGTTAGAGAATGCAAATATAAGTTAGATGGCTTTAAATCATCCAGCCATGATGAAATTCAGGGAGTATAGAGAATTTGCTGAAGCAATTTCAGAAGCACTTGAAAAACTCATGGATGATGAATGGGATTCTGGAAGACTGAAAAAAAAAAAAACCCAACAAACAAGTTACCTATCTTTCCTTAAAAATGGGAAAGCAAAAAGAGCTGGAAAACCATGTATCAGTCAGACTACTTTCAATTTCTAGAAAAATACTGGACTATACTAGCAAACAAGAAGACTGCAAGCCTCAGCAAAAGGGGTGATGACTAATAGCCAAAACAATTTTTCAGAAACTATTTCTATGAGTGGAGTGGGGGAGTGTAGGTGTGTGGGGAGGGTGTAAGATAGAGGGTAAACCGAGATTTTATTTGTTTAGTAGGTAAAAAAACAAAGCTATAGTGAAGCTTCTGATACTAACATAATATTCTCACCAGATGAATAAAAATGGTCTAGATTAAGTTACTCTTACAGGCAAAATCAGTTGGAAAACTATATTCAGAGAGATGTCAATAGTTTCCTGTGTAACAAGAATACAGTGATTTGAGATTCCTGGGGATCTACTGTTGGCCTAATCAATGTTTTCCTTAACAAATAGTATGATAAAATCAAAGTTTCAAGAAATGTGAAATTATGAAATTTGAAGGTCTTGCTAAGCTGGAGACAGCTGTAAGCATTCTTGCTCACAGAACTTAAATTCAAAATGACTACTGCATATTGGTTACATGTTTTGTAAAAACAGTATGAATTCCCCCAAAGAGAAGTGAAAAATACTATACTCAGGCAGAAGTGGTCAATGGCACAAATCCAGGCTCTAGAATAACTGCCTGCTGGGAAAGAAAACATGTAAGTAAAAAAAAAAAAAAAGAGCACAGCCTATAAAATATATAAATAATCATTCTGCTGCAGCTTACCTTAAGACACCTTTCCCTGAAATATTATATTTTATTTTGCTAGCAGAATTCCAAAAGTATGTGGATTGCCTAGAAGGAATAGAAGGCATGAACCAAAATCATCAGAGATGATGATTTAAACATGACTTGTAATGAAAAAAGTAAGTAATACAAGTTGAATCCAGCCTAAAACTGAGGAAAGACATGATAAAAGGTTAACTGCAGAGAGGAACTGAATAAAATATTCTTCATGTCCATTGTGGGTAGTTCAAGTAATAATAAGGTTTAATTGTGGAAAGGGAGATTAATGTAGACATAAAGAGAAGCTTACTAGCAGTTATAGCTATGGTCTGGAACATCTGTGAGGGGAACACCTTATGAGCCAGCAGAGTATCCATCAGTGAGATTTTAAAAAACAAGCTAGAGAAAAGATTATTAGTTTTGTCTGTTGTTTTCTGCAACCTACAAAATTTTGAGAGAATCTATCTTGAAAACATAATGCTGCCTTTGTTCTCTAGACTTTACAATCTGACAGTCAGAATGTTTCATACATGAACTGTTCAGTATGGATAATCACAGGATAGCGAGGAGTTTGGACGACAGGTCAAGACTAAAGATGAAGCAAAGTAGTCAACTCTAGAGACTGCAGTAGGCATGAGACCAGAAGGTTAACTCAGGAAGGACACTTCCTGGTTTTTATGTTGAAAGTTTTTCTTCAATCAAAGATACACTGCCACTCGATCAGTATTTTTCAGTGAAACTGCTCCCCCTAACAAAACACTGCTTTTCAGCAGTCTTCTGTAATGGAACAAGATCTCAACAAGTTGCAAGGGACCTTTGTTGCTCCTGCTGATGAAGACTTAAGAAGTAAAAACAAGAAGTAATGGAAATAAAAAAAAGGATGAAACACTTGTCTGTCTGAAGATCACAGTTCACAGGCTCCTGTTAAAAGACTTGTGTTTTTTGTTTAAAGACTTGTGTCAGGTGGCAATGAAGCTTTTATTACCGTCAAGTACAAGAGTCTCAGTTAAGTGAATGTGAGTAACACTTGAGTATAGAAATGAGAAAGAATTTTTGACTATTAATGCTTGATGCTCCTCTGTAATGTACAGGAGCTGAGCAGCCCTGTTGATGGTCCTGGGGTGAGCAATCAGCACAGACAGGACACGGATTTGGAGGAATGGGGGAGTCTTGTGATTTATTAGAGGGCTCATAAGAAAGTGGGGTAAGGTCTCAGGACAGAACACACTGGGGGACTTGGTGTGGATAAAGTCTGGGAGAATTTAGGTAGAGTTGCAGTCTCAGAGAGGATGGAATTTGGGGTGCTCTGACAGAGGGGGGATTAAGAAGAGTTGTGGGGCTTTAGTTTAGAGAAACCTGGGCTTTGAAGCTAGCAGGACAGGGAGACTTACATGAGACTTAGTGAACCTCTGCACCAAGAAATCTTCAAGGCTATAGAGTAGCTGTGGTGACAATTCAGTTCTGGACAGAAGAATTATGATTTGGCATATGAAAGGATCTGGGTCAGGAGTATGAGTTTTAAAAACTTCCTCCTCTCTCTAACCATCTATTTACAGGACTTTGGTATAAAAAGGGATCACAAAAACACACATAGCTCCTCCTCAAGCTGGCATAAAACTATTGTGCATGCTTTTACCTCCCTTTCACAGTCCTCCTTCCCCCTCCCTCCTTTTTTATTTTTTTTAATAAGGAATATGGTAGCTTACCTCATACATGACACTGAATTTCAGCCTCAGAGGGATGCTTCAATTTCAAAAAATTCTGAGCTAAACTTAATTTATGAGAAATATTTATCTCCCCTAATATTGTCAGTGTAAACATCAAGATATGGGTTAGTTGTATACCTCTCTTTATGAAGAGAATATTCCTCTCTTTCTAGATTCCTTTATGATTCGTCCCACTCTAAAATGTACAATTAATATGGAATAGATCAGTCATGACCTGCACATGTGCATTTCTCTCCCCAACAATAGAAATTATTACCTCAACTGTAGAAACCCAGGCTGAAAACATCTATAATTAGATGAGCTGAATCTCAGCTCTTTGCACTATAAAACTACTTTTTAAAATGTTATTCAGAACCATTCATGTACATTAGTAGTTAAGCTATGTATCTAAAAAATTGATAAATTCATGCTAGAATTAAATAGGTATATTTTTGTGGTTGTCATAAAAATTAAATATCATTTAAAATTCTTGTAGTCTGAGCACATGGTCAAGAGTAACTTTTTTTTCTTCTTAAGTTAAATGCACTATTATGTTTCTATTTTGATGTGAACTTAGGCTGGTTATTATCTACAACTGCAAGCCCACAAGTGGCTGCTAGGTCTTGATTAAATCTGGAGGCCAATCTTGCACAAACAAATGACTGTCCTCAGACTTGGACACATACAATTCATATTACAGAAGCTGATTTGGAAAACCTTACTGCTACTCTATATCATATTAATACAGTTCTTTTTTGCTCACGTAGCCAATAAATGAATCCCTGCAAGACCTTAAGAGCATAACAGAACTTCTGCATATCACCCAGAAAAGCCAAAGATGGTAAGTAGATTGTGCTTTAGAAGCTGTTCTGTTTTGCATTCCAACAGCAGCTGCCAGTGATCCCTTGTGCATTTATTATTGCAATACTGGATTAAAATCTCTTTCATTAACTAATAACATTATGTCATTTGTTTTATTACTGTCATTTGGAAGTGCTGCTCTGCTGTGCTTTACAGAGCCAGCCATGTATGTAAACAGTTAATCAATGGGTGGCAATCACTTTGCAAAGCTAGATTTCTACACTTCTACGCCTGTCTCTCACTCGTGTCAGAAAACGCCAAAGCCATGATGAGAGTTGTGTATGAAAGCCCACCACAATATTTAGGTAAATCACTTTACTAGACATATTCTATTCATTACTTACTCTGTACTTTACAAAGCCAAGTCAATATAAAATCTCTTATCTAAAATTACTGTTCTATTTCAGGCATTTTAAAGGAAACACCTTGAATTCACAAAAATGTATTTCTAGAACTTCTCTACAACAGGTAAATCATGAAGCATAGGTGCTGGTTTCAGACAGCATTCACAATATCATACTCGGATTTTTTTTATATTGAAAGATCCTTTAAGTATGTATTCTCTTTTCTTCATTTCTTTGTGTCATGCAGTCATGTTCCTGATGCCAAGACATAACAAATACAGTGATAAACCATAATCCAAAAAATGATCATTATCATCATTACCTTTCTTTCAAAATACTTAAATACTTCAATTTGCTTCAGAAGTAATATTCAAAGCATGACAAAATTAGCTTTAAAGCATTATCTGTTTTCACTTCAAGCTTTTTCAGACTCACAGGTAATTTCAGCAATTGATGCAATATGCTTGAACATAAAGCCAGATATTTCTAGATGCATTTACAATTACCAAAGATGTCAATAAGAAAGTATTAACAGTACTTTAGTTACTTCAAAATAGTCCTTCGGTCTTCTAAGATGGGCCGTGGGGTGATTACTGGGATGGTCAAATTATCATGAATTTAAAAAATCCCTGCACAATTCCTACAGAAATTACTCACGTTCCTAGAAAGAATTATTTGAATAGGGTTTTTGTATAGGCTAGCTAGTCAAGATTACAAACATATGTGGAGAGGGCTCTGTCCCTGAAGCCCATCAAGTTAATGGAATTCTTTCTGCTGACTTAAAGGGACTTTGGACCAGATGCTAAAACTGCTTTTATCTTCTGTATAAACTGAGTATGTAATATGTACATATCACGTCGAGGAATACTAACAGAAGATTAAGTTTTCTTCCAAGAATATACTTCAAAATAATTTTGAAAGTGCAAAGTGCACAAAATTCAATGCATTAAACTAATTTTAATGGGAAAAAATTATATTTTTATATATATATACACACACATACATATTAGGGTTTAATCTACTGGAATGTCCTTGAATGGCATTATGACATTTACTATATCTGTTGTTTAGTGGAGGTTCTTTTACCCTTAAATTCTGCTTTATCTATGTCATGCTTATTCATTTTCTTGCATGGCTGGCTGAAGAGCCCAGAGCAGCATGACAGACAGCAAGTATGAGAAAATATACATTCACTTCCTCCTTTGCCAGCAACACCAAATGAAAGGCATTTACTGCTTGAAAAGTAATTTAGAATCTGGACACACAGGATTATTTCGAATAAATGTTTTATTATATGAATCTTTTTAATGATGAAAAATTTCTGTTGTTCTTGAGGATTAGCTCACAAGGAAGGATTTTTTTTTAACATACCTGAATGGAAAAGAGCTGATCAATTTATTTGAGAAAGTAAATGGTGGAGCATCTGATCTGACTTTGCTTGTTAGAGAATACAACAGATGAACAGTTCTACTTCATATAATGTAATACAGTCATTTTACTCCCTTTCCTTCCTCTCAAAAAATAACTCTGTAAGTGTAACTTCTGCAACATCTGATCATATTCCTGTACACACACTCAGTGAAATACAGCTTGTAACACTTTAGTAATGGAACGAAAACACCACCAATATGATGAGCACATGAACTTTTATAAAATACGGTTAGGAAAATGTTTTTGTGCATCTTAATTTTTATGTTCATTTATTCTGAGCAGTGGTTTCAATTTTAAAACAGGCTGCTCTAGAAAAAAAAAAAAGGAAGAGGTGCAGACTAAAAAACATGTTCAAAGATAATACAGAACTGAAATTAATTTTGTATTGAGGAATGTCTTTGTATATATGCTGATTATGTCAACTCTTTCATTTACATGTTATAAATATCGTCCTTGTATGAAAGACTTCACTATGCATTTCAGTGCTTTTGCTCTGAATAATTATCTTTTACTTTCATTTAACAGATGTAGCTAACATTTATTGTCCTTGTGAATTCACAGGGCAGAGGGATCCACAAAGGGTTGCTCTGTTTGGCTTTCTAGATTATTTTGAATTTAAATATTTCTGGATTTCTTTCCTCTGTCTCAACCCATCATTCTTTTCAGTTTTTTTTTTTGTCTCTCAGTACTTAGTACCATGAACCAGTGTTTAATTTACAAAACACTGGCTCATACAGAAGAGATGGATAAGCAGTATGTGTCCTACGCCCCTGCTTCTGAAGTGGACAGCCTGATGATTGCAGGCTCAGGTTTGAAACACTTGGGAAGATTAGGTAATTAAAAAAAAAAAAATTATTAAAATAAAATTCAGTCAGTTAACCTGGCATCTCTTCAGCATCTGTATTATTTTACATTATATAAGTTCCATATTATTATTGTGTATAAGCACTTCAAATCTCTACTCAGCATATGTTCTGGTATCTTTAAAATCCATGGGAATTGAGTATTTTTAAGTGGCCGGCAGCTGTAGGCATATGATGAAAAATCTGTGACATTTCTGAGCACGTTTCAAAACAATGTTAAAAATCAAAGTCACCTCTTTATCTCATCTCTTCATCAATTGTGAAGTATACCACTCATGGTGCAATTAACCTAAGCAAGGTAGACATCTGCAGTGTAAATGTGTATTTCAGGTGCCAATTCTAGGTTTCTTTAATAGTGACATCCAATACAGTTCCAGTGGAGTAAGTCTAGAATATGCCTCATTTTTTTCCATTGACTGTAAAAAGGCTGGGGACTACTTATATTATAAACGTGAAGCGTAAAATCAGAAATTATAGATTAAGTTCCCGAACATAAATTTTCCTATTGCTTACCGTAAGGCAAACTTTCTTCTCAATACTAGGACACCTGCACTTTAATGCCTCCACATGTTGGAAGCCTTGTAAAACACTTAGTGATGAAATGTGCTACTGTACACAAAGTAAGGTCTACAAACTTTGTCTGAACTTTAATTCCAACATATCCCAACATATGTGCAGAATAAAATTACTTCAAAGGAAATATAAGTTGAGTATGATAAAATGACATAAAGAAACACACTGATGTATCTAAATCTGGATAAAATTTGAAGAAGGCCAAAAAACAGTTTATGACAAATAAAAAAAGAAATTAATTCATTCCAAATGTTACGCTACAGTAGTTTATATGATTCTGCCAGATGTTTCTCTTTACACAAATTTTATTATGCCACAAAGCGCAATTTGCTTTAATGAGAATATTTTTTGAGAATAATATTTGTTCTGGAAAGCAGTACTTCTCCAGCTTCATATTCTAATGAGAACAATTTCCTTTGATTCATTGGTGTTACCATTCTTTTGTTGACTCAGTCAAAACACCAATTAGCTGCACACATGCTTCAAGAGTGAGAAAGCAGGGAAATGCTGATTAGAGTCCCTATCCTGAAAACTCTTGAGCAGTATCATTAACTTAGGGGAGCTCTTTGCATAAGCTGATTACATGATTAGGAGCAAAATTAATGTATAATTCCAAGCATAGGATCATATTCTTTGCTTCTGCATATGAATATACTTCTCAAAACTGCTTGTTAGCTATGTTTTTATGAAAAACTTACCTGTATTGTTTAGGTTGTGTTATCTTTAGCTGTTTGTCTTTCCAGGGTATACCGTTGCAGCCTTTTTTCTTCAACATATATTCACTGTATATTTGTACATATTACATATCACTCAGCTAGTGCTTCAAATTTAGAATCCAAAGTCCCTCTGATACAGAGCTGAGACAAAATTCAAATATATACATATGAGTGCTCCCTTATGTCAACCTATATCTCCCTGAATTTATTTGCACTCTTTCAAGTAGTTATCAAAAAGGCTACGGCAAACTAAATTCTATGCTGAAAAGTCAGAATTTAAAATAAGTGATTTTGTTACAAAACCATTTTCATTCTGCTTTAGCTTGCATGACTTTTTACACGTTCTAGTCACCTTGGCCACCATGTATTTTCTCAAGAAAAAATTAAGTCAATGTTAGAGCGAGAAAGACTCACATGTTTCTGCAAGTAAGAGTGCCCAGTTTATCTTTCAGTGTACAAACAGGTCGCTTGGTCTTCTGTACGTTTTATGAAGTGTCTGAAACTGGGATACCACAAAATTTATATAGCCGATGTATCATGCATGAACTCAGAACTGTTCACTTATTGAAGTACTAGAGCAAACAAAATTGGCTTATTCTCTACAGAGTAATCTCTACAGGTAAAGCTTAGTTATAAAATTATATCTTGAAAATACATTGTCTTTCAGTGAGTAGTATAACTCACCATGTCCATTTTCACAACTTGATTTCTAAAGATTTGTCTTCTGATGTTCATTGTAACGTTATAGCAAAAGTAAACAGTGTTCCCTTGCCCACATCTGAATCATAAAAAAAACTTGTGGAGAACACATTTTAGCAAACTGACATATAAACAGAAATAAAAGTGATAATGGGAGACATTCTTCATGCTTTCATTTTAAATTCCAGTAATATGCAGCAAATAATACAGAGCTACCGATGTAATGATATTTTTGTATACAGCTCTAAGGAGCCACCTGTAATAAGATAATGCAGTAATATTATTATGAGATTTTTGCTCTCACACAGAAATTAACCTGAAACTTTTCTTAATTTCTTTGCACTATTTTAGAAAAGAAAAAGAAAAAACCAGACACAACACATATAGCTTACTTACTACATAAATGAACAGGGATCTATTTGACATACATAAATTTTCAAATTTGTTAATAGGAACATGCTAAAGGTTATTTACAAATCTAAAATTCAGGCCTTGACAACTATGATTTAATAATATGGCTGAAGCACAATTTGAAAAGAAAATTGAATTGTTACCTCTATTATATCAATTTATTTTATTCTCCAATATTACCATTCAAAATGAAACATAGTACATCTTTCTCATTCAAAATTTCTCAGTGGTAGTTCTGTAAGTAAACAAAGATTTGCCTAAATAAATCTGATTTTATTAGAACAGCAGTCGTTCATACCAATTAAGAGTCTCGTAATGTCAAGCAACATTAAATATATGTTAGATACAGTTCATTGCTTAAATACTGTGCAGTATATAAATATATAAAACACTTAGTTCTACTTTCTTTCTTGAGTCCTCACTGAAGTCCTCATAGACTTTCTGTGTTCTCCTGAATGGAGTTAATGGATATTTAGCTAAACTGAATTGCTAAAGGAAAACACACTTCAGATATTTAAGACAAAACTTTGATGCAAAAAATTAATTACTTGGAAAATGCTCTCAGAGTGAAAACAATTGTTTTATGAAGATGGTGATATTATTATGTACTTGCCACATCCTATTACAATTAATTTTCTTTGTCTGTTTGTCCTATTAGGTGTTACTAATAATATTCCCATTATAGCATGTGTATGCTATGTATTTTTTTGGTCTACACATACAGCATATGCACACTATACATGTTATGATATGTAGAAAACTATATTTAATACATAGAATGAATTTTTTATTTCAGAGAACTACTATTAAAAAGAGGTAAGACTGTCTATAGACACTATCCATTTCCATTTTAAACACATTATTTAATCTCAATAAATAAATCCTCTCTTTACAAATAACAAATCTATCTATATGCTACATACTTACATATACTATATTTATTTTGATTTGTTACATAAGATAACTTAATTCAGAATTATTTTGAGAGTAATACAGCATCCTTTTCCAGATCAGAGTTGATTCTGTGGGATCAGATTGCTCCCCTTAGTAAACTGATGGCACGCTTGATGACAATGTACATTTAATTAGACACTAGGCATTTGAAAAGGCAAAAGTGGGCAATTTGGTATCTCTCATGTTCCCCAAAATGTAGAGGTTACAAAAAGATCTAGAGGAGAATACTGGCAGCAGAAATAAATACTAATCAAAGATAAAGGAGCAGAGTCTGAACTTAACTAACTGATTAAGTTCATATAAAATAACATCTTTAAAGTCAAACAAACTATTCCTGATTGAAATAGTGCAAGATGACTGGACTAGAATTACTTTTTTCTATTCAATGGTTGATACACTTTATACCTAATTTAGTAGTCGTGGACAGCCGGCTGAACATGAGCCAACAGTGTGCCCAGGTGGCCAAGAAGGCCAATGGCATCTTGGCCTGTATCAGAAACAGTGCGACCAGCAGGATGTTAGGATGAAGGTTGGACTTGATGATCCTAGAGGTCCTTTCAAACCATAATGATTCTATGAGGGGCCCAAAACACCACAATATTCGAATTGCAGCTCACCAGTGCTGAGTACAGGGGGATAATCACTTCCCTAGTGCTGCTGGCCACACTATTTCTGATACAGGCCAGGATGCTGTTGGCCTTCTTGGCCACCTGGGCACACTGCTGGCTTATATTCAGCCAGCTGTTGACCAACACTCCCAGTTCCTTTTCCGCCAGGCAGCTTTCCAGCCACTCTTCCCCAAGCCTGTAGTATTGCATAGGTTTGTTGTGACCCAAGTGCAGGACCCAGCACTTGGCCTTGATGAACCTCATACCACCAGCATTGGCCCACCAATGCACCCTGTCCAGGTCCCTCTGTAAAGCCTCCCTGCTTTTAAGCGGATCAACGCCCCTGCCCAACCTAGTGTCATCTGCAAACTTACTGAGGGTACCCTTGATCCCCTCATCCAGATAATTTATAAACATATTAAAGAGAAGTGGCCTCAATACTAAGTCCTGGGGAACACCACTTGTCACTGGCCACCAACTGGATTTAACTCTATTCACCACCATGCTCTAGGCCCACCCAGAGAGTGAAGCGTATGCCCATCCAAGCCATGGCCAGCCACATTCTTCAGAAGAATGTTTAAAAGAAGTTTTAAGTACGGAAACCAATTGATATATTCCTGCTTAAGTTACTGCATTGTGCTTTTTAATAGCTAAGTATCTAATTGCCGCAGTTTTAAAAGTTTTTTAAGTACATTAAATAAAAAGGCTTTACTAGCTTCTGATACTTGCTGTGTATTTTGATTTTTAAATTACTGTGAATGCATATTATCTTAGTAATGACCCTAAGCCTATTAGTAAAATACAGAAGGGACTGCAGATGCAGCAAACTGATACTAATCAAGAAAGGTAACAAGAACCAAGCACCCGAAGGCTTTTCAGTCATTTGATATATATGTATAATTGTGTATGTAGCAAGTATATCATGTTGTACTTTGAAGTGAGGTTAAGACTTAGCTTTATCAGCATATGCACTGCTGTTGGCTATCAGGTACTTCCCACAGAAAGTAAAGCATGTGGGAATAACCAGAATCTGTTAAAGAGGAAACAACCACAGACTTGATGACAGGCATAATTCCTACTTTTGACTTAGCTATTCAAAGATGAGATGTAAGAGACAGAAAAATCCAATTAGTCATATTATAGGACTGACCCTTTACTGACTGGCTAGTAACTGTAGCTAGTGATTTCTCCAGTGTGTCATATGCTTGGCTGCCTTAACTAGAAAACTAGCGAGTGCATTCTTGTAAAACTTGGCACTGTAAGCATTTCTGGAAAATTCAGACACATACTTGAATTTCCTGGATATTTACCATTCCTACAAATATTCCTTGATACTAATGAAATCTGCAAAAAGATTCAGAATTACTTGCTAGAAAAGTGGTGTCCATTTCAATAAGCATTTTTCAAGATTAATGAAATTAGAGTAAAAAGAAATGTAGGGTTTTTAAAACACCAAAACATATGACGTAACTGTAGAGAAGTTAATGTTGGAGGAGAGGCACTGTTCCTGTGCCAATTCCAGTAAAACTGCTCTCAACTTTTGGCCACATCTCAGATTTTCTTCTTTCTTGTTGTTGTTTTTTTTTTTCTTTCCAAAATAACCTCTCTCAGACCCATTGCATTGTTTATATCCTAGCATACTCTAAACCTAGATATTATTAAATATGTAAAATAAAAGTTGATTTGAAATAAACCTATTTGTCTTATCCTACGTTCCTCCTTACTAGATGAATACGTAATTACCTCTTTCTATCATTATTAGTCTGACTGTCTCATTCCAACTGCACAGCCTGATAAATATTTTGAGGGAAAAAAACCTAAAACCATAAATACATGTACATATACACGCAGAGGAAAAAAGACAAATATTGCAAATACAGTGCTAACCTCTATGTAGCTCTGTTACAAATACATACATGAATGCAAAAGCAACTTGCATTAAAAAGAACTGCTCTGAGTGAACACAGGGTGAGAAATGTCTACTGGTTATTTCGTTACGGAGTCCTTAGGACTCTGAAGACAATTATCAATAGGACAAATTGCCATCCAAAAGGGAAAATGACTCTATGTACATTATATCTATCTCCCTTTCATTCTTTTCTTTTTTAATCACTACCAGTAATAACATTCTGGGAATGCAGTTCATTACTTGAAGTATCATTCTACTTAGTGCACATGAGTCTTTTTCTAAATTAGCGGCCTACTGCTCTTTAATTTATTATTTGTTTCTAAGGATATTCTTCTCCCCTTTAAGGATTTAATTTAGACTGACAGAACAGGATTTATAAGGATCATTTCCCTCCCGCCCCCTTCTCTTTTTGAAGATCAGTGCCACCTTAGCTTTCTCTCTTAATCCTCCAGTGCCTTCACAGGTTTTTTTTATTTTTTACAATAAATTACAGCTGTAATAAACTGTTAAAATTCATAGGGTCCATTCATATTTATATAACTTGAAAATTCCTTTTTGTCTGATTTGGTTTAAGTCCAGTTGCCATTCACCCCTCTTATTTGCCAACGGCCAGACTACCATGCAGGCTGTAACTGAGAAAAGCAGCATAAGGAGTTCTCCTGATCAACCGAACCCAGGTACTGAAGAGTCGACTGCTGCAGAGGCTGCGACTCCTGATCAGCTGTCACTCCTTGCTGCACAACCTGCATATCAGCGCAGCTGAAGCAGTGCGCGCTGGCAGATAAACCACATGAGCATGATTTGAGGACAAAAGTAAGCCAAGGCCAGATTGCAGATTTTGGCCTCCTGATTCAGTACCTGCTTTTCGCCCAGGATTGTACAACTGTGTCTTGCCTGAGACTTGGGGTAGATTGCAATGTGCCGGCCTGCTTCTGTTTGCTCATTACGTCCCTTTTTTCTTTTCTTTTCCCTCAAGACTGATTTTTTTAAAAATTTCTTAGGCACTTGGCTACTCAGAGTCATTAATCATTAACTTAATCTCTTTTATTAATAAGCTTCCTTTCTCTCAAGTCCTTCATTTTCCCTTTATATCCTTGTAAAATTTTTATTGACTCTAACTGCCCTGGTTGACACTAACACGCTCTCATATCCTGCTATCCTTACCTTTTCCCTGAATTTTAAAGGACCCGTGTCCATTCAAAGGTACCCCAAGAACTGACTGGAGTAAACAAATGTCACTGGCTTTCTTTTTGTACAGTCTCATATTTACTTATTTTATTTAAAAGTTAAAGACTCCATATGGAGTAATTGCTCTACACATTCAGTATCTACCCCTATTATCCACTTGCTGGTCACCCAGCGAGGTTACTGCTGCAGAAGCTGCAGCCTGGGCTGCTGAAAGCAGCCAGTACAGATAGTTCAAAGGCCTATGTGCAACAAGATAAATTTTGGGACTGTGGAATTACGAAAAGAATAAGACTGAGAAATGTGACACTGAAACAACAAACTTGCAGTTCTGTTGTTCAGTTTTGAACAACTTTCAATTACTGAAGTTTCTTTTCTGATTCAATTATGGATCCATTCTTCAAGCAAGCTATAAATAAATGAGCAGCATCTTTTATCAAATAAAATGTGAAATCACAGTGATTTAAAAAAAAAAAATCTACAGGTACAATAAAGTATGTAAGTGTTAAAAAAAGCAATATTAAATTAATGCAGATTTCAACTCTGCAGATTTAAATGTATGCTGATTCCAGGAATTAAGATGTAGTTTACACAATAGTAATTCTTTGAAGTATGTTCTTACATCTGGAATATTTTGGGCATAGAGCCTACTTCTTCACGGAAGATAATTTATTTTCTTCTTCCATTTTTAAGAGATACTTGCAGAAGCTTGCAAGAGAATAAAATCACTTTTTTTCTCTTTGGAAAAAAACTTGGAGTACTGAACTGTAAATGCAGTAAGGAGAAGCTGACCCTCACTGTGCCCTGACAATTGCTACCACCTGATATAAAGCATTTATATATACTGCCGTGTAAACCTTGAACAGAAAATGGCCAACATGAAATTTTAAGTGTGGAAACAGGCATATACAAGTTTCACATACAGCTTCAAAAGTAACAGTTCTACTAAAACATGATCCTACCAGAAATAACAATTCTAATTTCTGTAAACATGACTATCATAACACCATTGTAGAAAGCACAAGTCACCCAATTGGTAGATGGAACCTATATAATTTAAATGGGAAGGGAAAGACTTTCCAATGTTACACAAAATCTTTGCTTAAATTTGGAAAAGAAAGTTGACTTCAGCAAGACCAGCGCTTCATAGTTAATCTCTTTTAAGAACAGACATTTAAAAAAAAAAAAAAAAGCAAAGAGTAATATCCATCCTAAATCCACATTAATATGGCAGGACCAGATGATGTCATCACATAGTTCCAATCACACCACAGCATCCAGAGGGTGAGATCCAGGTTCATTTTAAAAATTAGAACAGTATTTTTTTCTTTTTTTGTATTTTCATCCTACCTATAGTTACAATTATAGAATTAACAAAGGAAAGAGATGAGAAAGGTTTGTCTTTGCTCATAAAGCTTATGTGTCATATAAGAATCACCAAAAATATATTGAGTTTAAATGAATGTTATCATCAGAGCTACTCTGTGTTTTGAGGTAAGTAGGAATAATTCCTGCTTAGATTCATCACTGTTGCCAATGCAAATCTTTAAAAAGAAACCAATACTGTCAATAAATAATAGGTTAGCTGATTTGGGATTTTTTTTTCTGCTGCATTTAACTAATATATTAACTCTAGGGCTGACTTTATAATTACAACAAAACATTAATTTTAAACTTTTTAGAGATTTGATTCCTCTGCCTACTGTCTTACTTCTTTGATGTTTGTGTCTATGGGCCTGAATTACCTAACCCTTTTTTTCCTTCTAAAATCTAGCTTTGTGTTGTATTTAATATTCTTATAATCATTCTTATCATCATTCTTCTACAGATTATTTAATATTCTTAGCATCATTCTTATACAGATTTTGGAATGATAATACACTTTGATTCCATAGGGAGTTTAACCTACTAAATATATGTGAGAGATGAGAACTACCTAAACACATACCTATGTTAACTGATACTTCTTGGCCTACAGAATTATTGTGCTAGGTTTACTCTACAGGGACAGATTCAGCTCCAGAGTCAGCAATGCCCTGCAGCTGCACTGCCTTTGCAAAGCCATGCAGAGATGGGAGGACTCATTGTATCCTGTTCGCTTGGTGGTGCTTCAAAGCCAAATTTTGTCTTTTACTGTGCAAGCAATTAAGGATGCATCTTTGATGATGCTATTATCTCTTTTCTGTTATGAGATTTATCTTTCCTTTTCTTCAAAAGCATGAGGTAATTTTAGTGGGAAGATACAGAAAGAATCACTAACAGAAACACCTTAATGTTCTACATGAGAGGAAGAACACGGGAAGTAACTTTTTCTAACAAATAAGCAGGCTGCTGTCATAAGGAGGCACAAAATCAGTGTAATGTGGGTGTGTGGCAGAAGGATAGGCTTGACACTGAAAGGATGCATACAGGACAGCATTTGGACAGGATTCAAACAGGTGTCAAAATGAGACAAAAAGGTAGGAAAAAAGGTATCACGAAGAATGAATTATGGCCGAGAGATTTATGTAGTTGTACAAAAAAAAGATGAAATTATGAATGTAAACAAGAGATGACAGGACATATATAGGTAGGAATCGTACATTACTGATACATCTGTACAGCATAAATTAGCTATGCTTTTACACTTTTCCATCATGAAACAAAAGGCTGATACTGTTTTTCCAGAGATTCAAAGCATCATTCCTTCTCTCTAGAAAAGCAAGTAAAATAAAAAAACTCAAAATACAATTATTCTAATGGTCTGAATCACACAGAGTTTGATTCAGGCTGGTTTACTCCCATGACTCCAAGCTAATGCTCTTTCCAATCCTCCTTCCAGCCCCATTATGGCAGAGGGTCTGCTCTTAATGCAGATGTGCCCATGCCAGACTGGAAGGACTAAGCACCACACCTGAGCTCAATGAACTTACAAATGTATGTAGCTACAGCCTCTATAGATACATGCTATGGCATCGTCCAGGCCCCTGGACCTTGCTCAGGAAACAAAACCATGACTGGTATAAAAGTTTCAGAGTTATCTCAAAATCTTAATGGCATTTATGCAAGTGGCAAACTCATGCCTATAATAAAATAAAGGCACTGATGGACTTTAAATTAACTACTACCCATCAGAAAACAAATCTTGGAATCGTGAGTAATTTGGCAAAACTGTTGACTAGTTTCTTTGCAGTTGTCAAACATGGGATATTAAGAATTACTGTGAACGAGAATAAGAAGAAAACAACTAATACCATCTTCCACAGCATAAATGATTAGGCACAAAATATTACAAATAACAAGTACTGTACACAGCCCTAATCATCACATATCCAGAAGAAAACAGTAGGACTGGAAAAGGTAGAGAGGAAGGCAATAATGAGCAAGTATGGACTAGCTCCTCCACAGTGATTAAACAGACCAGAACTCTTCAGTCTGGTAAAGAGAAATGAGAGGAGGGTGGGAATGAAAATGGTTGCATAAAATCATGAGGAAGATTAACAGAGAATAAGTCCTCATAACTTCTATCACAGACATGAGGGTATACTTTCTCTTGAGGTGCCCCATGGAGCATAATGAAACAAACAGAAAAAAGTGCTTTTCATACAGTCCATAACTGCATCTCATGCTTACAGGATGCTGTGAAGATAAAAAAGTAAAAATGAGTTCCAAACGTAATTAGACAAATTAGGGAGAATACATCCCCCAGTGGAAATCTCTAGATGCTGCCTTTGGCTCATTTGCCAGATGGCGTGAGGCTACAGCACGGGAAGGACCTGCAAGTAATTTTGTTTCTCATATTCTTTCCCCAAGCACATAGGAACACGAACAGGGTACAGGGCTCAAGATAATTTTGACTCTTTAGGACAGTCGGGACATTAATTATTACTTTGAGTATTTTTTGGAACTCATTCACATATGTACTTTAATTTCAGTTCCAGTACTAGCTTACTGGTAATTCCTGATGACAAGTTAACAGCAAAAGTAAAATGTTACCTTCAGCAATTCACTTATCTATTAAAAATAAAACCCTAAACAAGTTAACAGCTAATTATTTTCATAGTTACAGTAAATTCCCCATTTGACAAATGCAAACAGCCTCCTACACTCTAGAGCAGTCAGCTACATTACAGCCTACCTTACAGTCTATCTATTCATATCGGGTTTAAGAATCTTTTGTTATATATACTTTTGCATTAACCATAAATACTCCATATTTTCACATCTTTGCAGTTTCAAAACATGAACATATGCTGTCTTGCAGGAGACAGGACTGGGCAGTCATACAGGTTCCCCTGCAGTGAAACACTAACGCATGCTGTATTGGGATGTAAAGGACAACTTGATAATAAGCTTGCTCTTTTTGAAGCTACTCACATCAACATTTTCAAAGTAAGACTTTTTTCTAATGACAGTCACAAACTGTTACTGGAAATTCTCACGGTTAATCACAATGACGTGAATTTTCCTCCTACCCCTGGGTATTAAACAAAAGTCTTTGCTTACTCAAGGAATTCCATGCTCAGTAGAAAATCTGAAGAACAAAAGAACTAAAAAAACCAGCCTGATGCAGTTCAAAAGATGCAAAGAAATGCTTGGGGATTCTGCAATATTACAAGAATGTCTTTGCTGATCTACATGAAGCATGACAGGTATAATCCAAGCTTCGACAGGAAAGATTAGTAAAAATCCTACCACAAAGACATGCAAAACACCAAACTATGCTGCTATTATACATCACTTTTTAATATGCATGCAACATTTCAAAGGAAGTAAATGACTCAGTATCGCTAGGAGGAACCTCTACTGCATTTCACACTATATTACATCATTCATTAGGAATATGAGGTGTAGAACAGAATAACAATACCATATATGTACAGTATTTGGGGAGACTCATGAGTGTGGGGTGCCTGTGGGAAGTGTGAGTGCTGCATGTTTGTAGAGAGCACCCAGCTGGATCAGCCAGTAAGTCAGGGACCCGTTAGGAAGGCAACAGGAGCTGGGATCCAGGCAGAGATGCTGAATGGGCAGAAGGGCCTTGCCAGTACTTGGGGAATCCATAAATGTGTGTGTGCTTTGTGAACCTAGAGAGCATTGTGTGTGTGCTGCACTAGTGATCTTCTGCAGCAGCCTGTGTGACCAGCCATGCTGGTGTTCTCTGTGTGTATGTGTCCCTGGGATACACGCTTACCTTCACTACTGGTTGAACCTGCAAATCTAACAACCCCTAGCAGCTCTAACACACACTGTAGTGAGTTGGACAACTCACCAACCTGCCTTTTGATGTTGGAGACAAAGGCAGAAATCTAGAGATCACTGCACCAAAGGAGAGCAAGGAAAAGGAAATCTGATTTGACTTTACCACAAGGGCACTAAGCTGAAAGGGAGAAAACTAAAATTCGGGTTTACTTTCTATCCAAAGATTCACGCACTCCGAGATGCGCACACAAAGATGCCCAAGCACTCCACAGACAGAAACTAATGTCTGCCTCTGGCTTCATGGTTTCTTTTCTGACTGCTTGACATAAAAGTATTTTTCAGATTATCAGCCAAGTATTTTTTTCCATTCAGACTGGAATGAAATCTAGTTACCAGCAATCCATATCTAGAAAGTTCTTTCTCTTATAGCAATAATGTAAAATTTTGAATTTTGCAATTCTCATTTCCAGCTTAAATTTATTGTATGTTATGGTAATGATTGGTCATGAAAAAGTTAAAAAATAATCTAGCAAACAAAAGCCATTTAAGTTAAAAGTTAGAAATTACACAAAGTATATTTTTACCTGCTTACGGTTCACTGAGAGCAGGAGGGAAAACATAGACTTGTTTTTTTAGCAAAAATGAAAAAGATCAAATCATACGTATATGCAAAATAACGTTTTTAATTCAGGTAAATATACATGAGGATCAGCATCTGAACCTCCAGACATTTAAAAAATATCAAAAGCAGAAACTGGCAAAATAGTGTCTAACAAAGTATTCTTAAATTACCATCTGTTTTACCTTGTGTAAGGGCTGTGAAAGTTCACGTTATGTACGGTATATTGCCATAAGCTAAATAAGGAAGGTCAGCTTCATCTTAGAATTAAAAATTAAAATCTGCAAATATAAAATCACATTTTCTTTTACGATCTTTAATGATGCTATTTTCAGTTCCCCCAAATAGTTTATGCTTTAGAAAAGAAAAAGGGAGGTTTATTTTCTTCATTTCAGCCTATGGAAAGAAATCTCTGAAGCTCTATCATTTATCATCCTGGAAATCCTGAAAGGAACTGTATATATTTGAGATAACAGTGAAAATATAATATCTCATTTGATAATACAGTCATTTTTAATTTGGTTCAGTGTGCTTAAGATGGTGACTCAGATGAAGGTAAATAAAATAACAGAAAATAAAGAGAAGAACAGAGTAAGACACATCATCATAGAACAGCCTAGGTTGGAAGGTATCTCAAAAGATCATCTAGTTCAACTTTTTGTGGGAAAAGGAACCTAGATGGGATTATCTAGTATCCTGTCCAATTGCATCTTGAAAGCCTCCAATGATGGGGACTCCGTCACATCCCTGGAGAGTTTATTCCAGTGCTTGATTGTTCTCACTGTAAAAATGTCTTTCTTACATCAAGATGAAACCTCTCCTAGTGCAAACTGGAGCCGTTTCCCCTTGTCTCACGCACATAGCTCCTTGTGAAAAGAACACCTCCATCCTCTTTGTAGCCAGTACCTCTTTAAGTACTGTCAAGCTGGACTTCAGCTGGTGTTAAAAGTCAAATGTCACCCATTTGACTGACAATAGTTAAAATTTTGGTCCTCTTACATTGCTTTTCTTGAAGAATTTCACTTAAAAATTATTGAGACCCCAGACAAAGGGAACTCATTAACAACATTTGCCACCATTACAGAGAGCAGAATCCATAGGCTCTCCAACACTCCAAGCTGTACCTGGAAACCTCCTGAAACACTGTTCAAGTGCATTAACTTTACTACCTGTCTTGCTTGCATTAAATCTTACGTTAGTCTACTAAGGTCCTTGAGTTGGCAAGATTAAGGTTGCAACTCAGCTGAGCATTTAAATACCAGTTTCTGTATATTGCTGCCTCAGAATGGATTTAAGCACTTGGTTAAATGCTTGGTGTGCCATGCTATAATCTTTGCAAGCCTGAAGTACTATGCTATTTTTATATCATAGGCACTTCTACGTGTTTCCAAAGTCATATAAGATAACATGTCCTCCACTTATCTTTGGCTGTTCAGCTATCATAATCAAGGAGATACAATGCTTTGAAGAGTTTTAACTATGACAGATTCTGCAGAGCTCTCCCAGAAAAGGCTCCAAGTGGGCAGCTCTCAACTCATACCAAGAGGCTTTCTCCTTTCAGAGTTCAGACATCTGCAGGACTGGGCCTAAAAAGATCCCAAAGTATAATCATAAATCCACAGCATCATTAATGGGATCTCCTGAGGTTTTGCATGTTTGACTATTTGCTTTTTTATGTTACTGTTATTCAATATAAAGAAATGCCTAAAAAATGTCACACAAATATTCTCAAACTAGCAACAAATGTAGCTCATTTCCATTTACCTCATTAAATCAGAAATTAAATGTACTATTTTGCCTCTTGCCAAGATGATTAGCTGGTCAGATTAAATAGAAAACTTTATGAAAAATATAATTCAGATATTCCTAACAGAGCTAAGTGAACAATACATGGCAATTCCAAAGTCCTTGTACTTTTTAACTGGGATACAACTTACCATTTTTTACAGCATTTCAAATGTCCACCTTCTCCTTCTGCAATCCATAAAGTAGAAATTTCCAAAACAGACATATTACACTCTGGGATATGAGATTCCTCAGGATTCATTCTACACAACTTACTACCAAAATTAAGAATCATTTCCCTAGTGGTATTTCATTTTGCAGAAATATAGTTTCCCAGATGAACTCAACACTGTGTGGGTCTATCCCCTTGCCTATGGTTTCACCAGCAAAGAAAATCCCTACCTGCAGTGCAGAGGTGCCACCACTCACCCCCTCCTTTTCTTCTGAATTCCCTCCCTTTATTTACTGCCATGACGTCATGTGAGGTGATACCTGACCTGCTGAGGCTATAAGGAATGAATAGAGACTTTCAGTCTCATGGAGTAAAATATGTTTTCCTCTATTATAGGAAGTTAAGGAAATAAGGGTGTAGGTATCTTTTGCATCGCAACAGTTAACATTTCCCTCATGATAATTCAATTTCAACCCATTTTTTTACAGCAATTGCTTACAGGCAAGGGTAGAGAACTAGGTAGAAAACAAATCTGACAATAGATCTACAAGGGAAGCAAGGTTCAGTCTTTTCTTTGGTTTTGTGTGGTTTGTGGCCACCTGATTGCCTTATATGAACTGGTGTGAACCTAGCACAGAGAAAACAAAATTAACTTTTCCATTGTTTTCAATTACAAAATATACTAACTTTTAAATGAAAGGTTCAATTAATACCAAAGTCTGATATAAATATCCACAGAAATATCTGCATGTCACTATCTTATTCATTTATGATTGGAGAAAGCTATCTACCTCCCACAAAGCAAGACACTTCTTATATATTCCACAAACAGGCCACAAGGCTGGACATCCACAGAGGAGAGAATAATTTTCTGAAGAACTTTGTGAATTTCCAAAAGTACTGATAGAAATTAACTCATTATTCAGTATAACTGACACTACAATGAAAACACATCTCAACTTGGATGCAAAACGGATTTTCTATTTCAAAGTATTACATCAGTGAAAGAGTATCTGAGGAGCATGAAATACATCCACATGCACAGACACACACACACACCCCTGTGTATGCTAATATAGAATATATTGAATTACTGAACCCATTAAAACTGTTCTTCAAATATGTACATGCACCCAGTGCATGGGCTACTCCACAAACAGAGAAGATACTGTTTTGAAGGCAGTGATATCAGCCTTTACATTTATGGGCAAACAGTGAACAAGCTCAAGAGCATCTCCAGCCCTCCAAGGACGCATTCTGACTGTGTCCTAGGTCCATGTTGTGATGAGATCATGGTTGTCTTAACTGCCATTATCCGATTGTGATTGGAAGAAAGCACTAACATACAGTCAAAAAAGCACCTATAGTCAGGCACATCTGTTAGATACTGACTTTGGCTTCCCAGCCCTACAAAACTTTCAATGCTACCCTGAAAAGAATTAGAATGATCTCTTCAGTTTTCTCTATTTAAGAATTTCTGATGAACAAAACTGGAGAGGTGAATATTTTTAAATAAAGAGCAATATCACTTAATTTTGGATTATGCAGAGGCCTGAAATTACCAATTGAAATAAATGCAGAAAAATAATTTCTGTGTTATCATATGCTTAGAAATTGACTGGGTGACAAGTGGTTTCCCTCAGGGGTCTATACTGGGACCAGTGCTGTTCAATATCTACATCAATAATACAGACAGTGGGATTGAGTGCACCCTCACCAAGTTTGCAGATGACACCAAGCTGAATGGTGCAATTGACATGCCAGATGTAAAGGATGCCATCCAGAGGGACCTAGACAAGATGAAGAAGTGGGCCCATTTGAACTTAACGAGGTTCAAAAAGGCCAAGTGCAAGGTCCTCCACCTGGGTTGGGACAATTCTCATTATCAATACAGGCTGGGGGATGATGCAATAGGGAATAGCACTCCGGAAAAAGACTTGGGAGTACTGCTGGACAAAAAGTTGGAAATGAGCCAACAGTGCGCACTTGAGGCTCAGAAGACCAATCACATCTGGGCTGCATCAAAAGAAGTGTGGCCAGCACGTCAAGGGAGATGATTCTTCCCCTCTACTNCAGCCTGGAGAAGAGAAGGCTCCAGTGAGACCTTACAGCAGCCTTCTAGTACCTGAAGGAGGCCTACAAGAAAGCTGGGGAGGGACTGTTTGCAAGAGCATGGAAAAGGGTAGATTTAGATTAGACATTATGAAGGAGTTCTTTACTATGAGGGTGTTGGAACACTGGAACAGCTTGCCCAGAGAGGTGGTGGAGGCCCCATTCCTGGAGACATTCAAGGCCAGTCTAGATGGGGCTCTGATCAACCCGATCTAGTTAAAGATGTCCCTGCTGACTGTATGGGGGTTGGACTAGATGACCTTGGAATGTCCCTTCCAACCCAATGCATTCTATGATTCTATGATTAATACACCATGCTGTTGATCCTCTTTATGAATTAACCTCTAAGTTCAGAGAGGAAGATTTTCTCTCTGATGATTTTTGTTTGAAAAAGCTTTTACAAGAAAAACATATTTCTACATTGGAAGCAGAAATTTCTCCCCATTTTAAAATGCTGCTCCTACACTACTTATTATTTGTAGTAATATCTCTCTGCCTGTACTATCTCTCTGCCTCAACAGCACACTGTATTTTCAATATTTTATTCTGCAACATCATATTTTCACTATAATCTGGGTTTTTTTAAGACTAATTTTCTGTAAAATGTAAATAACTATATACTTTTCATTTGTAGAATGATAGGGGAAACTGAAATGTTAAAGTCTTCCTTACTGTGAAATTAATGATAATGAAAATACCATACAATGTGCACCAGTAAAATTATTATTTAAATTATGATATTATAATAACTGAGAAGCCAACTATGGTGTAATCCATTTTATTTTCTTCTTAATTGCTGCCATTGAATTAGCAGGAAATAGAACAAAATAAGCTATAACACTTGCCTATTAACAAACAGCTGATATAAGAAGTGATGTATGAATGCAGTGGAAAAGTACCTGACTTTAACTTTTCACTTATTTTTTCTTATTAAACCAATTATTCCTGCACCATCTAAATCCTCCTGAAATGATTTCCCACTGGCTGAAGCAAAACCCACCACTGGGAGCAAAATCAGCTGATTCTTTGAAAGCTGCCTTGATGTTGAAGACATACACAACATGCTACAGAATTCAAGCAGATGTTTTCAGTTTCTAGGATTAAGGAAACTTTATATTAACATCTTCCAGTGGCATTATTCACAAAACCAGATGTCCTTCAGCTTCACTGGGCCTGAGGTCAGTAGGAATGTGATATAAAAATATTATGATTATTAATTACCAACACATAAACCTATGAGCTTGTCCCAAACTCTGAGAGAACAGTATTTGTACTGCTGTCTAACCCATTAATTTTTACAACACAGCAAATTGAAAGCCTTTTGTCATGACCAACTTTGAAGTGCATTTTTTGTAACTTAAAAAAAATATATATTCTACCACCACATGTTGCATACTGAAAAATAAGAAGTGTATATTATTACTAAATATAGCGAGAATTACCAAAATCTTTCAAAAGTATACATCTGAAAGTCTGCAAAGAAGCAAAATTATTTACATATATCCTCATAACATAAGCATAGGTTTTCTCTCTTACACTTAACTTTAGGCAAAGTACAAGAAATTCAGTACTGGCACTGTAAACGTTATCGTTGCAGCTTTGTGATCCAACTGACTATGAAGAGTGAGGTTGACACACATAACACAAATCAGTCTGAGTAACAAAAAAGAAAATTGTAGCTTGTTCTCATGATAAGACATTTTTTATTAATTCTCTTGGTAATAAAAGTTATTGTTTGCTTCTAGATGCACTTTCAATGTTCAGAAAATTGGAAAGGAGGATGGAAGGCAGAAAGAGTGTGAAGGATGTTGTTTTCCATGGTACTGTTGTCTTTGGAAACTAAGAAGTTGTCACTTACTAAACGGATGGCCATGAATACTAACTATGGCTCAGTTTAGTCAAGTGACCAGTCCTGAAATGAAAGCAAAAAGCCTACCATATATGAATACATCACTTTTTAAATGAAATTTTTTCTTTGACTTAATGATAGAAAATGAATATGGGAACTAGTTTATGTAATTCCTCTTTATGTTTCTACAGACTTACCAAAAAAAACTCAGGACATGATACATCCCCCTATTTTCTGGGTCTGCCTAACTTTGTAAGTGCCTATTCACACAGCAGCCTCTTTTTCTCTGGGAGCTCTTTTTCCATTTAATTAAAATTCACTGCATTTGCTTATTCCTGATAGTTTTACAGTTTTCTCCTGCCTAGAATGGCATTTCAATACACGTTCAGGCATCCAAACTCCATGTAAGATCCTTAGAGAAACCCCAAAAACTTATATCATCTGCAGCAGGATAGGTAACAGCTATAACCTCTATTTCCATAACATTTATGATGTCAGAAATAGGCTTCAACTTCTATGCAAGCTGAAGGAGAACAAATCTTTCTGGATACTGAACCCTTAAGATAGACTTGGTATTTTCAGCTGAATAATGAACTTAAAATTGGAAGACTGGACTCTTTTCCTGATGCCACTGTCTCCATTAACTCCATTAACCCCATAACATAATATTATATAAGATTTGCACAGCAGACTGAACTATCCCTACCGTCAGGTCCGAGTAACCTAAACTTGAAGTGAGGCAATGCCTAGCTTAGCATCTCAAATTAGACAAACTGTATTCTAAACTGTATTTTTTGGTGAACTTTTTTCACTTCCACGAGGTTGTCTTATTAACTAAAACCGAAGCTGTGTGTTGTGTGGCCTTACAGGAATTTAAGAGATTGAGGTTTATTTTATTATCCAAGGAATGAAAATCACCAGTTCAATAATTCAGCATTAGCACAAAAAGAACAGCAGGCAAATACAAAGTCCTTTTCTAGCATATCTTGAAGATATGTATACAAACTGCACAAAGAAGGTAACAAAGATTTGAACATTTGGGTTTATTTAATTTTATAAAAACATATCATACCTCTAAAAGTCCTTACTATACTCAGGTCAGACTGCATGAAATAGCTTCTAAAAGCCACAGATATGTGTAAGAAAATATAATTAACTTTTAGCTTCCGTAAGAGTGACGTAGAAAATATCAAAAGGCAAAGAGCTAGAACTGAAATGGAAAACAAGGAAGCTAGGAAACATACAAGTATAAAGGCTACAAATTTGGACAAGTAAGATACTGGCATTATGGCACTGTCATATTTTCAAATAAGAAAGCCAAATCTAGACCAATACATGCACTACATCTAACATCAAGGAAATTCTGAAGATACTGCCTAATTTTAAATCACAGATTTACGTTGGCCCTACAGCTCAATTGATATTAAGCGTTTGAATAGCCACAAAAATCTTTGAGGAACACAAAAATGAAGCAGATCTAAAGTTATTTTAACTGTGTGTTTCCACCAGACAAGGATTATGTCTTCATCTTTCAAATCTGTATATTTTGCTACTTTGGGTTGAAATCTTTGTTTCTCTTTTTTTTTTTTTCCCTCATTTTAGTCATCTGATATATGCAGAGCTTTTGTTTTATTTTAATTTCCTAAAACTTCCACCTCACAAAATTCAGAAACCATCCGGAACAAAGAAGAAAGCACAGGGGAAGGAAATGAGAGCACTAATATTTGTGTGACATTCAGTGCTCAGAACTCTCTTTGGATTATTTTTACTAAGTGGATCAAAGAACTTTGCAGATATTTTGTACAACAAATTCCTTCAACATCAAAGTCCTATAAGATGTCATTATTTTCCTGTAGTCACCGCTGAATAATCTTATTGGTTTCCAAGTTTGTTTTTGCTACTCAAAAATGAATTGTAGTCAGATAAGAGTGACATAAAACAGCATAAATTCCCTTAATTAGTTTATTTTTAATTCATTTGAAAACTTCTATCTTCTACAGGCTAAATCCTTGTATTTGTTTGCTTTCATATAGCACTCAAAAATCTCAATTTATGACACAAATGAGAGAATAAGAAGACCACCAACATGAATTAAAAAATTGCTAAGTGAGAAGTAACCTTAGTTATCTTCCCCATATATAAGGTTTCTAATGCAAGTTATTTTTCTAAAGAACTGCATGAGCCAGGTTCTAAGTCAAAGCTTTACTGTCATTACTTCTGCTTAAATAGGTACGAGATGAAGACAAAGTCCTTAACGTTTCTTAAGCTGATGAGCATGCAACAGAGGTTTCTTCAACATCAAGAAGTACAACAAGAGCATGTAAATACAGTAAACCTTTTCCCTGAGCTTCCACATGAAAGCAATTATCTTTGTCAGTAACTGACAGAAATTGATTTACTGTAATCTCAACACTAATTATGCCTATGGGGAGTCACTGTTCTGATAAATTACTATTTACCTTCTCATGTGGATTCTATCAGGATCACAGTTTTCTGAATAACACTGTCTCTTCCTAACAACCTCACACACCTATGTGAAAGTATAAAGAAGAGATCACTTATGAGTGCCCCTTATTTATTTCATTATTCAAAGCCCTGGTGGTGATGGTCTTAGAAAAACAGAAAGAGAGGAGCCACACTGTTATACAAGAGGTGATAATTCTTCTTACTTCAAGGTATATTCCAAAGAGGTAAGTTAACTATAGGCTATTACTGCATAGTACTTGTTAAGATGATAAAATGAGGCTGCCACTGCCTAAACTATGATTTCTGGATTGCTTTAATGATTTCTTACAGTTTGTCCTTAGCTGAGCCCAAAGTGCAATGCTTGAGTTCTGGGAGAGCAAATTTGTTTGAGTGAAGATGCTCAAGAGCAAGCAAACTAAGTTACACTGTAATTGGTGGCTTGACAATCATCAGCAAGACGACCTCACCTTCAAAATGTCAACCTTTAGCTGAAAAACAGAGCATGAACTATTGAACAGTGTGAATCCTTTGACCTTGTATCACAAAAATCTAGAAATTACCAGGACAAACAATGTCTGTCAACATCAAGACTGTACCTTTGGAAATAACATACAGAATGAAACGTTTCAGATGAAATTCAGAAACCATTTTTGCTATTAGGTTAGTTGTTATGGTTTTCTCATCTATGTGAACTTTTGTGTAGGGTATGTCAGCCTTAAGTGCCTGTCATCTTTGGCTGCTGCCAGCTACGAAAAATGTGAAACGACATAAGGAATATTACAAGAAATTTTAAAAGCTATGAACCTCATGAAAATTCATATTTCAGGCAAAGGTACAATCTGGTATGTACACAGATTGTAAGAATCCTTTAAAAAACTTCAATACCATTAGAAAAGAAGTGTCAGATAAAATATTTACCAATGTGGAAATGAAAGCAAAGAACTCACAAATTTCTCTCCTGAAAGTACCTGCTCCCAAATATTTTTTACATGTTGCAAATTTGCATTTTTCTATTAGAATTATTAATAAGGATGCCTCAGAAGATCACTTATGGGCTGATTAAAAATGAAAATGTCCTGGGAAAAGCCCATTTCCTGTCAATCTAAATTCTAAGTAGACTCCTACCTCAAATATTAATTACCAAGCAGATAAAGCTACTTGTAAGATGCAAAAATCAGTACTTTTAGCATACACTTCTTTTTTTTAAATCTAGACATGCCACACTGCCATTGCAGCCAACATATCTCAAGTCTGATTACAGGAATAGAGTGAGCTGAATATCACTTAAACACTCAATGATTAAATTTCATGGCTATTGCATACTGCCAACATGCTGTTCATGTTTTTCGTCTTCACACTATAACACAGAATCTTTCCACAGATCACAACAGAGATGATGATTTACATCATATATAATACCATATTTCGAACAGAGAATACTTAATGTTTTTAACAGAAGATACTCAGTAATGTAGTGAGAAGCATTTACTTTTAATAGCTATTAAGATCATTATACCTCCCAGACACACACTTAAATCCTCTAATAAATAAAGCAAGGCATTCTTTAAACTATAGGGGTAAACAGCACACAGAATAAATTTATTAGAACTTAATGAGGAGCCTGGCCTGTTCCAAATGCAGAAAGTATTTACAGATATTTGACAACAGTGACAGCATCCAGCCCAGATCCTGCTTAACTATTTGGAGACTTCTAGATTGAAAAGTGAGTTTTTCTGGTCAGTGATATTACTCTGCATGACAGCCTTGACTGGCAAAGAAATTTCTGTCCATGGTACCAAACAAAATAGCACCCAGCCAGAAAGAATAGTTTTGTCAGTAAAATGTAATTTTGCAAAACCTCAGTCCCAGAAATCTCACAGAAGGCTAGGCTACAAATTGACCTGTCAAATGAATCTATCATAGACCATGGGAAAAAGTAAGAATAATTTTTCTTCTAAATTTTGTCAGTATCACCTTGCAAAGCAGTATAATCTACAGACACTTTCATTCTCTATCTATAAGCAATCTATAAAACATATCAGTAAGACCCTAATAGAAGCCTACCACTTAAGCAGTTTTGCTTACTGTGGCTGGAAAGATTGATACAACAAGCAAACCTATAGCACCTGCAAATGAAATGTAGCACGCTGTGTGCCACATGCCAACCTCTCGCTTTATTTCAGATGGATTTGATTCTGTCCTGAGGAACAGAAAATGGATCTGTAATAAAATGTTCCAATAGGGTATGTCCAGTTCTCTAAAGTGAAAATAGATGCTGTTTTAGGAATAAATTCCACTTGAGACTGGCAAGTATGGCACAGTACAGGTAAGACCCTTTCTGAAGCCAGAGCTTCAGAAAGAAAAAGGGTACTATAAGGGCCTCTAAAATGGCCCTGTCTCTATTTTTGCTACAGAATTCTATGCAGTATCTCCTGTATCTCCTGTATCTATCTTTTCACATAGGCTGGATAAGTGAAACTGTGTGGCTCTCCTCTCTGTGGCAACCATGTCATTACCCTTCAGCCACAGAAGATCAAAGTTACTTGTTCCAGTTACTTGTAATGATGTTCTGCCAGCTTCTTCCCTCTGATGTTTTCTTCCAACTTCTGCTTTTTACCTTTGAGTATTTTAAAGTAAGAAGAATGTAAGAAAAAGTATTTGATTACAGGAAACAGCAGTCTCCTAGCTTAAACATCAGCGAGGAGAGTGATATCCCTTGCAGCTCCACAACATGAACTATGGTAGCAACTTGCAGAGTGCTGTAGACATATTTCTCCTCATTCTGACACCTCCGTATTTTGATGCCTTAGCATAGTGTACTACATTTTACCACTAGACTAATTTTAGTTGAACATAGTTGGATTTTTAGGTTTTCAAGGAATAACAAACTTCATTCCAGGCATTTGAATTAGCTCTGTCTTAAGCAAAAAATGTGCAAACGATGTCCATCCTTGATGGAGATCAGCTGGACAGGATGAGTTTCATCTCACCTAGTTTAATATAGTTAATAAAGTTGTTTTAATCTAAATCAGTCATACACATTCACTTTATAGTAAATAAAGAGAAACAGATACCTTCAGAAGACAATTCACTCCATTCTTACACAGGTTAAATGATTTGTTCATTGGAAAGTTCTGATTATTCTGTAGGTCCAAAAAGAGTATTTTCCAGAAATATGGAAATGGTGGCAGAAATTAAGATTCATCTGTGCCAATGCAAATATCTACATCTGAACTAATTGTACTAGTCTATACTTGTAGAATTGACATGGAGAACTTGGCATTTTAAAATACAATTCATCTCCTCCTAAAGGATATAGCAAAACGTGTTGCTGTGTAAGTGCCTCTTTCTTTCCAGTAACTTTAAATGAACTCTGGACACCTACCTCAACTATGGATCTCCAAACCACTGATACCTAAATTTGGACAAAATTAAATTCCACACAAAGTACCAAAAACTTAGACCTTTTGTGTTATGACTAACTGTATTTATCAGAATAAAATACAAAATCATTGCAGATATAAATTGCAGATGACATAAAATATTGATGTGGTAAGGCTGATCATAAAAATAATTTTGGATCTTTTCATAACATGCTGTAATTTGCACAGCCTAAGACAAAATACAGGTGTTAAATGCAGGACCAAGGAAGTATAAGAAGAATAATGCAGTATCTTGAACTAAACTGATAATGAGGGACTTAGGAATACTGGCATACAGAAACCTGATTTAAGACTGCTTTTATGACAGTGCAGTTATAAAGGATAACCCCGCTCTTGGGATCATATCAAGTCAGAACTGATACACCCATAAACAAAACCAGTGAAACCAGTATTACAATTCTGTCCTATCTTATTTAAGGAGAATGCAAGAAAGTTACAAAGGATTCAGAAAACAGCAATAAGATCAAATCAAATCCGTAACCCATGCTTTATACTGAGAGATTTAGAAGTTCAGCCCAAATTAAGGAAGTCAATAGATGACATAGCCATAGGGTTTTCCATATTATTACAGCTTTAGCTGCACATGAACAGCGGCTCCTATGCCTCCTGAACTCTTCAGATTTAAGGAGTATACATGGTTGCAGAACATTTACACTAAGTCGTTCCAGTAACTTATTACAGACTAAGTATACTTATTACTAGTGCATTTAACACCTGTTCATTTCCTCATGTATAATGCACATATAACAGAATTCCAAACACCTGAAAATGGGGGTAAAAGTACAGAATCTTCAAAACTGCCTGCACAGGTTTTCCAGGTGAAAACATGCCCAGGAGATCTCTTACCCTGACCTACATGGGTAAGAGAAGCCTGACAGTAAGTGGCAAAAAACAAGATGGAGTGAATGGAAGCTAATACCAGGCTACATTTTATCAGAAAAAAAGGTATACATTTTTCAGTACTGAGGATATTAATCACTGAAGTAACTTACCTAGAGAATACAATTCGAAAATTTTCGCTCAAGAAAGCAAATCTCTTTATACAATATCCTATGGATCATAAAAAGCTACAAGTGTCAATGCAAAAATTACAACATGAAATCTGATACCAAGTATATTGCAGCTATTAATACTAGATTACCACTGTCTGTTAAAAGCTCCCTGTATAAATCCTTCAGATCAACAGATACTTCAGTAATATCAAAATGCTTCTAGATGTGGCCTCACTAGGGCGCAGTAGAGGGGGAGAACCACCTCCCTGGACCTATTGGTTCCACTCTTGTTAATGCACACCAGGATACCATTGGCCTTCTTAGCTACAAGAGCACACTGCTGGCTCATGGTTAACTTCTTGGCCACCAGGTCCTTCTCTGTGGAGCTGCCTTCCAGCAGGTCAACCCCTAACCTGTACTGGTGCACAGGGTTATTCCTCCCTGGGACTCTACACTTGCCCTTGTTGAACTTAATTATGTTCCTCTCTGCCCAGCTCTCCAGCCTGTCCAGGTCTTGCTGAATGGCAGCACAGCCTCCTGGTGTGTCAGCCACTCTTCCCTGTTTTGTACCATCAGCAAACTTGCTGAGGGTACACTCCGTCCCTTCATCCAGGTCACTGATAAAGATGTTGGACAAGACTGGACACAGTACTGACTCCTGGGGAACTCTGCTAGCTACAGATAAAATACAAATAAATTGGGGGTTCAAGATTAAGATGCGAAAGAGATTTAATTTAGGTACTTCACATTCTCTCCTGTCAAGTTCCATGTTTTCATTGCAGTGTTTAACAGTGACAAAAATCTCTGCTTTAACCACTGTCAAAGATGTACAGAAATAAGACAAGAGATCCATCGGGTAGAGATTACTTTGTCCAGATGACAGTAACATATTATCTCAATATCTCAGGTACAAAGAAAACAAGCAAGCCATTTAAGTCATCAATTCTTCTGTACGTAATATTGACAGGCAGTCAAGGACTGAGGTCTTAATACCCGATTAAAGTAATTTTATTCATATCTGAAGTAAATATAGTGTAGTGCCATTGCTAATGAACTACTTTTTCATTAGAATTAAGACTTAATCACTTTTATGTTAGACACGAATGACAGAAGGATTCCACTGAAGTTACTAAAACTCTAAGCTATGGTTTAGCACATGCTATTTCACAAATCTTTCATGAACAATGTCAGGCTCACCTTTGGATTGAGGATTGTTTTAAAATCTTTTATGTGATACAAAGCATGTGACCACTATACTTCAGCAGTGAGTCCTTCAAATAATAATGAACAGCTCTGTAAGCAGTTTGCTGTTAAATGGCTTTGTGAACCTTTCACGTTTGCTCAGCACATTCTTTTGAAAAGTCTAGGAGGCTTATTCAATTGACCAAGATGTTGCTTGGTAGCAGTTTGATCGTTTGATTCTTTCTGGGAAGATTAAAACTAGAGCATTTCATCGTTGTAGACAATTTCTACCACAGCAAATCAAGAGAGCAAAGGCAAAGAAGAAAAGACCTAATCTGAAATTTGCATTAGCACAATTGCTAATCAGATGCAGCTTCTGATAGAAATCCCACATAAAAGCTTTTTGCTTTCGATATCACAGGCAAGAAGAAAGCACAGTTCAGCACAATATTAAAATATGGCTTCAAACCTCTTGTGGTTCAAAAAAAACCCCTAACAAATCCCAAGTGCAAATGCTAGTAGTTAAACCTTCTAAGAATTTTAATTATTATGCGCTGGTATAACAGTATTTTATTAAAAGCAGACTATGAACAGAGTGATCAAAGTGGTTTAAGAGTAATTTCCAGAACTTCAAGTCTAAAGATATCTGTAACACTTAAGCTTCATGTCTACTAATAAATTAAACATGGATGTGACTGTGCTTTGTCACTGAAGACAATTTAAGTGGAACGACCCGCATCCATTCCAAACCAGCATGGTAACTGCCAGCAGTAGATGCTCTTGACCCATACTAACAGCAGAACTACAAACAAGGAGGTTTTGGTATCGTGCTAGATGGCATGGCCAACAAGCAATCAACAGACTGTTCTGACAATTAAACAACACTGAATTCCAGAACACATGCATATGCCCTGATACTCTCTAATTGATTAATTAATAAAAACACAGCTTTTTTTCATAAAGTTCTTAGCCAGGACTTGGACTGAGTATAGGTCAAGATTGAGAAGTGGAAAACCATTAGTAAACATACAGTGATGATGAATCCAGAGAAACTGCTTTAGCATCTTGAACTTCGACCACACAACATTTAAAAGTTAGACCCCTGACTTGGGAAAGGTGATTCACAGGAACAGCAGAAGGTGATTAAGACCTCACAAAATGGTGGGGCTAATTGTAAACCTCTGAACCATACAGTGGTTTAACACTTTGGAGTTCCCATCTTCTGTGGAGCTTCAGTGCCTTAGTCAGAACTTCACATTAAGTATCTCCACTTACTTCCCAGAAGTATTTGCCACTTAGTGACCATAAAAAAAAAAAAAACAAACCCCAAACATTTTCTGAAATTCTGAATCAAAAACTGATTAAACCTTAAAATGTCACTTGTCATGGCTGCAGCAGTGTACAAAAACTCTACCTTGTTCAGGAAAGAAGCAGCATGGCATTAACTCTCTGTGCTTAAGAAAGTAAGAAGCTTATATCTTCAAATTCTTAGATACAATTTTCAAGGAAAGGGAGAATCTTTAATGTGAAAAAAAAAAATTAGGGTGACTGGTCATTATTTATTTGGGAGACAATGCATTATATATTTGTAATTCTCATTTCAGAGAAGTCTGCAGCTTAAAACATAGGGCTAACTCTAAAGAACATAACAGAAATATACCAAAAAGGAAACAGGTCACTACTGACCACTATGAGAAAAAAGAACTCTACCCAAGAAAATTAGTTACTCACAGGACACACAAAGGATAGAGTCAGTAAGACGAAACATAATTCATTTAGTGAATAATAGATAAGGAAATAAGGACAAACATATCAGAGCATGAGATTAGTAATCCAAATACATTCTAATTTGCTATCTTGGTTGTTTAATTAATAAGCATCTACCGATCTCTGACATAACAAAGAGAGAAGTCATGCTTTGACATATTTTGTTACAGAACAGAATCTCATTAGTTCACCACAATATCTGGCTTAACAGTTACAAGTACCTATGACACTGCAAATTAGCATATAAATGCAAGAGAAAGTATAATTCACCTTAACAATCCTTTGAAATTTTTTAAGTGTACTTTAGCTTTAAGTATTTATGATAAAAAATACATTAATGTAGTATGTACTTAGTAAGTACTCCACACAATGCTTGTAAATAAAAAAAACCTTTGTAACTTGACCAATTACTATCCTATTTTGGTTTTAAAATCTTCAGTGAAATACATGAAGTGTAAATGATGGTAAGTGTACATGTGAATAACTTTCATGTGAATCCATGAAATTACTCCTCTACTGAATATAGTAACATCAAAGAAGATGAATTTAATTCTGCATTTCTAAAATGTATCCTTTAAAAATTATATATATATTGAAATCATAAACATTTTGCCCGATTACCTCCTGTTTTAAAGGAACATAGTTCAATTTTAACTAACACTGAAATTTTCCAAATAGCATGTAGCAAACATAACAACACAAACTGAAAGAAAACTAAATTAATTTTTCAGTGTACATCTCACAAGTGTGATACTGACAGAAAAATAATGATTTTTCCAAATCAGAGGAAATGCATCTTGATTCCATTTAATCTTGTAACAGCCTGGTTGTCTCCAACCTTTTTCTGCCATAACTGAAGGGGTTGCAGACTACCTAATTCACTAATAAAAATGCAACACTTCTGTCTTCCTTTCCTTTTTTGCATATTTGCTGCTAAATTTTTTTTCAATCAGAAGATATTAATATTAAAACGTTGGTGGGGAGCCCTTGGACTCTGCTTTATGCTCTGGAAAGTGCTTTTTTACAGAGAAGAAAAAACAACCTTTGTTGAAATTCTCCCCTTGCTGTTGATGTAGAGGCTGAATAGAATAATTAGACTTTCCAGCTTTTCCAAGAAAAGTTTTATGAGCCTTAAAGGATATTGCCCAGATCACCAAGATGTGTAAGTTCAACATCTGGCATGTGATCCTTCCCATAAAGCTCTGCTACCAAAAATGATCCTTCCCCTTAGAATAAATTATCCTTTCCCAGTAACAAACTAATGGAGATCTTTATTATGTTCTGTTTTGTAAGAAAAACATATGAGATCTCTATCAGACTACCCATTTACAATTACTTAAGGCAAGGATATGGATTCAAACAAATTCTACATGGTCATGAAAGAACTTATCTGTGTTAAAACCATCAGTAGAAAATTAGTTTATAGTACTGATATTTAAAATTACTGTATTTCAATGTGTAAGCTAATAATCATATTATAAGGAAAAAAGCTACAGTTTATGAAGACACTCCTTTTTGTTTTTCTACAGGTCTATTCGAAAACTGCATTATATTTGATATAACAGGTAAAATCTTTTTCCAGTTAAGCTGATGACAAAACCTACATTAACTTCTTACCCCTAACATTTGGGGAGGCAAAGAAAAAGTGAGGAGGGGAAAGTGAAAAGTCCCTTCACCTTTTCGGATGGAACTCTGTGGAACCGAACTGATGTAAAATTTTTTACAACTGCCTTTAAGAAGTTCATTTGATGCCCCCTACTTCTTAGATTGGAGGAGAGAGTGAAAAATGGATCTCTTTATTCTCTCCGTGTTACTCGGGATTTCAGATCTCATCATATTCTTCCTTGTTAAGCCATTTTCTAGGCCAAAGAGTTGTTATTAAAGCCTATTCCAGAACTGCATTTCGAGACAGATAGAAAAGAGCTGAAAGGTTTTCAAAATGCAAGCCAACTATGGCTTTCTGCTTTAGTGTACTAATGCTCTGTTTTCCGTGTTTTGTTTTGTGATTTTCCCTCCTTTCCAAGGACTCTGGTTTTTGACCACTATGGGGCATTGAACTGACATTCTCATAGAACTATCATAAATGAAGTATCTCAGTGCTGCTCAAAAACAGTATTTTTCACATAAAATACATTTTTTCTTTTTCCATAATGCCATTAAACTTACACTGAGTGCCATGTGGCCTTCTAACGTGCAGTCGCTCTATCTCTCAAAAATATTTAATAATTTAATTATTTAAT
>VZZY01001071.1:10882-21316 GCA_013400335.1 Eurystomus gularis | reverse complement strand
CAAAAAAAAAAAACAACCAACCCTAAATACCGTTTTAAACTTCAGTTTGCCCAGAGGTTCCTCTGAATCAGTTGCCTAAGCCTAATGAAGAATTCATCTGCTGAGCTCTTAAGCCCTTTGAAAAAAAAATTACAGTACACAGGTGTTCAAGAAAATCATAGCAGAAGGAAGGCAGTAAGTGTGAAGTTAGACATGGTTCCTCATAATGATTGACCTCGCTTGGTTAAACTTCCAACATAGCTTTAAAGTTTCACGGGTTTTCAAATGCCCTGAATACATTTATGCAAACTCTACGTAAACCAAGATCTCTCAGGCACTATACCATTCCATACAACACAGATCCAAGGAGATCTGTCTTTGAGCACTATAGCACCTACTCCAGCAAATTACATAGTAGGTTTTCAGAAAAAACACAATGCAAAGCATTAAGGTTTCAGTAAAATACAGAGGCAGGCTTTCATAGACACATCACTGCGTATGAAATAATCTAAGTTACCTAAACTAAACAGAATCTACCACTTAAGCACTGGCAGATACTTCATGGAACCACAATTTATGGGACGTCACATTAAGTAGATGATCTGTACTTGGGTAGAAGGTCTTAATTCCCAGTATCTCTGACTTGTTAAGGCCAGAATATGAGACAATAGATAAGAGATTTATTCCAGAAGACTGAAAATTAACAATCTTAATTAAAGGAACCACAAATAATTTCAACATAAACTGTTTAACAAAGATAGAAAATTAAATTCCAGATTTTTTTCTAACACTCTAAGGCTAAAATAAAAAACCCTCTTCCTCTTCTGGAGGACCTTTTAGGATCCCCTCCAACCCAATGTATTATATGATTCAGTTATGATTATTTAGTTTCCTGATTTATCACACAAAAAGTGTTTTGGTTGTATCACAACTTCTGCTATCCACCACAGCAGGTATAGGTGTGTAAGCAAACCTCTTTAGTGGATAAAAAAAAAAAAAGGTAGACTAATATTGTCTTGTTCAAATCACTGATTTCTAAACCAAGATTTATATAACCCAAATCTCATTATTTTGCAACTCCACAATTCAGTCTTTTAGAAGTCATTCAAGAGTTGAAGGACTAATGACTGGTCATTAATTTCATTCAGTTAATGCCAGTGTGCTATTTTACTTCTTGTACAACGAAACACTTCCAAACACTTCAAATATTACCCTCTATAATATTTCGAGATAACTTTCAAGTAACTATTTATATTTTGAATTTAAACAATAGTTTTTACGTATAAAACATTTAGAAACTATTATGTAATACATTTATTCGCTTAGCAGCATTTTTTTCCACATACAATATTCCCCACTTCAGCATAAAATGCATTGTCTAAGTGCAGTCCTAGCACCGTGGCAATCAAATTTTCTGGACTGTTACTTTACAGACAATCTAAATATTTGAAAACTTCCTTTAACATTATATGAGTTTTACCCCTAGAGCTCTCATTCCACCCATATCCAGGACAATAAAAGAAAATGGTTACCATTAGCACCACTTTAAAAAGAGGATGTCAATGCACCCGTGATGTGAAAACAGGGATATTTCAAACTGCCCCACTGTACGTACAGAGAGCTAGCCAAATCATTGAAGCTTTTTTTCTGATACTGCTTCTTATCTTGCAGGAGATATCTCTTTATTGCCCTAGCATCCTTGCAAAACTAAAAGGGGATGAGAGAATTGACAAGATTTTTCATCACCCAGCTTCACACTTTCAAACCATCATCTTAACAATGATTTCCTTTATCTATCTTTAGTTGCACAACTGTTCCCAGCCGCTTTACAGCACAGAAGATGTCATCTGCAATCGCACAGCAGGCAGAAACAGGGATGGCAATGGCTTGAGATAATACCATTCAATGTGAAATTCCTACTGTTCTGGACTCCATATCTTTTGAATATTTAAAGTTTTTTTTGGAAACCACATAGAGCTTGCACAAGAAATATATTTAAAAATTGTAATTTCTTGAGCTCTACTCTGACACAGTAAAAGCTTCTTACTCAATTTTCTGTGGCAAAAAATCCTTTCAAAATTGTATTACTATTTAAAATAAAGGCTGGTACAGGAAAAGGAAGAAATTAAAAATTCAGTCTATAAAGGAAGGTAACCCATTTTTGGTTCTGCTAATAGGCAGGTATTGAAGACCTCTATTTAAATTTTCCAATTTACCTTTCATATTCCCCTATTTCCTACACTTTGCTGAAAAGCAGAAACACTCAGCTTTGATAAAAACACCAAGCTTTTACAGAAAGAATACCCTATCATTCCTGTAAAATAATATCTAATGCATATAAAAACAGTCTTCCTGAGGGTTGTATTTACAAAATATTTGGAATGCCACAAATAAGTTTGAAACAAGTTTTATTAAAATAGTCTTGTAATGTTCCCCCTGCACAAACGCTTTCCACATTTGCTGCTGTCATAAAACTTGTTTTTAAATGTTAATTTTACACTATCAGTTATTATTCGCCACACACATAATGCCTTTTACTTTTCAAGGAGACATTCTAAGTATCTGCAATTAAATTTGTAGCTGTCGTTGACAGAGGTTTTCTTTGAAATTCTGCCGTTACAAGAGACAGCAAATAGGAGAGTGGGAATAAGACAGAACCCATGGTGGGACTGAAGAAGGACAGTCCTTATTGTGGATGAAGCAGAAAGCTGTGCCTTCCATCTAAAGCTGTAACATCAGAATGCTCTGACCTGAGGCAGCTCTATCAGCCTTCTAACCATCAATACTGTCTAAAGCCTTGAAAAAGTACTGCGAAAATGCACAGATCTGACAAACAGCATATGCTATTATTTTTAGTATCTGTGGGTTTTTCAAACTATGTTGCTTAGTCCTGTTTTCTAGGCATAGGGACATCCAAGAACATAAAACTCAAGATCCACAAGTCCTCCCTATTACCTCTCCTCCGTTCTTTGAGTCACACAAAGTGAAATGCTGAGAATATTAAGCAAAAGGAATCAGCACTGCTTTTTTAGACTTCCTGCTACTTGGGATTGCTAAAAGATGTTCAAAGACAAGGAGAGATTTCTGATTTACATAAACTTAATCAAACGTTACAGGTCAAAGGCAGTGACTTCAAAAGAGGAACATGCCATCTGGAGTTGCAAGGAAGCTCCTGAGGAGTTATGTCAGAAGACAGGAATAAAGCATAACATGATTTCGTTACCTTCAGAAGAGAAGAAACAGCCATTTTCTGAGCAGCTCTTGAGTGAACAGTCCTATATCACCTTCGCCTCTCAGCTAGTCACCCCACAGCTGGAATCCCACAGCATCCAGCATCCAAGATTCCACATTCAGAAACACGCCATTCTTAGACAAGAAGTCCACAAACATTCAGTAGCCTATCTGCAAAAAGCCAGTGGCTTCTCCCACCTTCTTATTCGTCTTTACAGTTACTAAAAACGTAAGTATGGCAGCAATTGTATGTACACAAATGTGCCTTTTATTTCTTTTTCTGGCTTTCTTTAGTAGAGCTAAAAGAAAGATTCAAGATGTGTCTTCTCACAGAAGTCTTTTTTTTTGTGCCTGTCGTTCTATTATGTTTATAAAGTTAAAAAAAAATGGATGAAATTTGTGGAATGCTGTCTTCTCCAGAGATGGTTTAGAGCCTTACCGAAAAATACTCAGCAATTGACTTTTCTGCCATTGCCACATACACAGCATAAAATCCTCTTCTGCCACTGTCCCCGATTAAGACTACATGAATTAATCTCACTGCCAAATGGACGTGCTTTATGAATGACGGATGTTTTAAAAATACTTTTCAATTACAAAAATAATTAACAATCAGTAGACTAAAGTAATCACTAATGCATAGGCAAGAGATTCTTAGAAGCCTCGTTAGAAATACCTACTGTATGTCTTCTTAGAATCCTTCTGGTTTTTTTGACTAATGTTATTTGCCAAGAAAATATACAATAGCTAGAATAGTTTCAAGCTAGCATATAGTATTTATTTTCTACAGCTACAGCTGAAAATCATAAGCATAGAGTAGACGTTGCATACTGGTACGAGAAAATGTCTGAGACCAATAACTGCTTTCCCCAGAAAGACCGCATGGCATTGTGTTTTTTCCTGAAGGATGAGAATATAAGATGTCTCGTTTGTGTGAGACTAACGGTGCATCTACTGCACAATTGTCTTTCCAATTGTGGATATAAGAGATGCTATTTAGGGATAATATGTTGAGTTTTCTCATTTTCCGTCACTTACAAACTCAGAAAGAAGAGGCAACGCTTTATAAACCCCCGAATCCCTCTCAGAACTATGCTCTCAAAAACACCTGCTACAGCCTTACCATCTTGCTTGTCATTAATTTCTAAAACTGCACAGATTTATAAGGACTCTACTGAAGGAACTAATCTTTTAACACACTGGTGAAGAACCTAACATATACTATTTCCAACTAAAAACCTTACAAATACATACTAGCTACTTCTATACTAGACCATAAAAGCCTTTTCTCTTCTTGTTTATTGGAAAAATCCTCCATCCCGACACAATACTCCTTGAGGACAATGGTATTTAAAGGAAAGAAATTTCAAGACCTCTGAGGTCTTACAGTTCAGTAGATCAGATACAGAGTTGTTTAGAATTTTAACAGGAAATAGCCTTCCAATGAAACTATTATATTTAAAAAGAATTACAAAAAATGTCTGTGACCAGACCTTTTAAAAGGTAGGCTGCATTTCAGTCTCTGCACTCCCGCACATTCTATTTTCTTCCATTATTTCTCAATTTAAAGCTAAGAGTTTGAAAAATGTCAATTTTATAAAAATGAAATACAGAAACTTTCCATAGAGATGTTTCTTAAGTGGGTCCAAGTTTCTAGTCACAGTCCTAAAGGCTTGTTTAGTAGTATAAGTGTCATGGACATTTTTTTCCCCCCAAATACTATTATTAAAGCTTCCTACTAAATTCTACACAGGGTCATATGAAACATTTTACTGACAACTGTAAATGTCCATTCAATTTCCTCTTTCTTACTTTGTTTTTTTTTTTAAAAAAAAATAAAATAAAATCTTCTATTTCTTAAACCAGAAGTTTGAATTAGGTTTTGCTGGCATAACTCAGCTTGCAAACTCGGCTTTCATGCCATACTGCCCAATGCTCAATACATCATTAAGACACTACAAGTACTGGTTCAGCTATGATTTTCAACTTCCAAAGCACTGTTAAGCTTCTGTTTCTCTCTCCTTCAAGAAAAAGCCCATAAGTAAAGCAATGACACACTACTTCCTTCTGCCACATATGGTGGAGTAGATATACTGGAGTACATATAATCTAGAATGTGTATTAGGTATTTTCAAGCTTGCAAGACAAGGTCTTGTGGGAATAAAAAGCACCTGCTTGCTTCCTCCATACTCTACATCCAGGAGTATTCAATGGAAACAAGCTGCTTCATCAGTTTCTCACCCAAACCTTCAAAGCAGCCAACAAATCAAGTAATACTTATCTTAAGGATTCAGTTTCCATGTTTGAATTCATCATGAAGCCCAGAAGGGACAAAGTATTTGTCTGAGAATATTGTCTGTCCTTTTACCATAGAGTAAGAGCATCAGCGGACAATGGAAGAGCAACTGATGCCATCTACCTGGACCTGAGCAAAGCCTTCGACACTGTCCTGCATGACATCCTGGTCTCTGAATTGGAGAGACATTGATTTGATGGATGGACCACTTGGTGGATAAGGAATTGGCTGGATGGTCATACTCAAAAGAGTTATAGTCAGCTCGATGTCCAAGCGGACGCCAGTAACGTGTGGTGTTCCTCAGGGACCAGTATTGTTTAACATCCTTGTTGGTGACATAGACAGTGGGATGAAGGCAGTCTCAGGAATTTTGTGGACAACACTAAGCTGTGTGGTGCGGTTGACACACTGGAGGGAAGGGATCCATCCAGAGGGACCAGGACAGCCGTGAGACCTCACAAAGTTCAACCAGGCCTAGTGCAAGGTCCTGCACCTGATCAGGGCAATCCCAAGCGCAAATCCAGGCTGGGCAACAAATGGATTGAGATCAGCCCTGAGGAGAAAGACTTGGGGGTGCTGGTTGATTAAAAGCTCAACGTGAGCCAGCAATGCGCAAGTGCAGTCCAGAAAGTCAGCTGTATCCTGGGCTGGATCAAAAGAACTGTGGTCAGCAGGGCAAGGAAATTGATTCTGTCTCTCTATTCTACTCTTGTGAGACCCAACCTGCAGCACTGCATCCAGCTCTGGAGCCCCCAGTACAAGAAGGACATGGACCTGTTGGAGCAGGGCCAGAGGAGAGCTACAAAGATGATCAGAGGGCTGGAACATCTCTCCTATGACAACAGGCTGAGAGAGTTGGGGTTGTTAGCCTGGAGAAGAGAAGGCTCACAGAAGACCTTATTGTGGCCTTCCAGTATCTGAAGGGGGTCAGCAAAAGAGCTGGGGAGGGACTTTTTACAAAAGCCTGGAGTGATAGTATGGGGGGTAATGGTTTGAAACTGGAAGAAGGTAGATTTAGACTGGAAATTAGGAGGAAATTTTTCACTCTGAGAGTGGTGAGACACTGCAACAGGTTGCCCAGGTCCTGAAGGAGGTGTTCAAGGCCAGGCTGGATGGGGCCTTGAGCAACCTGGTCTAGTGGGAGGTGTCCCTGCCATGGCAGGGGGGTTGAAACTACATGATCTTTGAGGCCTCTTCCAAACCAAACCATTCTATGATTGTATTAATATTTGGTTACCTACAAACTGTAAGAGGACAGCAAAGCAAGATTAAATAATCTTAAAGACAGCTGTATCACTTCCTTTCAGAAAACGGCTTTTTCACCATGTAAGTGACAACACTGACATACTGCCTATCATATCTTCCCACTCAGTGTCTACAGCCTGTTCTTCTTTAAAGCACAAGTATGAACTCTTTTCTACCTTCTCACCTTCTATTCCTCTACTTCAACCTTTTGTGTGTGTGCTTTACAGTCTAATTTCCAAGGAAAACAGGGCTTAGGCAACCGTTGTCTGGGTATCTCTTTCCTTCTCCACGCTGTCCCAGGTGCACCCTCTTCCCAATTTCAGCCAAGTTTTGCAAAGAGGTAGAAGACTCTGAGGTAATTATGGTAAGTTTCAAGAAAATAGCTGCAAAAAGAAAATCCCTATAATTTATTCTGCTGAACTTACACAGAATTTGCAATCCAATGTAAAAGACAAAGCCTTAAAACATCAGGTATTCCTAATTAAAGATGTAGTCACGCTGCTATGCTGGAAAACACAGAAAGTGATGACCCTAAATCCTTAAATGTCAGGAACAGGATGAGGTTGGTACTTTGCAAAGATGTATGACAAGCATCATTTCTCCTGGAGGGATGACAGTAAGACACACTGCTGTGTCGTGATTTCAGCATTCAGTGATAGCTGCCAGTACCTTCTGTGTAGATAAATCCTTACTCCCGTTTGTCATATCTGGAGGTCTTGGGAAGCAGGGAAAGAAAGTAAGTCTCCAGAGACTTTTTGCGAAAAGGAACTGGATGAAAATTTGAGTGAGAAATGACCACAATGTGACTTTATAGTAAAGGCATCTACCAGCTGGGATGGCAAACATCTAGATAAGGTACTTGGAGAACACGTTGCCAAAAATAAAGACAAATCTGTAAAAGGCTCCCTAATTGTCTAAACTGCAGGAAAATCAATGGATTGCACATAGGGCGCTTGCTGTTTCATAGATGAGCCATACCTGGAATGTTTTAAGAAGGAAATACCTGTAATAGGCAGAAGCAGAAAAGGCAACTTGATGGAGTCTCTGAGACATTTCGCACCATTTACATTGAACAAGTATGTTCAAAGTGGCTTTAAGTACTGATGTGGCCTCTGCCACATCCAAAAGTGTCTTTGACTCCTCTTTTTGTACCAAGGAAAAAAATGAGAGGCCATCTGTGGTCAGCTTACTCAGATGCACGAGTTACCTGAGCTGCAAGTTCTGTGTTAACAAACTGTACTCAAATCAAAATATGAATGACCAGTGGAGTTGTAGAGACCTCAGCACACCCAAGCAGTGTTTTGAAGCAATCATGAAAATTATTTCCTGACATCAAACCTCTTTGAAAATGTCAGCTACTGCACTCAGAACGGTCTGATGACAGAAAGGATGTGGATGTTGCTGGAGCAAAGTCCCAAGGTACACAAGTACCTTTCAGGACATAGGTTATGATTAAATCCAGAGGTTTGGCTTCATCAGACAGTTTTGAAACCTCACTCAGAATGAGAGCCTAACTGAGTGGCACACAATACACTAGTCAGAAAGATGCTTCTCCACTGGATCTCAGAGCCATGCCACCTTCTATGTCTGTCCTTCTGAGTAAGTTATCAAACCACTTATTTGCATATGGCTGCCTCATGTTGCATAAGAAGTTACCCAGAAACACAGGTGCAGAGGAAGGAAAAAACAAAAAAATGTCAAGAAAATTATACTGAAGATAAGTGTGTGGATTCTTCTTGAAAATAATGAGCAAATTAAGTGCCGAAGCTGCAGATGCCATAAGACTCTCATGACTGCGGTGTGGTTGAGAACATCATTGTTTTACACAACTGAGAGTAACTGAAGCAATGCCAGCTTCACCGTGGCCTAAACATTAATATATAAAGTATGAGAAATGGGAGGGCAGAATAGCCTTTCACTATGCTGTAGGTAAAATCCTGCCCTGCCTAGTCTCTCCCACAAGAATTCCACCTCTTTCAGCTGACAACCAAAACACAAAACCTCGGTTGCTTAATAAAAACTGTTAACTCAAGGACTTCTACCCTAGTCATCACTGAGGTTGGAAGATATGTGATAAATAACACAAACAAATAAAAAAGGTGAACTGTTCAAGGCCTACGTGTTCTTCCTTATGGAAACTCCTGTGCAAAGTTGGATAAATGATCAATATATCCTTTTGTGACAATGGTTGTTACTCATTTTCTAGGTACTTAAATGAAACACAACCATGTCACAATTCTAAGAATTGCTACATGACTTGCCAATACTTGGCACACAAGTAAGACCTTCAAAAGAGTATAAAAGAGATGTCTAGAATGTACTATTTTTTAGTTAATTACGAAAACAGAACAGTATTTCTTTCATTTTTACCTTGAAAGATTGCTGTTAAAGACATTATTTACACCTTGACTTAGATATATTCTTCAAAATAGGTTTTTCCAAGATCTTTTAAATTAACCAGTATGCAAGACGGGAAAGGGAGGAAAAGGGAAAGGCAGGAAAAGCGAAAGGCAGGAAAAGGGAAGGGGAGCTGTATAACCTTCTAATTTGTTCCTGCTGCTTTCATTTTTTTTCCCTTTTTTAGTTAACATAATTCTTAAAGCCTACTCAAAAATCATACTAAAAGGTTGTATTTTGTCACCTTCAATTATAGACTGCATTATTGATTAGACTGTGAATTTTTTACCTAATACTTTGCAGATTGAGTTATTTTAAATATGCAACTTTTTGCTCTCTTAAGAAGTAATATTTGACTACCATTTTGTTCAGTTTTCACCTTTTACCAAAAAACATAAAAGCGAGGCACTAAGAATAGTTTTCTTTAAAAGTTGTGTAGTACATAAGAAACATTGCATTTCTCTAAATAAAATTTAATGCAAATCCTACAGATTTTGCAAATAAACATTTTACAAGTATCTATAAACTTTTTTTTTTTTTTAAATAAACACTTTATTTACAAAGTTGCTTTCTCTCTTCATACCCAAATGTTGCCACGCTGACAGAACTATCCAATTACACCAGTTGTTGGTGCTCCCCAACTTTTATGGTGTCTTTTGAGTCATACCATGTTTCTCACTGGTTTTGTTCCTCTCATCCAGCTGCAACTCCATTGAATAAAGCACCCTAATAAAGCAGTATTTTATTTGCACCTACTAGAAAACACTATTGCCTAGACTTACACGTTGGCCAACATATAGACAAGTAGGGAAACAGACCACGGTTGCCATGGCATGGAAGATATGAAGTATGGGTGTTGCAGATAGCACATCACAAGAAACTAAGGTCAGGTGTTTCTGTGCTGGACTTCTGAACACAGAAAGTCCATTTAGGTATCTGGGTACAATACTTACCAGGGAAGATGTAAGAATAAATAAATATTAGGTAAACTGTAATTTTAAAGGACAAGTAGATAGTTTTGAGAAAGATTATTTTACAGTTCACAAATACGCACTTTCTTGAACTTATAGATACCCATATTTTCTTACACCCTTAACACTTTCTTAAACTGTGTAAGTTGAAGGTCTGAAGAAAAAAAATTTTGCAGCACTGACTGTTTTTTAGATTATTGTATAAAGATTTCTGTGTTCTTGTTCCTGTCAGATCATTTCAATAGCTGACTGGAAGAAAAGAGTGGGAGTTCTCAACAAATCTGTGAAATGCACTCAAGCCACTACTACAATTTT
>VZZY01001068.1:39779-58398 GCA_013400335.1 Eurystomus gularis | reverse complement strand
AATATATGTGCACAAATGCACACTTCCAAAAGGAAATAATCTTTTTCACCTGACTTCAGGCAGAGGCTGACAGCATTCCGACTCTGCAACCATTTAGGAATAAGTGTGAACCTGTGTTTCTTTTTTGTGTCGTAAGTACCTCACATCAGTTTCTTCTAACGTGCTGCCTTTTACCTTAATTTTTCAGGTGTGAAGCTGTATAAATGGTATCTTGATATTTTACAGTATGTAAGATCATGTCCTCAGGTATCATTCACTCGAGGCTGTTTCCCGTGCCTAAAATCTGTGGTTCTCAAGCACGTTTTTGTTGTGGCTGCTTCACATACAGCCACAAAAGATTTGGGGTAGCCACGGTTTTGGTAGTTAGTGAGAAATCCATGGAAGATTCCCAGGGTTGCATCACATAAACTGCCTACGTGTGGCTACACCGAAATGATTATTTTATGCACGCTTTCCCTCAGGGAAGGAGTGTTTATGTTTCCTGCCACTTTAAGGTTTTTAAGGTTAAAAAAAATTGCATTTTTCACGCTCACAGTCTGAATGCTGCGGAGTGAAGCCAGCAGTATCTTTGATCACCAGTAGTCAGCTTCACTGGGGTGCTCCTGAACGCGGTAGGGCACGCACTGAAACGTAACACAAACATAAGGACGGAAAACTTCACGTTACAGAAATGAAGAACTAGTAAATTCCTTAGTTGCATTTACTTCTGCCTGTACTATAAATGGTGAGCCTAGAAATAAACATAAGAAATCAGGTAGAGGAGGAAAGGAGGTGGTAAAAGCAAGAAAGCTTCATTCTGAATGAGCAGAGGCAGTAGTAGCTTTGATATTCACTTCAGCGGGCACAGCAAATGGTTCTGGTGCTGGAAAAAATAGCGAGATAAAACTCGAGTGAATGTGTAAACTAAGTGAGGAGAACTCACTGAGAGTGTTATTTTCTCTCCTACAGAATGGCAAAATTGTTGCAAAAGTGAGAGGTGCAAATGCTCCTCTTATAAGTAAGAAAATAACAGAGTTAGTGCAGGAAGAGAGGGAAATTGCAGCTGGACGGAAGGAACGCGCTGAGGTACTCACAAAACTCACATTTTTATGACACTTCAAGGTTTATCTCAATGCCTGTGATAGTGGTTTTGGTAATATTTTTTTTTTCTTAACAGTAAACTGATATATGAGGGTTTTTTAGACATTTCCTTTCAATGGCACTTTATAAAAACTTAAGAAATATATAGTTTAGCCTATTAATGCAAGAATCAAAGGTGGACAAAACGTTACTAGCACATAAGGGTTTAGTTTTCTTTCAGGGCTGAGTATTTTTCATAGAGAACTTAGTGCGTCATATGAAACAAATAAAGACATGAGAAATAGCCATGTCTCATTGCTTATTTTGAGTGAAAATGGAGATCAAAGAACCCTGCTTACAGTAAAAGGAAACTTTTAACAAACTGTAGATCAGTTAAAGAAAATCAGCCCAACCCGTGGTCTTTCTTAGAATTTCTTGGTTTCCAGGGTAGCAAATATGGTCTAACGTTAAGATAGAAGTGTTGTGGAGATCTGACAGCTGTGCTTGGTGACGTACTGCGCTGGCGATGTACTTTTACTCTATTTCCAATGACCTTAGGTAGATGAACTTGTTTTCCTAGAAGAGAAATCATCAGCAGAGAGTGTTGAGAAGACTGTACCTGAAGGTAAATAGATGGGATTTATTTTAGAAATGTTAAAAGAAAGAAAAACAACAAATATGTTGTTTTGTGCCTGCCCATGGCAGGGAAGCTGGAACTAGATGATCTTTAAGGCTCACTTCCAACCTGAACCATTCCACGACGCTTTCTTCTGTAAGCAATTAAGGTATCAAACTGTGATCATTAGTATTTTCACACACTCCCCTTTGGAAACCTTCAGACTTCAGGTCCCTGGCACACAGGGGCAGTGCTTTGTGCCAGAGAATTTTCCTGTGTAAAACCAGCACCTGAAAGTCCCTTCTACACAGTCCCTGTGTTAGCTCTGCGCTTCTGCAGAGGTGGTGTCTGTTAACCCTTGGATGTTCCACAGGAATACCGTGATGGGAAGAATTAATCTGTGGAGGAATTACATACTTTGTACCTCCAACTCTTTTTAATCAACTCTTTCACCAGAATAGGTTTAAGGGCTAAAGAATAGACGTATGTCGGAGCATAACTCCACAATAAGGTTCAAAAAAAATGGAAAAATAAGCTCCATCCTGTGAGTCTCATGCCTATGATTTATCTCAGGCATGTCATGTGTTGGGACCTACATCTCCAAGAGATACTTTAAGTGCTAGAGTCATTTATTTTTTGGAACCATCGTTTGGCCATCTCAATATTAAAATGGAGAATAATATAGAGTAACCCACTTGTGAGGCATGGAATGTTTAGTTATGTACTTCATTTGATAAATCTATTCATTGATACGTGAATTTTTCCCTTTCCAGAAGAAGTAGTCAGCTATTGTGTTGGAATTATAAAACCTGATGATGTCTTAGAGGGACGTGTAGAGGAAATTAAACAGAAGGTAGGCAGAACTTGAAAAGATTCATTCCATTTAGTTAGGAGGTATAGCAGCAAGATGTAAGAATAACTAGATCCTAATTTATGCCCAGGCTTTAGAACCAGATCTGTTGATGCTTCTCTGATAAGGATGATAAAAACCCAGTAATTTTGACCTGAAATGATATGGTGTTCAGATTCATACTATGACTTTAATATTTCATGTCAGTAGATGAGGTGCTATGCCAATCAGCGACACATGAACTCTACAAACAGAAAAGTGGGTTTTTTCCTCATATTGCAGCAGTCTCGGTAAAGGGCAAAAAAATCAGGCAGTGCATTAAAGCAATTTAGCAGGAGCTGAGCAGCTGCTGGTTGGCTCTGCCTTCACGCTGCCTCCAGCTACGCTGCTTCCACCTTCAGCCCTATCGAGGCAGCCTCAAAACACGCAGCAGAATCATAGGGGCTTTTAAAGAACACAGTATTGGGCCCGGGTAGTGCCTTTGTTGTTTAAATATTGTAAAAACCTCACAGCAGTGAACTCTGCATTTTGATAGAGGTTGTGTAAGTGTGGATCTCTTACACACACCTGAATTTAGTGCAGTAACGTAACTTCAGATAGATGATGATAAAACGGATTTTTAAAGCCCAGTTTCTAAAGCCAAGTAGTTTAGCTTAATGCAACAACTGAGAAAAAAAGAGAAGACCGAGAGGGGATCTAATGAATGTGGATCAATAGATGAGGGCTGGGTGTCAGGAAGAAAGGGGCAACCTCTTTTCACTTGTGCCCTGCATTAGTACAAGAGGCAATGGATGCAAGCGAGAGCACAGGAAGTTCCACCTCAACAGGAGGAGGAACTTCTTGACTGTGAGGGTGACAGAGCCCTGGAACGGGCTCCCCAGGGAGGTTGTGGAGTCTCCTTCTCTGGAGACTTTCAAGACCCGTCTGGATGCGTTCCTGTGTGACCTGCCCTAGATTCTCTGGTCCTGCTTGGCAGGGGGGTTGGACTTGATGATCTCCAGAGGTCCCTTCCAACCCCTCACATTCTGTGATTCTCTGATTCTATGAACTGTTGGCAAGTGCACATTTATGATTATAATATGGTTTGTAATAACATTTTTAGAAGTGGCTGCATGTTAAGCACAATGGTTAAAATGACTTTATTCACTGTTAAATAAAAGGGATTATGAACTATTGAATAAACACCTACATGGAACTGCACTATATTTTTCACAAACATTAACTTAGAGGGCATTGTAGTCCTGAATTTAGTGAAGTGCTTTGAAAAGCTGGAACTTCAGTTTAGGCAAAGGCAGCAGTTCTATTTGGAATCTTTCAGAGAATTTTAAACTTAAGAGAGCTTCCAAAATCAATCAATCGTTAGATGTACAACAACATATGGGTTTGTATAGATCCATTTTCAAATGCCACTGAGTAATAACTGAATAATTGCAGATTAGAGACGCAGGATTTGCCATTGAAGCAGCAGAGGAGAAAATGCTAACTGAAGAGCAAATCAGAGTGTTCTATATCCGGAATAAAGACCAGGTAAAAACCGACTAAAAACCTAAGGAAAAGGAACAGGTGAAACATATAATTGCAGCTAATTTTTGCAGCTAAGTTTGCAAACCTCTGCCTTGTAAATCCTAGCCAGAAAATAAGTGATAGTCTATATTATGTTTTTTTCTTCTTTACAGCTTTTATCGTGGGGTAGTACTGTGAATAAGCACAGGCACAAGCAGAAAGAGAAAGTATCTCCATTGGAGGTTTTTTTTTTTTTGGCCCTGTCCTATATTAGGGGGCAACAATAGCTAAGGACATGCAGAAAGTTTGAGATAAAAATGAAATTACACTAGTCACCAATAAATGGCAATGGTCTAGCAAACTAGCACCTGGAAATTGTCAAGTGCTTTGGTGTTATGATAGCTAAAGTTAACTCTACAGAAGGATGTGAACCACCAAAATTAAGCTACTTAGCAAATATTTATACCTTCTGTTTAAGATCTGCATAAGTGAGGCAGAGGCTGGAACTTCATGCAGACAACTAGTTGGTTTGATATTATTAGAAGGACCAATGGAAGGGATCAGTGAAAGGGTTGGGCATAATCAAAAGAAGAAGCTGGCAAAGTGTTCCTGGGGCATTGCAAAGGAATGAGAGTGAGACAAAATGGTTCCTGCTGAAGGCAGAGGGAGAAAGGAAATCTGCTCGTAATCACCAGGTGGCTGCACTATGGTCTAGAAAGGAAGAAGCAGGGAGAGCTTGTGAGGAGTCGTGAAGAGCTTGGTTTTGGCAACGCTGGGATTTGAGTTTAGATAGAGCTAGTTTTGAAACAGAGGTAAAAATAAGTCATCTTCATGAGAACAGCAGCCAAATTTGAGATTAGTTAGGTGTAGGGGGAGACAAGGGAGGAACAAAGGCGGAGAAAAAGCATGAAACTTGTGATATATGGCAGCTCTACTATCCCACAGCAGATCCTAGCCAACATTAGGACAGGGAGAATAACAAAACTACTCTGAACTATCAGAAGTGGCCCAGAGCCTCTTGCAAATTGAGAAGCCAATTATTTGTCAGTCCTTAAGTGTGATTTAAAGCTGAAAAATAATTACGTTGAAGTGACAATATAGAATATGGATTCCTTTGTGCTCAGTGGGCAAGATTCTTCCTGATTTAATATTCTGCAAGCTTGCTGAAGGTCCAGAGGCTGCTTGTTATAACAGAATGGAGACTCAAGGCAGTAGACTTTCATCTACAACTGGAAGCAGAAATTGTTTCTTTTCAATGATGAAGCTGGGTGACCCAGGACAGCCAAGTCTAAAAGCCACATCTTCCTTCCAACATAAGCAAGTGGACTTTTGAAGCCATAACAGTATAAATATTCCCTTTATGCATCGTACCAGATGTTTTTGTGCTTGCATTCACTCGGTCTCTTTTGGGTTTGTTCATCTTGTGAAATGGGTTAAGTGTACGTAGAGATAGAAAGGTAATTGAAAGGAGAAAGCGATGAATTGAAAGCATATATGTGGATATTTCATTCTTGTATTATTAAAGGCAAAATGTATCATACGCAATCAGATGAGAGTGACTTGTAAAGAAAAGATTCAGTCAAATATTTAATAATAAGATATTTGAGGAAATTCACAGTAGTGCAGAAAAAGATGACACAGAAGGAAAAAAAAATTAAAACTCACAACAGCTTCAAAAGTTATTTCCTGATTAAAAGGTACATTTATAAGATTAAAGGTTGAAAAGGAAGGAGTGAAAAGAACATAGCAAAGAGAATGAAGGAAAAGCCTGCAAATATCTGCATTCTATATTTACAGGCAGCTACAGGATTTTTAGTTTCAGAAATTAGGCATGGAATTGTATTGTTATGTCACACTGGATGTGCTGCCACGAGCATCGTGTTTGATCACGTCGAGTTTCTAGACCATTCTCTTCACTCTTCCCATTTGCATTTTTACTTGGAAAAAATGGGGTACTTGTTTAATGTAGTTCTATGACTTCCTTCCTCTCAACTAATTTTGTTTTAGTCCTTTTACAATGTTGTTGTCTCAAATGATTGATCAACCAACATCCCAAATGATCTGACAGGGTTTCAAGTAATGGATGTGATTGCAGTTTTGGAACAGGCATGCTGAGTTACTTTGGAAAGGCTGGTTGTCTCATTGCTGATGATAAACTCAGAGTTCCTGCAATTCATAGGGGGAAAATTGATGTTTTTTAGCCTGATTTTGAAGATTTTGTTCAATTCATGATGAGTGGACCGTGCCACATTTTGGTAATCACTAAAAAAGAAGCAACCAATGCTATTCCTCACTGGAGAGAGCTCCACAGAGAAAGCGAGTGCGTGGATGATGAGGCTGAGGCTGAGAAGTCGGACAGGTAAACTACCAGTGAAAACGTGTATCTGTGATTTGGTTACAGTATTCAGAGCCCCCCATTTACCAAGGCACTTTCTTACTCACATGCTCATGTACACAGGGTCCAGAAAGCAGGCAAAGTTCTTCACCTGGTCCTTCACAGGACCACCACTAGAGATGCAATCACAGCTCCTGTGGGAACATAGAAACTCCGTGTGTCCTAGGTAAAGATGGCAAGCAGAGGGCACTGATCTCTTGCTGCTTCTGAACTAGCCTTGAATGGGTTGTCAGACCAGAGGGAACAGTGCTACGCTTCGAAGCAGCAGTATTCCAAGTATCTTGGAATGTCTGTTTTTCTCCTGACAAGTATTTGTAGAGAGTTCTAAAGAGGATGGTATTTGCTTACACATCATCAGACAGTAAGGAGAGCGTTCACAAAAATTCAAATCACAGAATCATAGAATAGTTTGGGTGGGAATGGACCTTTAAAGGTCACCTAGTCCAAACCCCTGGCAGCGAGCAGGGACATCTGCAACTAGAGCAGGTTGCTCAGAGCCCCGGCCAACCTCACCTGCAATGGTTCCAGGGATGGGGCTTCTACCACCTCTCTGGGCAACCTGGGCCAGGGTCTCATCACCCTCAGCATAAAAAATTTCTTCCTCCTATCTGGTCTACCCCTTCCTTCTTTTAATTTAAAACCATCACCCCTTGTCCTAACGCAACAGACCCTGTCTTGGATCAAGTTTTATATTTAGACATGAGATTTACTTAAAGCAACATGAGCTTGAATACTTTGCTCCAAAAAAGAACTCATAATAATCGATATTTTTTGTTGATGGCTGCTGTATCCCTTTCTGCATTCTTTTAGTACAACTGGGGAACATTGTATTTTCTGCAAGTGGCCAAAAGTGACTATTTATACAGCCAAATAAACCTTGGAAATCCAGGCAAGTAACAACGAGAAGTGTCTCTGTTCAAGACAATTCTGTAGTGCTATCCCTCTTATGATCGTGCTACACATGAATTAAGCACGATCCTTTTATTGATCATTCATTATACACTGTACACTTGTCAGTAGTAATTCCGTCTAGTGAAACAGAGACACTCTTTCGAACAAGCTAGAGGAGAATCAGAAAAGCTGCATGGTTGAGATTTCTCTTTCACAACGCATGACAAGGCACTTCTGGTGAAGATTAATAATTCTCTTCTCAGAAACATCGCTTTAGTCACAAATCTGAATTTAATAAAAACTTGGTTTGGCATTCTAGTCTTACATTTCACTAAGCTTTAAGAAAATACATCTTCAAGAAGTCACCTGTTAACACAGTGCATCCAGTGACTTTACAATATTACTTTGTGTCTCGTTAGGCTGGGAATCGTGAAAACGGAGAGTATATTAAATCTATGTGATGTGCAAGACAGTGTAGAAGATGCCAGCAGACAACTTGCCTTCTTTTTCCCAAATTTTAATATAAAGAAGACAGACCAAAAGGTTGAAAAGACTTTGGCCTTAATTAGACCTTGTCTCTTAAAGGAAAGACGAAGTAAGTGTTAATAACTACATTGCTTATCTCGGGTATATAAAAGGTCTCATATTCTGAATTTTAATAATTTTAAGTCTATTAATGAAATGTTCTTAGGTTATATTTTTTCCCCAGCATTAAGTCAACAGCAATCTTTGTCAGGGAAATTGTTACGTGGTTAATGTTTCTGACATATTGAGAATGCGAATGTCAAAGCTATTTTGTTCCTTTGGTTGATTTTTCAAGAATGTCTTTAGCTTGTAAGTTTTGGGTGGGATGTTTCTAGAAGACCTCTCAGAGAAGCTAGCATTTGCAAAGGATAGTAAAGGGGATCATACTTCCTGCCATAACAAAGTAGCTGATACTCTTCTTGAATAGCAGGTCTAAGGTGAGGTGGAAAAGATCTGACCCAGGATGTTCTACGCTGTGTAAGGCAGCACTGCACAAGGGCAGGTCTCTACAGACAACGTTTATACAGAATAAATCAAAAAACCTACCCCATTAGCAAGAAGCTCCATCCAAGCAAGTTTGCTTTTCTTCTCAGGCATATATTTGCATTTCTTCCTAGATTCTAGAGACCACTCTTTTTTCTAACTTGAGAATCTCTGTGCTTAAAATAACCTACCTGAAAGAGATCTGAAAGACTACAATTTTGACCTCTCCTTGTATATTTATTTTCTTGATTGATATCTAGTGTGTTGCTTAGAGCAGCAGTTCTGCAGTCCACGTGTAGGTAATTATAAAGTCATTTTAACGTGTGCCAAATACTGCTTACTTATGCATGTGGTCTTGTAAGGCTCGGTTAAATGAATATTGACCTAGTCAAAATCCTCAGACTTTCTTTTGGTGATAATAAACCATCATATTTCTCAGTCTGGAATTCCTACTGAGGTTTCTAAAGTGAGAAAAAGCATTGAGAAGGTGAGCATCAGCTTTCTGAGTGTCCAGGCACCTACCGAAGCCCTCTGGCAGTTGCTTTAAATTAGTTTTCTGTCCCTCAGTTAGGAAATTAATTCAGCTGTAAAACTGTAACATTATGATTAGAAAGTCCATGTCATTTCTTTGCAAGTATGTGAATTACTGAATGGACGGCGAATTACCATTATTACAATATCTTGAACAGATTCTATCATACAAAGAATAAAGGATGATGGCTTTGAAATAGCAATGCAGAAAGAAATCATCCTATCTGAAGAACAAATACGTGAATTCTACAAAGAGCATGAAGATCAAGACTACTTCCCAGTCCTTCTAGAGCAAATGACCAGGTACGTTGAATGAAAAATGAGAATGTGGATATGACTGAAATTTTCACAATTAATAATTAGCCTGAGTAATACGACAAGATCCCCATGTATCTGAGAGCTTAGTAAAACTCCAGGAGGATCAGACAACTGCAGATAATGAGACAGTTCCAAAGTATAGCAGATTAAATGACATTTTAAAAAATTACTAGCTACTAATATAATGTTGAAGTCAGGGGCCAATTCCATTGATTTGGGTGAAACCAGTTGAGCTCTTCTCTGGAGGCTGCACTTGGTTGTCTGTAGGAGAGCTCTGAAATCTTCATCCAGGCTGTGAGCTGGATCCCTTGGGGAGGAAAAACAAATCATGTTTGGATATTGCCTTGATATGAAGTTGCGATACGGCTGGGACAAAAACTTGGCAGCTGATCAGCGTTTCTATGTCTCATAATAAAGGCGTAGCCTAATTCTGTAACGTCCTCGTCGTTGTGGTAACATACAGTAACTTTGAAATTTAAATTCATGTTTAAGCCCCGTGAGGTTTTATTAGACTGTAGCTGTTTAAATAGAGATTGGTTTTTAAATCCTCAATACTAGGGCTCGTTTTCCTGGCTCGGACTATATACAATCTAATTACTTTTACAAAATACTGAGGTTTTGTAAAAGCCAATTTTCCCATTTTACAGCGGTCCAACTCTTGTACTTGCTCTAATACGAGAAAACGCTGTATCACACTGGAGAGATTTATTAGGCCCAAAGACTGTTGAGGAGGCTAAGAAGAAAAATCCAAACAGGTAATACTTAGAACAGTAAACAGTCACTCACAGCTTCCCGTTTAATGTCACATTCCTCATCCCGAGGAACACCACATTCCAACTGGTGTTGCTATAGTGCCATCGTCTGGAAATGGAAATATATTTCTGCAGTTAGGCTTTTCCGGGAAGAAACATTGTATTACACTGAGAAACTACAGCATTTTTGGAGAAATAATGACTGCTAAACAGAAGGAAAAGCTGAGTTTAAAAAAGGCTAGTGAAGAGAAAGGGGATCTCTTGAGTCAGAGAAAAAACGTTGGTAATATCTCATTATTTTTTTTTCTTCAAAGTGTTCTATTTTTCAGAACAGATGCTCGTTTTCTCAGTTTAATGAAAACTTTGCATCAGTAGAATATTTTATGTCTGGTTAAGTTTCTCCTACATGTTTTATACATGGACCTCTTCATTTTACCTTCTTATCATACCGTTCTAAGAAACTGCTGCAGTATCACCTTACCTGTTTCATTAAGAAAGCACTGGTATTATCTTGGAAATATAAAAAGATGAGAGTTGGGAGGGAATGTGTTCACACTGCAGGTGGTTAACTGAAAAATTAAGCATGCTTTTTGTAGACAGTGAAGGCTTCCTACTCTTACAATCAGATCAAGCACTTAATTTGCCAGATAAAGATTGATTTATAGTCACTAGGTTAAGGTTAGTCATCGTTAAAGCACAAAGGGGCTATTCCTTGAAGTAACTTCACTCTTTTAATGACTCCTAGTTTACGTGCACACTATGCAGTCGACAACATACCTATTAGTCAGCTTCATGGTAGCTCTACACCCTATGATGCTCAGAAGGAATTGGAGTTCTTCTTCCCTCAGGAGCACACTTTGGCATTAATCAAACCTGATGCTGCTAGGAAGCATAAAGGTAAGTGATGTAGAAAGTACAGACTATGTCTTCTGATGTTCTTTCTACAAAACACTAGCAATGTACACTGCAGTAAATCATGCAGGTCGAGGATCCTATCAATGCTGATCAATGCTGATCAATATCCAAAGGGTGGGTGTCAAGAGGATGGGGCCACACTCTTTTCAGTGGTGCCCAGTGACAGGACAAGGGGCAATGGGCACAAACTGGAACCCAGGAGGTTCTGTCTGAACATCAGGAAAAACTTCTTTGCTGTGAGGGTGTGGGAGCCTGGCCCAGGCTGCCCAGAGAGGTTGTGGAGTCTCCTTCTCTGGAGAGATTCCAAACCCACCTGGACACGATCCTGGGCACCCTGCTCTGGGTGACCTCCTGGAGCAGGGGGTTGGACAAGATGATCTTCCAACCCCTACCATGCTGGGATTCTGTGATGTCCGATGCTTTCTTTTTATTGTCTGAAATATTTTTTTCCATGCAGAGAAATGGTTTCTACATATTTTAGAAGACTGTTGAAGTGTTTCTTGTGTTGTCCGTGATTGTTTGATATTGTAAATGGGATTTCAATGGGTATTTCTGATTTTTTTTTAAAAGGCACCCAGTATTTTCTGAAACTTCTGATGTTTATGGTTCTTTTTTTTCATCTAAACTTTAAAATTTTTCTTTCCATTTAAACTATTCCAATCAAGACTGACTTTGCTTGTTAATCTCCCAGATGACATTATGCAAAAAGTGAAAGACGCTGGATTTACCATCTCAAAGATTAAAGAAGAAGCTTTAACTCGGGATATGGCTGCACAGATGTATAAGGACCACAAAGGAAAACCCTTTTTTGAACAGTTAGTGAATTGCATGACTGAGTAAGTATCTTGGTATACAATATTGAGGTACGTAAACACACATCAAACTTTGCATCTACAGTGCCAACAAAACATACCACATCCAAAGCGGGCTAAGGGTTTTACACTCTCTCACTCTTCCTGACAAGTTTAGTGGCTCCTCGCATGGAGTGCTCTTCCTTTAAAAAGAAGATGTAAAATTCTTTCCAAACTTATGGCTAATGACTATTATTTTGGATTTTTTTTTTCTCAAAAAACCCCTCTAATTTCTGATGGGATCCTTGCTCTTCCCGTGTAGGACAAATACCTTCCCCATGATATTGTTAGCATGGCTGTTGATAAAGCAGTATGGGTCTCACCTCAGAAATTATTGGGTGAGAATCTCCTTAGGACATAACATCCAAATCCAAATAGCTGATTGTCATAATCCCTTTGGCTTTCAAACACAGGCTATTGCCTTAAACAAAACACTCAAAAGATAAATTAAAATTTAAACATTTCAACAAAATTCAGGTAGCGTAATGATCCTCACAACTCCTCATGGCACCTCTGAAGCCAAAGCTAAGTCTCCATCTCAGAACAGTGTAAGAGCTTCCTTATGTTGATTTTACAGGGGCCCGTCGGTGATAATGGTCTTAACAAAGGAAAATGCTGTGGAGGAGTGGAGGCAACTAATGGGTCCAACCGACCCAGAACTGGCAAGAGAGACCTCTCCTGAATCGATTCGAGCTCAGTTTGCACAAGATATTTTGTCTAATGCTGTTCATGGCTCATCTAATCTGGAACATGCACTGAAAAGCATTGAGTGTGTGTTTGGAGAGCTTGATATAGATTGAACGATTAAGACGAAGTATCCAAAAAGTGATATTCATGGCATTAGAAGCATTTGTTTACCCAAGCACATCTATTTAAGACTATAGATACACATATTTCCCTTCATACTCCATCCAGTTTTTATCAGCCACTTTTTTCTTATCAGCTTTGCCGTATTGCAAAGCATTTCAATATACCAAGAAATACCTGCTGCAAGTTTGATGTTAGCAATAATTTCTTTATGTATGCTTACTAAGTAGCTTTTCTTGCATCACTTTAAGAGATTCATGCTTTTCCAGTAGTTCCAGGAGTCTAAAGTGTTCTGTATAAATCCACCTTAAAAAGACAGGGTCGAGGAAGATCCTTAAAACTCTTTTAATGACAGGTCTACTGTGATGTGGATCAGGTCCTCAAGTTCAGGGAGCTTACAAAGGAGAAATGCTGGAAGGTGGTGGAGGCACTGCTAGAACGTTGGCAAACCATTGAACTTGTATCCTGTCTCAGCCCAACTTGGCTGGCCTTCCTGAAGGACACAAATATTCTTCTGTAGCTGGTAGAGTCTCACTTTTGCTGTCTGGTTCTGTTGAAGGCTGACACACTAAAGAATGGCATTCAATTAAAGCAATTTTCTTACAACACTGATTACAAGCACAAAGTCCGGAAAGAATGGAGTCTTTCTCACACTTCCTTTATTGTTCCTATTGTATTTAATACAAGTCGCTGTTATAAAGAGCTTCCTGACAAATATTGCTGTTGTGATGGGGCGTTTGTTATTATAGACATTCCTCCAGGAGAAGTTGGACCGAGCGTTTTCCTGGTGGCCCGTTTTCACCTACAGCTGCTTTGCTGCCATAAACCCTCCTCAAGGCTAGCTGGCCTGTAGGAAGTCGTGATTAGTGCAGAATTTATATGTCACCTCAGCGAGCCGAGTTCTGAGAAGTGTATTCAGGATTGCTGTATGTTCTTTGGCTTGTTTTTCACTTCAAAAACCCATTAAAACTGTTCTTCCTGGCATTATTTCAGCACTCTGGGTCTTTTTGGGTGCTGGCACGTTGTACTTCAAGCCAAGAAGCAGTCTTAGGAAAGGTTGGAGTGGGCCGATTTTAGACACAGCAATTCAGCTCATTTCCTGAGATCTTTGCTAGAGTTAATGGCTTCCCGACCAGTCGGGCAAACACAATCTTGAAGGTTTCGTTGGGATTATATTTTTGACAAAAGCAGAAATGCTGAAAACAGTAAAACATGTTTATACCTTACTAAGAGTTCATGAAACTGCCGTTGGAAGCTCACAATGAAATAGCTTGGCCAGTCTCACACACACGTTTTGAATGCTGTGGGTCATTTGTAGCACTGGTCTTAGAAATGTCAGTTAGTTCTCAGGGTTCAGGAGCTCTGCCTGTTGACGTGTGATAGAACTTTACGGACTGAGTTATTGCTTGTTTAACCAACGTTCCTCAGCTTCCAACCAATGCAACATTTTTTCAGTTTGGTTTAACTATTAGATGTCGAAGGATTCTATTGATTTGGGTTCATGTATTCACCGGTGACAATAATAATCCCTGTTTTGTGCTTGGTTAAAACGACCCAGTAAATTACATTGAAATATAATCCATAGACCTATGATGTTTTTTCTTCATGTTGCATAACCATCCAAATCCAAATTGAACATTCGATTTATTAATGCTTATTTTCTTCACCTTCTTGCCTTTAATGTCTTTGAGCACCTTTGGAAAGGAGGAATTTAAGAGATACATTTCAAAACAAGAAAAATAACTCTGTCGGTCAGCTGCTGAGGAGTTTCAGATTCACAAAGGTTTTGTATCTTTGAGATAAAGGCTTGAGTAGAATTACCAAAACAGGCATTTATAAGCATTGTCATTGAAATACTGTCAATATTTCTAGAGATTACGTTGTCTTTTTGAAAGTTCAACTCCACACTTAGGTATTGTACACATAATTTAGGCTGCCATCTGCTCTCCTTTGAATTTTATATTACTGTGACATAGACACGGAAGCAATTTTTCAGAATTTGGGCACTTGCGACGGGCTCAGCAAGCATTTGCATTTAGAGAGTCAGGAGGAACGTGTTCCAACATAAACTCCGTTGGGTCTCTCAGATGAAAATCTTCTTGCGATTAAATGTACACAACTCCTCTGCCTACAAGTCTTAGAGAAAGTCTGACTCTCTCCTTTTATCTCATATCTAAATGCCAGATCAAAAGAGAATGTGACCTTCAAGGTGGTTTATTTAGAAAATACCTCGTGGTTCAGCGCAGAATTAGGTGGTGCAGGGTTGTGATGAAAATTCTTCCAACACTAACTAAAGATAACATAATTATTCTTCTGATTTTTGTCCCAGCAGGAGAGAAATGGAACCACAGGGCATGTTTATTTGTACTACAGACCACATATTTCCTTGTTTAGGAACGTGAATGAAATCATAATCTGATGCTAAGACTATATTAAAGATCTATTTCCGTTTAGAATGGTAAACAAGCCGCTTCTGAATGGCAAAATACTGTTTAAGAGGAATTAGTAGGTCTGATTGTAATGAGTATTTGTACCGAATTACTGCATAATAAAGTAAGAGAAGTGGGGGAAAAGCTTTTTTTACCCCGCCAGGAAGATGGAGTCAATCAGCTTGTGGTCATGTACCACGGCCGCTGTTTTTCCTTCGCTTTGGTTGCCACATGAGCTACGCTGGCAAGTCAGACCTTGCAAGTCTCTGTTCGCTTTATCCACAGCGAGCAAACGATTAACTTTGCGGACTTGAAGCTTTGCTCTGAGGATAAATGCTGATGTGCTCTGACTATCCACAAACTGATTTTTTCATCACGCTATAGCCAGAAGGAATGAAAATACTGCTGGTGTTGGTCTGTTTGGGGCATCTCTTGATTCCCCCAGTGCATCCATTAACCTTCTATCTGTAACATGGACCGTCTGACGTATCTAATGTACTTCTGGGTTTTGATCTTAATATTCTCATCTAGAGTTCAGTTCTGGGCTCTCCAGTTCAAGAGGGACAGAGATCTACCTGAGAGAGTCCAGCGGAGGGCTATGAGGATGATGAGGGGACTGGAACACTGGCCTTAGGAGGAAAGATTGAGAGACCTGGGGCTTTTGAGTCTGGAGAAGAGAAGACTGAGAGGGGATCTAATGAATGTGGATCAATAGATGAGGGCTGGGTGTCAGGAAGAAAGGGGCAACCTCTTTTCACTTGTGCCCTGCATTAGTACAAGAGGCAATGGATGCAAGCGAGAGCACAGGAAGTTCCACCTCAACAGGAGGAGGAACTTCTTTACTGTGAGGGTTACAGAGCACTGGAACGGGCTCCCCAGGGAGGTTGTGGAGTCTCCTTCTCTGGAGACTTTCAAGACCCATCTGGATCCTGTGTAACCTGCCCTAGATTCTCTGGTCCTGCTTGGCAGGGGGGTTGGACTCGGTGATCTCCAGAGGTCCCTTCCAACCCCTCACATTCTATGATTCCCTGATTCTATGGTAAGAGAACAGGAGCGTGTCCTTCCTTCCAGATATTTTCCTTCACACTTATTGCCATCCTGGTTTATCCACAAGCCTTTCGGCAGCAACACCCAGAGCCAGGCTGACGTTACTACCGGGAAGCCCCTGAATTTTCTGCATATCAAATCTATAAATTCAAGATCCTGTTTTGCCTTCCAGTAAGGCTTGTGATTAATTTCTGCAGTGTTGCAGGAAACACAGTGTCAGCAATCTTAATTGCATGTCGTTTTTCCACAGAGCCTTGATAGTTCTAATCAGAAGCAACGCACTTCTACAGAAACGAGGAACTCGCAAGTTATCGGTCTTTTGACTATAAATGGAAACGGAATTTTGAATGGCCGTTGACCCATGTCGATGGATTCATCTTTATTTACACAATTAATCGGAGCCGATGTGGTTGACCAGAAAAATCTGGTTGAGGAAACGTTTTTCAGCTGTGAGTTGACATTCAACTACCAAGCGCAACCGAAAAGCGGGCGTCGGTTGCGCATAATCGGAGTCAATATTTGTTCAGGTTTCATTCATTTGGCATTTAGGTTACAATGCTGCATAAAATCATTTAGGAGCTGTTTGAGTATTTTGGACTGAAAATTTTTCTTTTTATTTGTACAGGAAGTGTTTCTGGGTTATATGCAATGACTGGACACAAGTAAGAACGTTGCAACACCGAGTTGAATTAAAGTGACCGGGTCACTCGGGTCTCGTTGGAGGGGGGTTTATGTTTTTTTTTTTTGTTTTGTTTTGTTTTTTAATGTAGTTCATTTAAAAGTTCTAATTTGCATTTACAGTGGGCTTCTAAACCGGTGCCAATTATTCACAATTAGAGTAAATATTTGTTCAGGTTGCATTCTTTTGGACCCGAGGTTAGAACATTCAGTGAAAATATTCAGTGGCGCTTCTTACCAAACCGGGCACGCGCGTGTGAGAGGGAGGAAGAAACGCACTAGAAACATCTGCTGGGTGTTGGAGGCAATTTTTATTTCAGATGAAAAAAAGGCCAAGCCCCTCAGCAGGAAGGCAGCTGTAACCCCCAGAGAAAACATTTGACACTTCAAGTTTTGCCCTGAATTTTTCAGCTGTAAACAGGTACAATAATTACTTCGGTCCACCCGCCAACTATTCACCCCCTCTGCTAAATCGAGGTTTCCCGACTCCGGTACCGGGGTGCGTTAACACGCGTGGCTGTGGATGTGTGTGAGGAGAAGCGGGTCTGACTTTTAACCACGCGCTGGGGAGGAGAAGCAGTGAGTGGGCCATGTGGAGATCCAAGAGGATCCGTTCGCCTGCTCCAACAGCCCAACGCCTGCTTGATGCCTTCACAAGGGGGTGGGGGTGTTCTGGGCCTGCATTCAGCCGGCAGAGAGTTAAGAATTAAGGGAGTTTCAAAATGGAGCGATGTGTTAGTGTCGAATCAGGCTGACCCACAGCTTCTTAAAAAGTAGGAAAAAAATAGATTTAGGAAACCCCACCACCTTACTCATTCCCCCCCCCACCCCGTGCACATCTGCTCTTTGTATTATGAGATCCCCTGCTTTGTGTTTTATTGCTTTTCCTTCCTCTTTTTACCATACCTGAATTAAAGTCAGCATAAAGCACACATAAAAATGTCAAGGAGTTTGGAAGCACCGGCCTCGGTGCATTAAAGTTTATTCCAACATACTGGAATCCTCAGTCCAACAACGGTAACTTACAGAAGGAACGGGGACAATTCTCTGTGGAAAATAACTTTGTGAAATACCCCAACTTTGGTATTTGTCACTTCAACATCACACTGACAAGAACTGTCGTTCATTTTAATAGCCAACCTTCCATATATTTATTGGGGTACTTTAAATCGGGATCAATGGCTAATCGAAGCTTAAGAACTCCTGCTACACGGCAGATAAAATTATTTTAGAAGCTTTCCAGCCATTTAGATCATGTTTACTTAAGTCAGCATTTTTCAAACTCACCTGCGGGGAAATTCTGTCTCCTTTGATTTCGATTTCAGTTTTTCCATTCCATCGCACGGGATTAAGATTTCACCTCTAGCCTGTATTTCGGCACCTAAATTTGTGGTCTGCTTTTTCAGGCGTGTCAAACGCACGTAATTCCCACTAAAGTCAACAGATGCAATATATGCTCAGCACTCCCGGCACCTGGATTGAATCTTGGACCTAATTCTGCAGCTGTGCCGTGGAGATAAAGTTCTGCCTCTGCCCAGATTTCGCAGGAAAGGCTCCATCCAAGTGCTGACTGCTGCATGTTTTAACCACCTGCTCAAAGCTCAGCCGAGTATCCTACAGAGCTGGGTCCTCCCCCCTGGCCGACCCTATACGCTGCTACTCCATTTTTCTGGAAAACCTTTGTTTTTAAGCATTCTAATTCGGCATCTCTATCTTCACCTGGCGTTAGCACGTTGCCAACCAAAACCGCTCCAGCGTATTCTGCCTTGAATCCCATGCGAATTCCACCGGCATTCTTGTGATGACAAAGATCGACATCCCGACGTGACCAATTGTAACTCCTGATGTTCACCTACACAGAGCTCTTCTCTTTTTTTTCCTGATCTAGACCCCCTCTACTTAGAAATGCTCATTTTGTATTAGCAATGCTCATTTTATTTTAGAAACGCTCATTTTGTTTTAGAAACGC
>VZZY01001068.1:29513-39716 GCA_013400335.1 Eurystomus gularis | reverse complement strand
TTTTGTTTTAGAAACGCTCATTTTATTTTAGAAACGCTCGTTTTGTTTTAGAAATGCTCATTTTATTTTAGAAATGCTCATTTTGTTTTAGAAACGCCCATTTTGTTTTAGAAACACTCATTTTGTTTTAGAAACGCTCATTTTGTTTTAGAAACACCCATTTTGTTTTAGAAACGCTCATTTTGCTTTAGAAACGCTCATTTTGTTTTAGAAACGCTCATTTTGTTTTAGAAAAGCTCATTTTGTTTTAGAAACGCTCGTTTTAGAAACACTCGTTTTAGAAACGCTCGTTTTGTTTTAGAAACGCTCATTTTGTTTTAGAAACGCTCATTTTGTTTTAGAAATGCTCGTTTTGTTTTAGAAATGCTCATTTTATTTTAGAAACGCTCATTTTGTTTTAGAATCGCTCGTTTTAGAAACGCTCATTTTGTTTTAGAAACGCTCATTTTGTTTTAGAAACGCTCATTTTATTTTAGAAACACCCATTTTGTTTTAGAAACGCCCATTTTGTTTTACAGATACCAGAACTGCCAAGTCTAGCCCTTGGTTTTGCTGCGGGCATTCCTGAAGGTCTCTCAGACATCTCTCAAGAGCCCTTGAAGCAGGTGATCCTGGAGTTAGGTGGACTAGATTGGTATCACCGCCGCTATTTGAATACCTCACATGGCAAGTGTAAAGTCTGTCGGCAAAACTGCTGACAAGCAGCTGATTTAAGACGTTCACGAATCGGGACAAGCCTTCTTTAGATATTTATTTATTTGGTATCAGAGAAAAGTTTAGAAATACGGCGTCAAACGATAAAAAACGATCCAAAGGAAGGAGCCACATGAAGCCCTGTCTTCTCCGTCACGCTGTACAGTAGCTGTCAGTTATGTCTGAATAATTCTATTCCCATTTTCATAACCAAGCTATCTTACAGCAAACGTGGCGCTTTTAAGAATTCTACCGATCTGCTTCGCTTTAATCTGTCCTTGTAAAAAATACTGATTTTTCAACGAGACGCTTAAATACATTGGAAATTATAACAACAGAAGCCAGCCTGAAGTACAACAAAAACCCGACACGTCTGCTTTCAATGCATTTTTGCTACGCAAACCCACGAGGTCAAATCCTAACACTGGAAGCGTATTTTTGGCGGGCGCAGAAAAATCATCACGTTGCGTTCCCAGGTGCTTATTGGTAAGCTATGCTTTGGAACAAGGGCTGTGATTCCAAAGAGCAGATAGATTCAGCTCCCAAGATATCTGCCAGAGGTTTCCATCCCTCTGCTGCTCCTCAGCCGTCATGGTTCTCAGCTCACCAGACTAATTTACAGGCCGGCTCACAGACTAACTCACCAACTGCTACACTGGTGAACTTCCTGAGGAGAGAAGAGATGCCCCATAGAATCATTTAGGTTGGAAAAGACCTTTAAGATCATCGAGTCCAACCGTTAACCCAGCACTGCCAGGTCACCACTAAACCGTGTCCCTCAGCACCACATCTCCACAGCTTTGAAACCCCTCCAGGGCTGGGGACTCCACCACTGCCCTGGGCAGCCTGGGCCAGCCCTTGACAGCCCTTCTGGGAAGAAATATTTCCTCATGTCCAACCTAAACCTCCCCTGGTGAAACTTGAAGCCATTTCCTCTTGTCCTATCACTAGTTCATTGGGAGAAGCAACTGACCCCACCTGGCTCCAACCTCCTTTCAGGGAGCTGTCGAGCACGAGAAGGTCTCCCCTGAGCCTCCTTTTCTCAAGGCTCAACAACCCCAGGTCCCTCAGCAGCTCCTCAGAAGACTCGTACTCTAGACCCTTCACCACCCATGCAGCTCTCCAACCTCTGGCAGGGAAGCAGGGCAGGCAGAAGGAGTTAAAACCTCTGGCAGCCAAGGCTGGATCTATCTAAAACTGCAAATCAGAGCCCAAAGATAAAGTTCTGTCAGCCTGAATACGCCTACGACATATTAGCGCAGACCTACGCTCTACGGCTTGCGCTGGCTTGAAAGGAAAAGCAAACCTTGGAAAAGTAAAGTGCAGCAAAAACGTCTATGTAGAAACTGCCGTGAGTTTTTAAGTCGATGAGTTCTGGATCAATAAAACACGCCGACCAAGCCAGATGGTGACCCTCATCATGTGGGAAAAGTCTTTCCTTCTGGAACTTTCACCCTCATACTTTTTTAGGGTTGGTTTCTTTCTGGCCATTTCTTATTTTAATGGCTTTTTTGGGGCCACTGACCAGTGGGTTGGTGTTCTTGGTTGATGGTTTGGGGGCTCCACTCCGACCACTGCGTCCTGCATTCTGGTTCTTACTGCGGGCCGTTCGCAGCTTTTGTTCTTGCAGTCTCTGCTCCCACCTCTGTGAAAAAGCAGAAGACAAAGAGTTAGGGAAGGTCATAATCATAGATAACTATGGTTTAATCAAAGCTATCCCGAACCAGCGATTCTAGCACTGCTTTTAACAGCTCTGTGCTCTACCCTGCAGCCCCATTGAGCTCAGCGTGTCTGCAGGAGGAACCTGCCGCGTGTTCTTGAGTCGGGGAATTTCCAATGATGAAAAATGACAACTGCACCTCTCGTCTGCATGAGCGCACATCTCACGGCTCTTCAGAAATCCAGGGCTGCTGGCACCATGCCATCAAAAAGGCAGGGTCTGCACACTGGGACTCCTTCGCCAACTCTTTCTTTGCTGTCCTATTGACCGTGCTACTGGACTTCTCCTCAGAAGCGTTCAGAACGCAGACTATCCTTTCCCAATCTATATTCAAGCCCACAGCTGAAGGGAAGGTGGCATTTCCATTCTGGTTCTGCGTTTTCCCTGGGGTGGAGAGGACTGGGCATGAAAGAGCTTATGTTCAGGACAGACAAGGGAGATGACCACTGAAACCACGGCGTCCAGAGTCGCAAGGGGGTGGTTGTGAATAACGCACCCGCAGCTTTATTCAGCAGCACCCCCCGAGAAATTTTGAAAACCAATTAGATCCATAGGCCCAGCAAAGAGAGCAGCTGTCAGACCTCCAAACCCGACAGTGCAACGGTTAGAAAACGGGTTTTTGCAGTGGTTAGGTGGTCCAAGATACGGAGAGACCCACAACAGTGCAGCACAGGCTGCAGCCTTTCACCTCCAGGAAGAGACATATTTATTTTATGGAAACTGAGGTAGACAATAGGACCTGGAAAGTGCCTCACTTCTCCCCTCTGTTATTGAACTTTCTCTTCTGAAACTCCCAAAGGCAGGGGCTTTGCCTGGTGGTGATAAGAGCAAAAGAAGTGATCTCCAGCTCTACTCTTTAGTACCTCTGCACTGACCCTGTTGCAACTCAGACTCTTGTCCTGGCTAGAGAAGAGACCGGCCATGTTGTGGTTATGTTAACAGCTGTCTTCTGTGGTCTACAGAGAGCTCAAAACATTCATTTTAAGCAGTAACTCAAGACAAAAGTTCAATGCAAGTCTTCCGTGACGAATGACGGGCATTAAAATGAAGCCATGGGGATACCTCACTCCGTTCTGGCTATCTTGAGGCAGTCGGGGTCGTTACATGCACCTTCATAAAACAAAAACTACCAGCAGGGGTTTGGGTGCATCCCGCTCAAACATGTTTCAATGAGGATTTAATTTATGGAAATATTAATATCGGAGAGAATGGCACAGGCTCTGAGAAGTGTTTTGTTTGGCAGTCGTGTTTGACAGTCTGGAAATGAACGTCCAAACAGGTTTCAAGATGTGATTAGAAACGACAAGGCAGCGTGAGGAGGCCGCTAAAACACAACGTGTGCGACAGGTGTCTGAAAGTCAAGCAAGCGATTCAGTGCTGAAGTAGAACAAAGGTGTTTAATTTTCCCAAGAACATCAGCAGCCTTTACTTTGCTTGCATTTACCTTAAATCTTTTGTTTAGTTGATCCTTCCATTTTTCAACCAGACATCCATCAAGAAGCATCAACCTGAAAATTAAGAAATAAACACATGTCGTCAATAATTCTGATTTTGATTCCTGAGATGTCGTTCCAGGTGATTTAGCAGAAACTGAGCTTGAAATGCACCAGCAGCGACTTGGTGCTGACAGTTTTTGTGTACAGGATGATAGGCAGATAAATATTTTTCTCATTCCTAAATGCTTTCTAATGGATTTTTACATGCTTGTAACGATACTTCCAAAATGCTATTCAAAACTCTGTAAAAAAGGAAAATAGGCTTCACAAGAAACCAGATGTTACAGCCAAAACTGCAGCACGTGACCAGTATTTGAGGAAACATTTAGAGACTTTTTTCCCCACCTGCAGCTTTTCTGCAGAGGAAAATTGTCCTGTTTTGATCACGGCTAACAAAAATTTTAATATTTACACGCATATATTTTTACTTACGCCCTCCACATGTTTGCGTGTGTGTTTGGGTGCAGAAAAGTAAACGAATGTATTTTATTTCTGAACTAAAAATTCTCTGAGCTCCATTTCTACCTCTAAGTGCACGAGGACAGTATCATGTATTAAATATTTCCTACCGGTGGCTATTTAATGAGTGCTTTAAAGGGAATTTGGAAGGTGTGTGCGCAGTGGTACTTGCCTGCCAATGAAACCAGGCTTGCTCCCGTATGAAAATACTGGTGTCAGGAAATGAACAAAACGAAAACGTAACTACTAAATGTATATGCCTTAAACAGCTTCTAAAACAGATTATTCTAAAGCAGTCTGATGTCACATCTTGTAAATCCCAACCTAGAAAAATCGATTTTCCAGGGATGCTTGAAATTCTGCACCTCCTCTACTGCTATTTTAAAAAATTCTTTTCTTTTAATTACTTTTTTTTTTTTTTTAAGATACTGGGCCTTAATATACCTTAATATAATTTCCCTAATTCTTGAAGGTTTTACTTGGATGCTAGTGTTGGCTGGAGACATGAAAACAGTTCCTGAAGAGCACAAAATGCTGCCACTTGTAGCCGTTACCCACCAGAGATCCACTTTGCCCAAACATAAAAGGACTACAGCGAGTGCAAGCCCTGGAGAATCCAAACCAACACGCTACACATCTCCTTTTCTTTCCAAGAGAATGAACAGACAGAATTGAAGCTAAGGCCACGTGCTGATGAATGAAACCACACGGTGTACATCTGATGCAGCTTCTCTTCAGGTCAAGTTACTGAGTGAGACCCTCACCCTACAGACGGGCAATCATAGAATCATAAAGTGGTTTGAGTTGGAAGGGACCTTAAAGATCATCTAGTTCCAACTTTCCTGCTGTGGGCAGGGACATCTCTCACTAGACCATGTTGCTCAAGGCCCCATCCAACCTGGTCTTGAACGCATCCAGTGATGGAGCATCCACAACTTCCCTGTGCCAGTGTCTCACCACCCCCAGAGTGAAAATCTTCTTCCACACTTCTCATCGAAATCTACCCTCTTCCAGTTTAAAGCCATTACCCCTCGTTCCCCCGTCTTTGCCACCGGCTTCAGATTAGACACAACTTCCACCCATTTTGCTTCTGGCATTTTAAAAAGCTGCTGTAACTCCAACCCTTCTGTTTGCATGCCACTGAGTTCAACAGGAAACTCATATAATAGTTTATGTTTCTTTTTCAAATCCATTTTAGTACACTATACGAAATTAAAAACCTCAGTGACCTTTAAAAACCAGGGCAAAATATTTAGGGAATGGTGTGTTTTTCCACGGTGATGGAGAAGCAGATGGCGATCTTTCCCTTTTCAAACCTCTCCTTCCTGACAGCTTCTCGAGGGTCTGCTCCAACAAAGCTCTGCAGCTTGGTCATGGTCCTTCCGTGGGACTCAGAGCATGTATCCCTACAACAGCTAACACAAAGCAGAGGGCTCTCAACTGATCTTTGTGAAGTATTTCCAGGCCTGGAGGGACAAGATGCTGTGAAGTCATGAAATACTGTGCCTCTTAGCTCACAAAAAGTAAAGTTGAGCTGCTAAGTTATCGGTTGGCAACTTGCAGAAACACCCATAAAATGGTTAAAATATATCAACGTAAACCTCATTGGAAAGAGGGATATGGCCCATCAGGTTCTGCTCGTAGACGTTCTAGGGTCCTTACAAGCGCACGTGACCAACGAAGAGGCCCGTTGCTGCACGCAAAACCAGCCTGCGCGTTTTACAACAGCCTTAGCTCTGCCCCACGGGCACACCTACCACACCACAACCTGTCTGCTGGCGTCTGTTGCTACTGGTACGCACTGGTAACGGGGATGGGATGTCCTCCTCTGCCTCAAGGACCCCGAGGGAAAAGGGAGCTGTGATTCATCACTCCCTCCCCTCCAGACCAGCATGTGGGATTTCCTTCCACGCCTGGGGCTAGGCTGCCTGCCAGATGAACGCTCTGGTGAAGTTAGTGTTGTTTTGTCTTTTAATCATAGAGCAGCACTGGCAAGCTGAGAGTATTTACTTCTCATCTGCCATCCAGGAGCCAGAGCTCCAAGGCTGCAGCTTTGGCTGGTCCCAGTAGAGCTGTGGGATCAGAAACATCTCCCTGATGGCACCGGTCCGAAGTATGGATAGGCTGGTGAAGAAGGCCTGGCTCTGTCTCCAGCAGCTCTGCAGGCAGCAGATGTGTATCACCTCCCGTCCCCTTCCCTGGGCTTGGTGAGGCAGAACTATGCCTTCCACGTGGTCCTGCTGACATGGACCACCATCCACAGCCACCACCGGGCTTATACCACACGAAGCAGCTCATCCCTATGGAAAGTGGTCCTGGAGAAACGCTCCTGAACAGCTGGAGATGCCCGAACTGCTGCACGATGCATGAAGCAATATGCTGACAGCACCCAATGCCACCAGAGCTTACGCTCCAGGAGTGAGCCAGGTTTTGTAACCACCACATCGTGGCACAGAGCTGAGACCCATGAAGCAGAAGAAAATAATTGCAAGGGCAATTGAAATGTTTAGGTGGGAGTTACCTTAAGAGAAACTACCAGCAGTGTAACATTAACTATAACTCACAAACTATGACCAGAAAGAGATCTTTGCTGGTCCTCCTTCCCATCTACCACAGCTATCTACAACATCCTTCTGTTCTACAACACATCGCCAGGGCTCACCTTGAGCGCCATTCGTAGCACATGATGAGAAGGTCCTGCTTCGGCTGAAGAGGAGGACACTGGCAGGAGGAATTTGTAAGAAGAGGCACTTGAGAGAGAGGAATTGGCGTTGAAGACTTCAGTATGTCTTTGACTTCAACCACAGTTGTGATCTCGTTGCAGTTCCCTCTTTCGACGCTTTTTACTTTAGCGTGGATGACTGCGATTAGAAAAACAGAGGCGTGAGAACAACAAACAGCCTCAGAAGTCGAAACACATCCCAAAATTAAATAAAACGTATTAAATTGAAAGCTGTTGTTCTGGCTGTGAAACTAGAGCTGCTGCTTCGTGTGTGGGCATGGACGGTGGCTTAGAAAAACAGAGGCCTGATCCCGGTTTGTTTTTCAGTGGGGCTGTTGACAACTGTGAAATTAAACTTGTGCTTAAATCTCTGCCAGATCAGGCCAAGCGATCTCGCCTGGAATCACACACACACACAGCTCCTTTGACTCGGCTTTGAACAACCCCTCGCATAAATGGGACCTGTTCTGTAGCCACATCTGGCCATTTCCCATTAAGCAGGGAAGAATTTACCTGGCTGAGCGTGAGTTCAGCCTTTTCAACCATAAAACCATTTCCCTCTAGGCTGCATCCAGGGACTAAAGTCTTTTCTTAACTATAAGAAAGAAGGGAAGGTTTGGAACAAGTAGTCAACTCCTAAGAGGCTCAGGATTGTCATGATTTACTTGGTCTATACTTTTTTTTCATCATTTGCCTTTGGAGTACCCATCAATATTAAGATCCTCCCATAGCACAGACTCTGGAACCAGTTCTTCTGACTCTGAACATACAAACATTCATGTTTTTGCTTTTTGTTGAGGAAATCTGCACGGACGCAAGAAGGTGAGACTGTGTAGACTGCTCTGAGGATGATCCCTGGTTATCTGCAAGCCCTGGCAGTACCTACCACCGCAGCATTTCACCCCTTCTCTCGTGAGAAGGACCAAATCGGAGAAACAAAGCATGATTTTTACCCGAAGGACTTTGTCTCTAGGAAATGTCAAAGTAGGAAGGATCCTATTATCACAATACTCTTCATAGAATGAAGCATGAGAAGCGTAGCTACCACGGGGTGGGTGACCAGCCTGCATCGATGCTGCCCCTGGTCAAAAGCTTTCAAACGGACCTACAAATATTTCAAATAAACTTCACAGGTAGAAAACAGGAGACCAGCAATTTTAATGCAGTCTGGGCTTGATGTGCTAACTCATGTAACAGCCACAAAACACGAGGGATTTCCGTTTTGGAGACTCACAATCCATGTTCAAGTCAGATTGAAACCAAGTTTTGACCAGCTATTTGGCTGCACATGTTATTTTTCAAGATCTCAGGAGAAAAAGAAGGATTTTATTTGCAATTTGTTCTTGTCTCTCAATTCATTATCCATACGAGCATGTCTGTCTGTTTCAGGGGAGACTGAATAAAAATCAACCTCTCAAAACCAAAATCTCCATTTCCCAAATTCAATGGAATTGAATTTTGGATTTTTTATTCAAGCATCGCTCCCTCTGCAGTCACTGGAATCAGAATTGCCGTGGCTAACCCCTGTAGTTCCGTTCGGAGCAGTCATTTTATAGCAGATATTTCAGACAACTGTGCAAGTTCATTGTCCCACCTGGACCTGTCACTATGTCATACTGAGATGGAGGAAGGAACTACATAAAAAAATACACGACATAAATGCACCAAAACGCTATGACAAAAAAAAAAAGCCTACAATTAAGAGCAACCCGCTCTAGCGGGAGGTGTCCCTGCCCATGGCAGGGGTTGGAACAAGATGATCTTTAAGATCCTTTCCAACCCAAACCATTCTATGATTTTATAAGTTAGATATTCAGCTTGATTGTTCCCACCAAAGTGGGGTTTGGAAGTATTTTTTTTCCCTGCACTAAGAAGCAAAGAACGACAAACTTCTTTTCATTTGATATCAGACAAATAGGGATCGATTTGATATAACAACTCTATTGCATAAGAACTGAATACAGCCCTTGAAGAAACAACTGTCATCTGAGAAAAAGCCCCAAACGTGCGAAAGAGCACGATACCGAAAGTTAAATTCATAGTTCATAGGGGTTTTCTACCGACACTACAGACGTTTAATCTGGTATTTATCTAAATTAGAGTTCTTCCTGACTCCCAGTATCAGGAAATTGAGGGGGGGGAGGCAAAGGGAAAGAGGGATGAATTACTTATATCGCCAATATGTCACGCAACATACGACAAAGCTATCGACCAACTCTGGGCTGCGTGGTTCAAATTGTCCCCAAATTCAATTAATTCCTGACAAATCCGTGCCGGCTGAAACTCTGGCTAGCAAGTAGAAGAACACATGAATTTCTAAGTAAGAACTTTTTACCTTGCCTCAGCTTCATTCACATTTACAAGTCTTATCGAGGTCTCAAACCTCTGGTTGTTCCACCCTGCCGGATGAAAACAGGAGCTGGCCAAGCAGCACACGGTCACGCTCACACCGAGACGTAATTCCACTTAACAGAGTGACCTTTACCAAAGCAAAGACCCTTTCTGCAGAGCGACCTGTTGATCCCAGCGCACGTTCCCGACACTTCGCTGCTTCTACCACCAACACACCATCATCTAGGCAGGCAGCGGTAGCCACGGAGGTGTGGGGCTTGGGATAGGACGGCTGGTCGTCCTAAAAAACCCACTTAAGAAAGGCTGCGGTGGAGCGATGTCCTCACACCGCGCTCGCTGGGTGGGGTCTGCTGTGGGTGCAGCACCCCCACGGAGCTGCCCAATTTGCGGGGGGCACAGAGAGGGGTGGGACGGGCAAAGCGAAGCATCTTCCCCCCCCCTCCCCCCGTGTACTTACTGTAGCTGTAGTTCTTGGCCAGGTAGGTGGACAGCGTGGGCTTTGTCTTTTTGCACCTGCACCGCTCTTCAAGGGAAGAGAAGGGGAAACGGTTGAGGGGTGTCGGAGGGGGGCCTGGCTCCGGGGAGGGGGAGCCGGGGGGCACTGCCTGAGGCTCACCCTGGCCGCGGCTCTTGCAGTCGGGCTCCGGGGCTCTCTCCGGCACCAACACGCCCTGCGTGAAGTCCGTCCACTTCACATCTGCAAACGGGGAAGGAAAGCCGTCGGGGGGAGGCTCCCGGGGCACGAAGCGTGGGGGAGAAGG
>VZZY01001068.1:0-27460 GCA_013400335.1 Eurystomus gularis | reverse complement strand
GGGTTTGGGGGTGTCTCCCGCGGCCCTGCGGGGGCCGGGGGAGGCCGAGCGGCTCCGGGGGGGGAAGAGCTGGCCCCGGCATCGCTGGCACCGCTGCCCCGTGGCTGTGGATGCACCAGACCTACACCTGCACCTTGACCTTTAATCTGTCTCTGTCTAATCTGTATCTATCTCTAGATATCTAATCTGTTTCTATCTCTCTATCTAATCTATATCTCTATATATCTAATCTATATCTAGATACCCATCTACATCTATCTCCAAATCTGTCTACATCTATCTCTATCTCTATCTCTATCTAAATCTCTTTATCTATCTACATCTATCTGTATATCTATCTGTGGCCATACCTATTATAATAATAAAGCTTATTGTAATAAAGATACAACTTATAATGAATTACAATAGTTGATGACGGTATCTATAGCGATGGATCTAATCTGCCTCTCGCTATCGCGTTGTCTAATCTAGATCTCTGTCTCTCTGTGTCTGTATTTAATCCACATCCGTACAGCTGTCGGCATCTACACCTATGCCTACATCTCTCTATATTTACATATATATCTGTATATCTAGCTATATGACTGTACCTATTATGATAAAGCTTATTATAATAAAGATATAACTTATAATAAGTAATAATCTACAACTATACCTATGTATCTAATCTATATAGATCTATCTACATCTCTGCCTATGTCTACCTCTATATCTCTATTTCTATACATATCTATATCTCTATATATGTATCTCTCTATATCTGTATGGCTATACCTGTGACTGTACCTACACCTATCTTTATATCTCTGTCTGTCTCTGTATCTCTCTCTCTCTCGATTTATGACCAACAGCATCAGCTTCTTACCCTTGGGGAGAATTCCTTTCTCCCTACTATTTTATTTTTTAAATGGATTGGGAACTGAGTCCAAAAATACAGCCCCAGAATGTGATGTATAATGAGTGTAATGAGGAGATTACCCTCAAATGCAGGAGGAATGTCACGGCGTGGGGTTGTTTCTAGCGCAGTAGTTTGTTAACACATTGAGTCTGCGTGTCTTGGTGTGCTGGAAAATAAGTGTAGAAAAAGCTGGATGAAGAAGACCCTCTTTTTTTCTCCTCAACCTGCCAAGCTCAGGCCTTGACAGGTCGGGGGGAAGAAACCGGCAGCCCAGAGAGATCTTCCTGAGCGAGACGTTTCTGGGTTAAATCAGTAACTCCCAGACACCGTGCCAAGACACACCTGCCAGTGTGAGGGTTGCCGGTCTGCCCGTCCCTCTGCCTGTCCCACCTAAAAGCTGCTCAGATAATAGTGCATCAGTCACCTGCTCGAGCCAGGGTGAAGACCAGCCTACAAATGCTGTCTCATCCAAACTAAACGGCCTCTGCTATTGAAAGATCAATATTGCTTTTAGCTCCTGGCTTTTTTTCCTGACAATGATCAATTTCTTACCAACAATCACATAGCCATTGTTTTAATCTTTCCAAAGCGTATGCTCGTCCTCCGGCCTTCTTCTGGCAGTCCCCAAACGCTCTTAAAACTGGTTTATGAGTTTCATTTTCAAGCTTAGCTTGCCCTCCTTGTGAGCTTTTTGCTTTATTACTGTTCTCGTACAAGAACCATACGAGGAATGTTAGAAGAAATATAATTAGCTGCTTGTTGGTGGCCTGCTGCCACACAACACAAGAGTCTGACATGGACCTGTGCTCACACTCTCCTTCTTTTACAAGTTCTAGGCTGACCTTTGTGTTTGACAAGCATAAAACCACTCTACAGAGCCCTATACAAGCCTTTGCTGGCTTCTAAGTTGTACTGAGCTCATTTCTTGAAGCTTATGTTTATTTTGTTTGAACACTTGATTTTAAGATTGAATAATTATTCTGCATTTTGCCTCATTTTGCCTTTTGCCAAGATCTACTCTTCTTACATTTTTGATAAATATTTGCTCTGGACCCGGTCTCGTCTGGACTGATAGGGTTAGAAAGGGTCAGCGCAGACAGGTGCACTTGAAGCATCTCTCTGTTGGTTTTTCCTGTATTAGTCCTTTGCTGTAGACAATCCCTGACCTCAGGGGTCCCCGCTGTTTCCAGGCTGACCGTATCTTCTGCCATCCAGAAGTGGAGGGTGGTTTCGTAATGTGCGCAGCTTGTCTCTGCTCAGGGCGTGACCCAGCTTCCATTGAAGTCAACGGGAAGACTTCCATCGACTTCAGTGTGTGTTGGACAGGGCCTGGAGTGGTGCTCACAACTTCATCTCACTGTGGACACAGTGAGTCATCAACCGAAGCCTTCAGAAGTTAGGGGCGAGGGGATTTATCCTGCCCTTTGAAAAATAACCTCTCCCCCTCTCCGCTTTGGCGTTGGCAAGAAAAGGGTAATTATGCCGAGGCAGTGACTGCAAAAGCAACAAGAAGAATAGCGCTGTCCTGGTCTCCGAACAAATTCCAGTCTAAATTTGCACGAACGGGCACATTTTGCTCCTATCAGATGTGACTTACGTGCAGCAGTCAGGGTTGGCCAACAACCAGATTTTTACACAAAGCGTTTTCTGAAGCTTGCGAGCGTGGACCTTAATCAGACACAGCCCCGGTGAAGTTAGTTGGCTGAGGTTAATCAGGGACACAAAGATCTGCCTGTGTGGAAGGGCTCGCGGGCTCATAACCACAGGTAAACCTGAAACTTTCAGGTTTTATTGTAGTTACATGTTTAAAATTCATGTCATTTGCTCTATGGCATTTTCAGACCTACATCAACCCAGTGTTTTAACTACACACCTGAAAAATAACCATAAGGCAGGTAGCCCATCATTAACATCGCTCCTTTGCTCACCAGTTGTTGCAAGAACACCCAAGGTGCAGTGACGGTGTTGGTAAGGGTTGCCTGTTCCCATCGCAGCTGTCACCTGCCACCAAGCACATGCCTCGCTCGCTGTGGAACCACGTGGAGCTGGTTTGTTAAAGCAGTCACTGATGGTTGTGTCAGCCAGCTTGGGTCATCCCGTTGACTGCCTGCACCCCAGCTTAGAGTGTAAAGGTACCAATGGTGATTCTAGGCTGAGCTTTTTAGAGGAGGACCTATTCTACTTGGGTTCTCTTTTGGTTTCGTGTAGCGCTCAGTTGTTGGCAGGAGAAGAGAAAAGGAAACAAACAGAGGTTTTTATTGAGTAGTTTGTGCCATTTTCTGTTTGGAGGAGGTCACGCCAGTAAGGTTGTGATGTGATGGGAAAGGAGAGCGCTTGAAATGGTTCACTAGAGCTGTTGAGGCAGAGCTGTGTCACGTTACCTGTTAAGCACAGGACATGGTTTTTAATCCTTTGTTGCCTGCCTCATGGAGTTAGTTCCTTCTAGTTAGTAACTTCTTTCCTTTGAGGGGGCCAGAGCCTGGCCCAGGCTGCCCAGAGAGATTGAGGAGTCTCCTTCTCTGGAGAGATTCCAAACCCACCTGGACACCATCCTGGGCACCCTGCTCTGGGTGACCCTGCTGTAGCAGAGTGGTTGGACTAGATGATCTCCAGAGGTCCTTTCAACCTGTGATTCTGTAATAGTTTAGATAAATAGGTCTGCTATTCGAGCAGGCTGTTTGCATGCGTGTGGCAATCCCTGTCCTTGACTGAAGAGAAGCAGCGTATGGTCAGGTGCAAATATAACAGCATTCATCTGGAGAAGAGGTGATGACTTCTCAAAATAAACAGAGTGTGGGCATGCATGTCTGACTTATCTCCACTGCTTCACAGTTGTTTTAGGATGTGTGATTGTAAAGGAAAAACTAGCGGTGTCTGACCTATGAAAATCATATAATCCATCCGTTCTGTGGTCATCATGGTGACTCAACAGGCTAAGTATTGAGCTTCCCTGAGCGACTGCACATTTGTTTCCCAGACTTGGTTTTGGGAGTGGTTTCTGCAGCTTAATGTTTAGGGGAATCAACGATGGTCACGGGTAAAATTTTCAGAACTGGCCAAGATACTCAGGAACCCAAGCCCCATTTTTGAAGATTGTGTAGAGTGTGCAGACTTCTGAGACCCTTAATTTGGAGTGAAACGTAGAATTGAATTTTCAGCAGTTTCTCTTAAGTCTTAATGCAAATTCTTGGGATCTAAAATGCTTCCTAAGCATGCTTCCTAAACTGCTGTGTATATGCGTCACTTTTGAGAATAAGAACCAAGGGAAGGTACTCAGACCTCCTGCGTTTGCTTTCCTCACAGAGGTGCCAAGTTCTTTCAGGTATCTGCTGCTGGTAACAACAGGGATTTTGGGAAGGAGGCACTGGAAAGCTTCTGTGATGGATGCAGGCTGGTGGTCAGATGCTAGGCAGTAGCCTGGAGCGTGCAGCAGTTGCTCTAGGAAGAGCTGTGTTCTGTTAGGGTTGGCTGTACAAGCCTCAACTTTTGCATTTCCATCATAAGCTGATTTACGAGTTGATTTAGTGAGTCCCTCATTGATGCTTCCTGCCAAGGGGGCCGGTTCCTTGGAGAAAAGTCCAATGAGGGAGCTATGGTCCACGAGGGCTGTGTGGAGGAGCATTTCATCTCACCTGGATTCTTCATTCTGTTTTTTTTCTGCCTATGGGATGCAACAGCCATTTCCCTTTCCAAGTTCTTAATCTTGTTGGAGGTTGGCCAGGGTGTGGAGTTTTGGGAGGCAGTGAAGCCAGTTGCCTTCGTTGTTACAGGTAGGCTGGGTGGGAAGAGATGAAAACACTGCTCGGGGGAGATGGTTAAAAGAGTGGAGGGGAATAGAGAAAGAAAGATTCAAGTCCATAATTTGTTCTGTGCTTGCAGACAGCTCAGAGACAGTCGATGGTGACGTGACTGCACAGCTAAACAAACACGATGAAAGAAATCTTTATATCCTTGATCTTAATTTGGGCTCCATTCAGCTGCAGGCCTGATGTAATGCAGATGGCACAACTGGTGATATCACACCTATTCTCACAGGAGCGAATGCCATTTGTCTGAAAAAGTATCTCCTGGGAAGGATAGACCATCATCTTCTCATTTAGGGCTGATCTTGCATTGCTGGGAGCTGAGATAAAACCGGACTGTACGTTGGTTTCAGGGAAATCTGAGGGTTAAAAGCATCCAAAGGACACCACCAGTTGATGCTTTAGATGCATTAGTCCTTCACTTGTAATCTATTTAAGTAAAGGATCCAGATCTCCTCAAGGTGAAAGGGCCAGTCATTTATAACATTTTTAGGTATTCAAGAGAGCATTTACTGAAATTCATCTGTTGGTGCTGATATACACACTAGAAGTCTCCTGAACCTTTCCTATCTGTAGGCTCTCCACATCTCCCCATCCCAGTCTGGGTCGCTGAAATCACGGTGCATGACACAATAGGGTGGTTTAAGGCACAATCTCTTCCCAGCAATGTGTAGCCATCAGTTCCTTGTTTGTGGCTGTAGCTGTTCCTGGGCTGAGTAGTGGCTGTGGCATGTTCTCAGGAGCAGGATTTAGGAGGTACAGCTGCATCCTGGAATTTGGAGAGAGCTAAGACCAGGGGACACATGGAATTGTTCAGTCCCATGGTTTATCTTCCATATGCAGTTGAGCTGTATTTTCCTTGATGTGCCAGAAAGAGAAGGGGTTTGATGATGGCTGCATGTAGACTCCTAGACTGGTTTGGGTGGGAAGGGACCTTTAAAGGCCATCTACTCCAACCTCCCTGCAATGAGCAGGGACATCCTCAACTAGATTGCATTTCTCAGAGCCCCGGCCAACCTCACCTGGAATGATTCCAGGGATGAGGCTTCTACCACCTCTCTGGGCAACCTGGGCCAGGCTCTCACCACCCTCAGTGTAAAACACTTCTTCCTTATATCTAGTCTAAACCAAAACCTCTCTTTTAGTTTAAAACCATCCCCCCTTGTCCTTTTGCAACAGGCCCTGCTAAGAAGATTGTCCCCGTCTTTCAACCCCCTATAAGTACTGAAAGGCTGCCATAAGGTCTCCCTGGAGCCTTCTCTTCTCCAGGCTGAAAAAATTCAAATGTTGCAGCTGAGAGCATAGTGAAAAACTGAAGAGTTTGGGTTCAGAATCAAAAGATTTTTCCCTTTTTCCTTACTTTTGTAACCCAGGGCTGCAAACTCAGTGAAGTCAGTGAGAATTTTGCCTCTGGCACAAAGATCTCATCCCAGGACTTTACGTTAGATGCACATTCGTAACATATGTGGGAGGTATGTACAAGAAATACATTTCTCCGTTTCCAATTGAAATTCGGCCTCAGTTCCTGAGGTCGGCTCACACTGCCAAAACCAAAACCATCGCTCAACCTCTAGCCTTACTGATGACAGCAATGGTATAACTGTGGTGAGCAGCTTTCAGTAGTGTGTCATCTGAGTGGAGTTGGAAGATGTAGAGATAAAACCTGTGCCTCTGAATCCGGTCCACACCCTGCCCCTGCCAGCAATTCCAAGGATGAATTTTGGTAGTTAGAAAGTGTTCAGGGAAGGAGGCAGGATGTTTTAGTGATTAGAACAGAAGGTTTGGGGTTTTTGAACTTACTCTGCATTTCATTTTGCAGTCTGTTTGTTCACTAACGTACTTAATTTCCACGCTACTGCTGTTCATTGGTTAGTATCGCTATTGATTTGTTCACATGACAAGAGAATTTCTCTATAAGTCTATTATTTTGTAGTTCAGAGGACGCTCTTGAGCTTTTTCCCGTCCAAGATCATCCCGCTCCGAGAGTTTTCTCCTCCAGCTAAAGAACTGGTTTGTTTTGCGTATCAACAGACTTGTCCATTTATTAACTGCGTGGGACGGATTTTCAACTGGGGGACATCTTCACAGGCAAGTGAAGTCAGTGAAATGGTGCTTATTGATGCCTTTATCTGTATGCCAGCTCTTTTGCTGGTGCAGAGTTGAAACACAGGGTTCAAACGTCCCTCCATCCTCTCCAGTTTGCTATGAACTGATGGCTAAACGTGACGTGGTTGGGTGTTTCCATCTAGGAAAGGACGGTAGCATAGCAGTTAATACCTGGTTATTCAGAAAAAGCATGAATACATTTCGCTGTCACGTAACGTGAGAGAAGGATAAATTTAAAGGAGCTTTGGGAATAAAGAATGCTTGCTGCATTGGCCAGGTGTCGTCAAGAGGTAGGAGTAAGAGTAAGAGGCATATAAATAGATGTGGAAGATTAGAAATGGATCCAGTCTCGTGGACTGTTGACAATTCAGGGATGAACATAGTAGAAAATAGGACAGAGTTTTCTTCTCAAGCCAGAATTCAGGCATCAGATTGGTGCAAGGACTGGGGGAAAGTCTTTTCCCAGGCCTGTCATGCTAGGGCTGCTTTCTGGAGAAATTGACTTGTGGTCATCCAGCCAGTGACTTTTGGGTTATGGACCTGTGCAGCTGCAGCATCAGCAACCCAAGTCCTGACCCTCACATTGACCAACTTCATCCTTATCTTCAGACAGCGTTCAGCTTGGCTTTGCCTGTAGATTTGCAAGGAGCTACATGCTCAGCATCTTGCCGAGTTCTCTCTCTCAAAGTATTTTTACCCGTTGCTCTTCTTAACTCAAAGGGGAAATTATTTTCTCCTCCAGAGTGTTTTTCAGGCATGGTATAGTGTCTGGCATGTTGGGAAGGGGGGTGATGTCTGCGTGGAACAGGGCCACCTTGTGCAATATCTTGGCTCTTCTAGAATAAGGAGCATTATGCCCAGCATGGCATTGCATAACCTGAAGGTACCACTGGCCAGTGAAACTTCTCCTCATCTCTGCCAAGCAGACCTGTTTCTTTCGGCTGTTTTTGTTTACTGCCTCACTTTTATGGCCCTGGGGGAGAGGCACCTATGTTGACAGGAGATCTTAGATTCCACAGGGAAACCGTGTGTCCTCCTGAGGCTCCGGAGGGTGGAATTTTGCCTTTATCCTGATCACTCTCTGATCCCCAAGAGTCACAGGTCAAGGATGGGATTTTCTGCCAAGAGTTTGTTCCCGTGAGTGAAAGCACAGAAGGCTCAACGTGTGAGACAGTCCTTGTTTGCAGCAGTGTATTAATTTCCGGAGTTGGTACCTTTTATACCTTCATACCCAGGATAAATTAGGGGTTTCCAACAGCAGCGTAACTGTCCTTGTCCAAAACCTGATTTATGACAGGTGGTAGCAAGCAAGAAAGGATCCCTTGTTTTTCTCATCTTTTATAAATATAGACCCTTGACAAACATTCATTTGAGAATCAGTTTAATCAATCTTTGGAAGGTTATATGTACACTTGGGGATTTATGTCCCACTTGATTATTAAAAGATGCTTCCTTTGTACCACAAAAAGTGAATAAGGTGGGAGCAATTTGTGCAATTCTTGCTTTTGGTCTGAGAATGTTACTAGCAACTTTCCTACAGTTGGTAGGGCTGTTCCCATAACTTAGCAATGACCATATTTTTGCTTCTTCAGATTTTATTTTTGGATTTTCATGATTTTCAGAATTTCTGGCATCAGAGCATGAATTTGGCAGGCACCTTCTTCTTGTACAGTGCTCGCACTGTAGTTGCTACAATTTTTCAGTCTTTGGCTACTAAAATTTCATCTGTCTTGGGAGCTACTTAGCTATTCATGCCATGAAAGCCTATTTTATCCCATTCATTCCGTATGAAATTTACCCTTTCATACTGGCATCATCATCCAGACTATATTTCGTGGGCCAAATCCAGTCCAGAGGGAACATCCATCCAGCCTCTGCCCTTCCCCACTGAATAGGTCCTTGTTGCTTTAATAATTGTCTGGCACTTAGATCCCCCTGTTTTGCTGCCCTTGTGTCCATGTTGGAGGAGCAGAAGGGACTGGGTGGACAGGTTGGAAATTACCCCAGTCAGTCAATCATCTGTGTGGGTGAGGGTCTCTGGTGGGCACTGCTGTATCAGAAGAGCAATAGAAAAGTCACTGGTAGTATGTGCAGATGCCACACAACATCTGCATAGCTTCTTTCTTCTGCATATCAAACAACACATGGTTGAATGGTCTTGGGACATTATTAATTTCCGGTCTGACAAAAAAAAACCCAACTGTAAGATTCTGGCAGTTGAGAAGATCTGATTTATCAGATATCACTGAGAGGTAGCAAATTATTCTAAATAGAATCATAGAATCATTATGGTTGGAAAACACCTCTAAGATCATCAAGTTCAACTGTCAGACCATTTCCTGAAGTGCCACATCTACACGTTTTTGAACACCTCCAGGGTTGGCGACTTCACCCCTTCCCCGAGAAGCCTGTTCCAATGCTTAACCACTCTTTCAGTAAAGAAATTTTTCTTGATATCCGATCTAAACCTGTAGAATCATTAAGGTTGGAAAAGAAGTCCAAGATCATGAAGTCCAACTGTCAACCCAACACTACCATGACCACTAGACCATATCCTGAAGAAATCTAGAGCTCTATCCCCGTGTTTTTGTCAATAAAATAAGGACATGTTTCAAAACTTAATAGAAATACATGTAGAACAGCATAATTGCCTGATTCAACCCAAATGTCCCCATCTAAAAGCTCCAGATGTAAAAGCACCCAAGGTTTCTGGAATTCTGGAAGAGTAGTAAAAATCTTGATTGCTGCCTTCTTTCGGATCTTAGAAGGCTGAAGCTGTTTTGCTTTAGCTCTTCCTTAAATGTTAAACACAAGCAATCTCTTCATTGTGGTTTAAATTGTCTTTTAATATGAAATATCCAAGAAGTGGCTTCTCCTTAAGTTCATTAAACTCCCTTGCCCTTCTCCAACGGAAGGTGATATTGCATAGTTACTGGATATCTTATTTTCTACATGTATTATTTATGCTGAGGACAGTTCATAACGAAATGTGATATTGTGACCGATAGCAAAACAATGCAGGAGACCAAAATTACCACATGTATTGCAACATCCCATGTTAAGGTTCCTTCTGATGAACTTTTTTGCTTTACTCCATTTAAAAAATAACATTGTAATGACGCTCTGCATATTTACCTTTTGGTCAAGTTGAATAGCCCACAAGTAATTCATTCCAAAAATGGCTTCACCGCCCCTTGTTGATTGACTTCTTGTGCAGTAACGTGCTCTTCAGAATCTGCTCCTTTATAGCTATTGCCAAATATTATTTCATATTTCTGAGTGTATGTTCAAAACCCTGGAGTTAGCAGTAAAGCAGGAATAGTTTTATGACATCTGTAACTAATATCCCAGTTTGTTTATTGGGAACAAACGGTTTTCTAATAGATTTTTTTTTTTTTTCCTTAAAGAACGAAACTTAATTTTTCTTAAGGCTTTAATGGGGTGAGAAAAAAAGACCTCAAAACACCTCCACTGAGTGGTACCACTTACCAGCAGGATAAAGAATAAAAATCTCTGCTTTTGTTCTGCTCTGTTCTTATTCTGAGCTTGGGACCAATTGCAGAAAAAACATATGGGGTAAGATAGCAATGAAGACAACCACTTAGAAGACTTTCCACCAAGGTTTCAGTGTCTGATGCTGCTCCTGTCAGTTCTGGTGCTTCCACACTTTGGCAAGCTTTATCTGCTGTCCTCCTGCCAGTTCTTCGTGGGATTTCACGCTGAGGTTGCTGCTTCATCTGAAAATCAGATGGCTCGGTAGATAGGAGGGTTCCTAAAAATGTGGTGTGCCATTGACTGGGGTGAAACCCTACCCAGGAAAGCTGGTGTGAGACCTGTGTGGAGCTGCTGGGCAGCTGGGAATTTCTCCTGAAGCAGTCTTGTCTGCATGGAAACCTGCTGTTTGTGTGGATACCTGGTGTTTCAGAAATTGCTGTTTCTGAAGGGGAATGGCCACATTTCCCCCCGACTTTTCCAAGGGTGGTTTTGTGCATGGCAGCGCTGAAGGCTTTTAAACACTCATACGGAGCGCAGAGCCCATGCAGTGAGCACAGCAAAGGAAGATCTCGTTTTTCATTCTTTCAGTATCTCCTAATGCCATTTGCAACTGTGGTTTTATCATATTCAGATACTTTTCTTGCCAGGAAAGTTATGATTCTGCCATACTTTTAGGCAGCCAGCACTGGAAAGTTTACTCATGCTATGCAGTTATGGTCATTCTCAGAGGATGTTTATTATTTGGAAAGCAGAGTTCCATACAGGATGAGGAATTCATACTCCAATTAGTTCCCAAATTAACATATCACTACTTAATTAGGTCCAGATTTGTTGGCCTATATCTTCTGCACAAGAAATAATTTTTTTTTTCCTATCTGTGGTGGCATCTGGGGACTTGGACACCTCCTTGTACCACTTTAGATACCTGTGTGCAAGAACACACGTGGATTTCTGAAGTCACACTGTCCCAGAAAAGAATGAATGGGACGGATTTGCACAATGTGCTTGACGAAGTGTGAAGGTGTGGCATCTCCTGTACTTTTTTATAGAGGGGAAAAGGAATTAGGATAAAAGGAGATAAGGGTGTGAGAGTGGAGACGCCCCTTGGATTTTTGTTTATAGAATCATAGAATCATTATGGTTGGAAAGGACCACCAGGATCATCAAGTCCAACCTTCATCCTGACATCTCTCCAGCCACTAGACCATCGCCTCAAGTGCTACATCTGCTTGTTTTTTAAACACCTCCAGTGATGGTGACTCCACCACCTCCCTGGGCAGTCTGTTCCAGCACCCAACCACTGTCAGTAAATAATTTCTTCCTAATATCTAATCTAAACCTCCCCTGATCCAACTTGAGGCCGTTTCCTCTCGTTCTATCATTAGTAATTTGGGAGAAGAGACCAACACCAGCCTCGCTACAACCTCCTTTTAGGTAGCTGTAGAGAGCAATGAGGTCTCCTCTCAGTCTCCCTTTCTCCAGACTTATCTCCTGCTCTACCCATCTCCAAACCCAGGTGTCAGAATGTAGATATTGATTCTGAATACATTTATATGTACGCTTTATTCATTGTCGTATTTATCTGAATTTGGGGTTAGGTACATTGCCTGGAAGAGTAGGTGATTTCACAACATACGTACCTCATAAGCAGGTTATTTGAAGTTCCTAAATCCTTAATATAAGTCGTGTAGTCTTCTGAAGTAGAAAACAGTTGGCCATCAGAGGTGGAGGCAGATTTGGGTCGTGCTCCTCAGGTGGCCTGTTGGAGATAAGCTGGTAGCTGTGGGAGATCTTAAACATTTTTCAGCTTTTTAAAACATTCTAAATGGGACGCCTAAAAACCACCTGTAACATCTGTAAAAATCAGCGGAACTTTTCTGGCTGATTTCACAGGGCTTGGGGTCAGGTTAATGTATAATTTTGGAGAAGGAGTAATATGGCCAGATTTCTCTCTAATTACAGAGCTGGCAGATGGGAATTGTAAACAGCGGCAGTTACACGAGGATCCGCTGTTAGGATGTGGAAAGAACAGTTGTCTCTTGACAGCCAGGGCAAACATGAGAGATGGGAGGGGAAAATCTGATGGGCAGAAAAGTGATTTCTTCTCTGGGGAGAAAATTCAGGAGTTTCTTGTGCAGGCTCTGAATAGTAAAAAAAATCCCTCATAATGTTGGGCACCTCAATTTTGCAATGGTTACGCTGTTATACTGAATTTTAGAAATTATTGAATGCTGGCCCTCTGAAAATTTGCCATTTTCAACTGTCTTCATGTTGAACATCCAATATAGGAAGCTGTTCAAAATCACCGCTCAGTTTTGAAAATCTCGCCTATTAGATGTATAAAATAACGCTGTTAGAATCAGCAAAAAAACCTAGAAAATGCGAGTATGAGGCGCTGTGTGCGTTTTAAAGAATTGCAAAGTAATTTTTTTGCTTGAAAAATGAGTTATTTTTGCATTTGTTGTAGGAATGGGGAAGGAAAATAATGTTGGCATGTTCAAAAGTTCAGGATTCTGATTAGTTAAGAAGAGCTCGGAGAAAACTCTGGCTCCTTGGCTGTGTATGTACGACACTGGGCTCTGTGTCAGGAAAACACCCCAAAATTAGGTAGGCATACCTGTCTGCTGAAGACTTCGGCTTGTATTTGTGTCAGATGCTAAATGGTAAAGCTATTTCTGTCATGTTTGAAGGTAGTCTAAACATGTTCAATAGGTCTAGTGACCTTTTCCTGAGTAATGGAAAACTTGCAGCTGTGCCAGTGCAGTGTATTTATACCAATATTATTTACAGGGCTTGCTCTCTTGCTACTGCTGCTTGAACGAAAAATAAATGCGTCGGGGTTTTAATACAATTAAAACGTCTATAAACATTCTTAAAAATAGAAATGTGTTCTCAGCCATGCTCAACTTGAGCTGCTGGCCGTGTGTTCAGCGAGTGTTGCTTCTGTGAGGGACTGGCAGATGATCTGTGCAATGGTTCTGCATCACATACACCGATGTGTATACCTGGAGTAAGCACTCAATGATTCGAAGGGAAAGGTTTTGAAATTCATATTCATCTGTTAATTATTCAGGTATTTGCAGTCCAGCTGCTGTTTAAGAACATTCCGAGGTCGGCCTATTTCTTGTGAGACATCGTGGATCTTGCTTATGGCAGATTCCTACAAGCAGGATACGTGTGGTGACTGCTGGAAGTCCCTCGCAGAAGGCAGAGAAGTTGTGGGTTGCTGGAGAGTTGTAATAACCAAAAACAGAGTAACTCAACGAGGACTAAAAAAACAGTTTTGCAAAGAGTGGTTTTAACAGATAGTTCAGCCTTTTAATTATTCCCTTTGCATGCTGAGCACGTATCATTTGAATCCTATCTATCCAGTCCTGATTTTAGACGGTCTTTAACTCATTCAGGCACTGAAAAAAATGTCATGCTGTAATTAGGGTTACATTAAACACAAACAGAGCTGAGCGTCATCGGTGTGCAGGAGGTGGCACCATCCTTCAAATCCTCAGGCTCCCCGTGTGAAGTAGGGAGAGTCTCATCCTCTGCTGAGACTCCTCAGAGAGGATGCACAGTTGCCACCATTCCTTTTTTTGTCTCAGAGGGTGATCCCCGAAGGTCGTTCAGCACCTCTGGGCAGTGTCAGGGATTCAAGTCATAGAACTGATCATATCAGGACTAATTGATTAAGCTTATCTGTTACCAGAAGAGATGAGCAGCCCCTGATACTCTCTAATCACCTACGTGTAAGACTGGGAAGGTCTCCACGTCACCATAGTTATATGTTCCTCCATCCTGGATCCATCCTGTTCCTCCATCCTGGAGAAGCGAAGCTTCATTTGGGATGTCTGACCCCTCGTTTTCTTACCAGTTCTTGTTAAAGCTGGAATGTCAGACAGACATAGAGATGTTTTCAGAGTGTCTCATAAGTATCTCCTTGCTCAAAGTGATGCCGTTTTCTCCCAATGCTATCTTCAGGTAACATGGAGAACAATTACTGTTCTTTTTAGCTTTTTATATACTGGACAGCTTATCATATATCCTACGTCAGTCTTCCTTTTGTACGCTACACATGCTCAGTGTCTTCATAGGTCCTATCACCCCATTCTTGCTGTTCTCTGGACTAGATCCCATCTGTTGATCTGTTCTCTTAAGTGTGGCATCCAAGCCCAGGGACAGCATTATTGCTCTGACCTCCTCAGGACTAAGCAGAACAGGATAAATGACCTCCCTAATTGACCCAGAACTGTAAACTTGCCTTTGTAAGTCGTTACTGTGTCCACTACCACATCTCAATGGCTACGTGTTCAAAATGCCATTTGCTTTATAGCCGTGGAGCAATTAACGTCTGTCCCTAATAACAGATTTTCTTTCACACAGACATTCTCCTCTTGCCCGGAATTCTTGTATTTTGCACCCTTTTCAGCCAGCTCCACCTGATGCACCAACGCTGTGTCTTTGAATCCAGTCACTCATTTAAACAAATAATATTGCTTTTGATTGATAGCTGCTGAAGGAAGAAGAAGAAGACCTGCACAAAGGCTTCTGGATGAAACGAAGAAGTTATTTGTGCATTGGAGGTGGGGAGAGCCAAGGCTTCAGGTTGCATTTATTACCAGCGAAGTGAATCTCCATCTTACACAAAGTTTGTTTAAAAATAAGCTGTGCTCATATCTTTGGATAAAGATGTTAGAAAGTTGAAGTGTACTTAAGCTTTCAAACCGTGTCCTCTGGTTCTCCTAGCTGGCCTGGCTTCCAAACTCTCTTGAAAACAGACGTAGTGTTTTATTTTTCACGTTGGACAGATATCTGAAAGACCTGAATCATCCCTCTTAAGGAAATCAGTGCAGATGGAAGGTGGAAATCATTACATCTTGGGGTAGTAATCTGGTACAAGCGCACACCCTCACAAATTTTTCCAGGGAACGTTCCATTGTGAAAGTTTGCGCTATCAGGATAGGGCCCATCTGTTCCAGAGGGCAATCTGGAACAGGCTTCTTCACGATTACTTTTTACACAGGAATGCATACTGAAAAGCAAATAACTGGCCAAGTGTATGTGTGATGGGATTTACAGTCTCAGTGAAGAGCAAGATAGGTCTCCTGAATTTCACATCGTCCCTGTTCATCCCTGTGTCCTGCTTTGGCAGGAGGGTTGGACAAGATGATCTCCAGAGGTCCCTTCCAACCCCCACCTTCCTGGGATTCTGTGATTCATGGTACCTGAAGATCCTTCTCTGTTGATACACAGATGTTAAGATGTGTAAGAAGCTGCAGTGCCCAGCCCCAGCTGAAAAGAATGGTGGTTATTTTTTATTATTCTTTTATTCCAAAGTAAGAGTCTGGAAAAGGGAGGTTGTTTGAGATCAGTTACTGGTGATTAGGGGCCTCATTGCTGATGTGTAAAATAGGTATTATCGTATTGGCTTCAGCTTCCTGCACTGTAAAATGGCACAGGTCTTTTATTTTCTTACGTTTTTTTCCTTTTTCATTTTCTCTTTCCTTTTTATTTTTCATTTTCTTTTTCTTTTTCCCTTTTCCTTTTTCTTTTCCTTTTCCTTTTTCTTTTTCTCCTTCTTTTTCTCCTTTCTCTTTTCCCCTTCTTTTTCTTTTTTCTTTTTTTTTTCTTTTGTTTTTTTCTTCTTTTTTCTTTTTCTTTTACAGAGATACTCTCATTCATTGTAGCCATGATTTTTCTGGCTCTCTCTACGTGTTAATTTTCCGCTTCCTTTTTCTTACACTTTTTCCGAGCTCCTAGACTGCCTTAATATAATGACACGCTCAAAAGAGCATTTCCACATCTCAGTTTTGAACATCCCCTCTTTCAGCTCTTTACTTCCCTCCTGCATATAGCACACAGAGAGGATGAGAAATAGAATAAATACACGATAACGTATCTCTGTCATTTCTCTCCTTAGTATTCTGTCCTTCTTCAGGTCTTTAGTAGGTACTAAGAGATGAGTCCTGGTCTTTCTCGTTCTTTTTGCTCTCCCCTAAGCCCTGCTGTGATTTTCCAGTGACCTTCATGATTATTAACCTACTCAGGGCAGCAAGGCCTCACCGCGCTAAACTTTTAGACAAACCCAGAACAGGAAAATAATCTCTGACCTCAAGTCTATGCTGATATCATGCGGTTCTACTAGTATATACCATATTCCCTAGGGAGCGATTCCATGGAGCCATTGGAAAGCATTACGGTATTCTGGCTACATCTTCCATTCATTTTCTTTTGAGCTGTGCCGTCGCCTGCCGAGGGCTCCGGGTTCACGACTATCCCGTTCCTCACGGAGAGGCACAGATGCTCTCTATTAAAGACAGTGCGATTTTTTAGCCCCTTGCAAAACGCGGCTCCCTAAAACACAATGCTTTATTGTTTTCCTGAATTTCAGCCGCCATTAGAACGCGTTGTTCTCGGGGGTGCAGCTCGCTGGAGTGGTGGATTATTTCGGAGTATCAAACAGCCAAGAAGGCACAGCAAGGGAAACGGGATTTTTGCTGAAGAACTTAATTTCCCTTCGTAGTTGGCAAAGGAGCTAATTTCATTTATGGGAAAACAATTAAAAGAATAAGGCCTTGCATCATTTTTTAATTGAGTTTCATAACTAAAGTTGCAAAAATATGCCATCACTTAGCTGATGGAGCTTTGCCTTTCCAGCTTTCCATTCCTATATTTGAGGTTTTCTTTCTACACAAACTTCATAATTAACAGGACTTAATTCTGCTTTGGAAACTCGTGGTGCTGTCAAAGTTCCTCATATACCTTGCTAATTAGATACCTGATATAGGGGGCTTGGTAGCCTTAAAAATAATAAAAAAAAGGCCTTTACAATCTGTGAGTGATTTAAGTCAGATGAAAAAATACTGCTTTTACACAATATCAGGTTACACGCACTGTCACATGGATTTGCACAACGCCGTGTTTGTACAATATACCATAGTCCAGCACCGCTGCCAAACATGCGAGCTCAAATATGGTAAATTACTGTTGTTGTTGAGGTCTTGATACACCAGAAGAAAAACACAAGTCTGAAATTACCGAAAACTTCATGGGAAAGAGGAAAGGAGTTCCCAGAAATATCCTGCAAAACGAATGCTGCTCCATTTTGAAATGAGCTCGCCAGGGCTTTCCAAAAGCAGATGAATGTTCTTGACCTGATGATGAGTGTTTATCAGCCGTCTGCGTGTCTGCTTGGCAGCTTTGCTCCCTTGGGAATGTTCTTGGTCTGAAGAGCTGAGACGGTGAGGTTTTGTAGTCATCCTTCTAGGAAAGGTTCCCATTCCCCCAGTACATCCTTCTTCGATAAGAAATCTGTGAAAAATAGTGGTGTTCTTCTGGGGTATGTTATCAAAAGGATACAGGATAACTCAAGAATTATATGTTTGGATGTACCTGTCCACATAGAATTTGTTTGGGATATTTTTAGTGAACTTTCTTCTAGTCAGAAGCGTTTCTAACTTCTTTCACAGCGTTTAAAAACGCCCTTTTACAAACAGAATTCATAAAGAATTAAGGAATACCACAAGGGCAGACAGACGCTTCAAGATTTCTGTTAATCCCCAACGAGAAAACAAAGTTAATTTCGGAATAATTGCGATGACCTCAACTTGATAAATGGCAAATACTGTTCCCTGCTGAGAAATATGGGAAAATTGGTATCTCTGATAGAAAATACATAAAATTTTGCTTTTATTTTTCAATTGCTTCACAGTACTTACTTAGGGAAGATAACACCAGTGGGAGTTTCAAGGATCCAATACCTGCAGCTGGGAAAACTGGCTCAACAGGTTAAAGCCTTGGATGCATGAAACCCCACGTTGTCTTTGCAGGGAAGGAAAGTCTGTTTTACAAGAACCATTGTTCCATTGGGTTTTGGGGCAGGAACTGTGGTTTTGTTCTTTGTTACTGCAGTGCCTCACACAACTGGCTCTTGATCCCTGATTAGTGTCTCTTCAGTGCCACAGCAATCAAAAAATAAAGCTCCGGTACTGTGAGTTTCTTGTCCAAAGCCACAGAGTGAAATGATGCAGAGCCAGATTTAGCACACAAGGAATTTCTTTTACCCGGTCTCAGCCTCAGACCATTATTTTGCCTCTCTCTAGCAAATGACCTTGTCTGATGTGCTTCATTACATCACGTGGGTCTTGGCGTGCCCCTGCCAGCACCTCTGCTCCTCTGAGTCACTATGAAGGCAATTGGACAGCAAGTAGCTCCTTCCTTCTAGGTTTGATGCTCATGAGGAAGCTTTTGGAAGTGCCGAAGAAACCCTGGGAGTCACCTGGATGCGTCAGGTGATGGGCAGGCTAACATGCTTCAAGACCAACATCTGGGAAGGACCTCAGTGTACAATGAGGGCGGTGAAACATCGGCAGAGGTTGCCCAGAGAGGTGGTTGATGCCCCATCCTTGGAAACATTCCAGGTCAGGCTGGACAGGGCTCTGAGCAACCTGCTCTAGTTGCAGATGTCCCTGCTCACTGCAGGGGGGTGGGACTAGATGACCTTCAAAGGTCCTTTCCAACCCAACCCATTCAATGATTCTATGATCATTTTGAGTGGCATTAATAACATGCAGAACAATAGTCCGTTCAGAAGACAAGTCATTAGATAAGTTTCTTGGTTTCAGTCATTGAGAAGGGCCCAAGAGTGTGTCTCTATTTTATCTGGGCTGTCTCCTGAGAGGCACATCTAACTACCTCCCCAAATTTCAGGAGGAATCTCAGAGGTAGGATGGTATTTAGACACACACCCACTCCTTGCAGTACGTCCTCAACGCAAGCGCTTCACCTCGTGATTGTATGGGCGCGATATTCTGCCCTGGCATTGAATTCACTTGGTCTCTTGTTCAGAAAAACAATTTCCTTAGCTCGGGAGAAGAGAGTATTGAATACAGCATGAATCCCACCTATCTGACGTGATTACTTCCGGCAAAGTCAATGGAATTATTTACGCAGGATAAGGTCCAGTGTTAAGAAATTCCTTAAAGCATAGGAGCGAAAACCATGTTTGTGTCTTTGTATGCTGGATTTTGTCCACTTTCAGACACAGACAAAGGGAGTATTAAGAACCATGAGAGAGCCCCGTGTAGTGTACAAAGGGTGTGAGGCATAGGATAGGGTAGGGTGGAATGGAGTAGGAAAGGAAGGGAAGTAATCTCAGTCAGGCAAATAGGGTCACTTGTCCAAGTAGCTGCTCCACATCTGTTTGAAAGTGCCCAATGAACAGGTTGGGGCTTTCTTGAAATTATAGTTTAGGGAATGAAATTATTATAAAAATAATATTAGAGGTGGGCACAGGCTGCAAATATGTGACTTTTTTTCCGAAAAAAAAACCTAATTAAAAATAATTTTCTTTTCTGTTTCTTTGCCAAGACCTATTTCCAGGGCTCTGTGCTTCCCCTCAAGCAGCCAATGAAATCTCAGGCACCTAAACCAAATACACTCAAACAAGTATATTAGGACTTGGCCAGTTAAAAAAAAAGAGGAAATTATTTTAAAATATTTTGCTTTCAAATATGCTAGATCGGTATTTTTCTATTCATGCACATTTTGTTATTAATTTTGGCCAGTAAATACTTCTCTTTATACAACTTAACCATTCACCTTTCACATGCAGTTAAACTGGGATCCGGTGCAATCTTAGGTTTCTGTGCTTGCTATTTCCAGGACTCACACAAGAGCAGTTCTCTTTAAAACTTGGATGTGATCATTTCTCACCTTGGGTAGATATCTGCTGAGCTCATCCCAGCAGCACATCAAATCATACGACTGGTGCCGGTTCCACGTATGTTCACTCTTCCTCTCCCAGAACCCAAAATGTAGGTGGTGGAGCCTCTTGCTCCGCAGAATGGGTGCTAGAGAGATGCTTGGTGATGAGTTTGGCTTGTTGGATTTTTCACATTCTTCTTTTCATCGTTATGTCATAATGCACATCTTCAAGGAAGATGGCAAAGTCAAGAAAGTAGGTTTTTTTGGGGTTGTGGCCCTCCTTCTGCAAGTATTCAGGTCATCTGTTGAAGTCACAGTGGCTATCCATGTGTCGGAAGTTAAATACGTGCGTTGAACAACTCTTTCACTTTGAGACATGGTCTAGTGGTCATGGTAGTGTTGGGTTGGTGGTTGGACTTGAAGATCTTAGAGGTCTTTTCCAACTTCTATGGTTTTATGATTCTGTTCACCTCATGCAATGATATCAATTCACACTAACAAGGTTTAGAACAAAAGATATTTATTCCATGAAATGATTTTTAAAGGAAGGGAGAGGGAAGAAGAAAACATGGCAAAAAATACTGTTTAAAAGGTGAACAAAATCCTGTGCGAAATAAGTTTTAAGTGAGGATTTGAAATAAAAAAAGAAATGTAATTGTTTAACTTTTATTCTCGGTAGTTTGTAACACTTTGCTAATACATGGCTTCTCTGTTGTTGCACAAAGTGACTGTATTATCACTCAGATATCTCAAACACATTGTTAGACTCATCTGTAAGGTATTCCCCATCCCACTTCCATGGGAGCTGCCGGGCAGCTGAGTCATTAGAGCCAGATTACAAACACATAAATAAGTGTATTTTAGCGTTCTTGTGAGTATGTTGCCTGGACTGAACGTGATATAAAAGTTATTTATGTCTTTATGTGGTCACGGGCTCGAGTTTATGTAAGGAACCAGTTTATGTATACTGAATTCTTCAGCAGAGTATGACAACCGTGGAGACATTGCCTTGGACTAAGAAAATGGCAGGCAAGTTTCAGTTGGTACAAGTCACCACAGGAGCAGGAATATTGTAAGGCATGGGCAGGAGAACGATTTACCACAAGGAAGCTAATATATAATCTTGCAGCTTGTCATCCTCTCCTTGTGAGTCTTGTCAATGTGTGGGAAGTTCCCGGTGACTGACCCCCTCACGGAAAGCGGGAGAAGCCACCTCCCCTTTTGCAAGGTCATGCGTGAGAGGTGTGCCCCAGCTAACCTCGTGTCAGCCTCCTTGTCCCCTTTCACATTCTTCATCACCGTGCCATTTAGCTAATGCCATTTAGCCAGTCCACCTACGTGGTGGATAAATGAGCCTCTCGACAAGTGATGGGAATGTTGCTCAGATGCTTTAAACCACGCTTGGACGCTTCTCACAGCGCATCCTTTAAGTGCCTCTGTGTCAGCAGTGGGTGAAGTGATTCCTGTCTGATGCAATTGTATAGCGCAACAATTGCGACTGTAAATTGTTTTGTTGTCGGCCCTATTTTATGTAAACTTTACATCCTCCCCAAAAGAATGGGAAGACTGCAAAGAGAAACATGCAGGAGTTGGGAAATACCCCAGAGAAGGTCCCCTCTTGCTTTGATGCATCATCTCTTCAATGGCATGGATTGCACGCTGTTTTCCACCATCTTGCTGATGGCACAAGATGGATACAGCTAGGAGATAGCATCAGGAAGATGCCACTGTCCAAAGGACACCCAAGCCAGGGCTTTTTGCAGGAAATGGAGGCAGCATGATGACCGAGGCAAGGAATTACGGATGGAAAGAGATGCTGTCACAGACAGGCAAGATGAAGCTGTTTGAGGGCACTGATACAATTCCTTCCTTTTCTCTCACATCACTGTGTAACGGTAGACTGTAGCCAAATCCTAGTGCTGAGGTGTTCACAGGAAGCCTCTAAGAATGAGTTCACCATTTTAGGGGCTTTAGAGAGTACCTCCTGGCTCTCCTTTGCAAAAGGTGCAGAGCAGGCGTGAGGGTGCTTTGAGATGTGCTTTGAACAACTCATCATCTGATTGATACCATGATTGGTACCATAATCTGATCTCCAGTACCCTGGAGCAGTTAAGCTTTTGCTGTAGCCTATTCAAAATCAGCAGATGTTTCTGATAATTTCAATTTCAGTTTCTCTCTGTTTCTGTCGCCGGTTGTAAAGTAAGGATCATAATAGCTCCAAAGTATGAAAGCAAAGTCACAATGTTTGTGGTAGACCCAGCTGCTAGAACTAGTAACTAGATGAAAATGTCCATGAAGAGGTTCATCAGCTCTCCTCAGAGCAGGGCTTGGTCACTCCATACTCTATAGAAGATTGGTTTAAAACCCTTATTAACTATCCATTTTGTTGACCACACCTTTTTGGCCTCTCAAGCTCATTGATCTCCACACATCTCCTTATCTCTGCCTTAACTATTTTGCTCCTCTGCTTTCTCCTTTCACTGCTTCTGAAGGCTGGTGGCTTCCAGAGAGAAGCTTTGCTGTTAGGAAGGAGAGCCTCTCAGTTCTGCACTAGGGACCGCGTACGTCCTCCTTCATGAGCATGTCTCACTAAGCTGCGTGAGTTGTCATGGAGGAGCATCTGTGAGGACAGCAGATACCTCATCTAACCAGCACAGAGAAAGGCTCTACCACATTCATGGGGAATTAAATCTATCCAGCCTATGCAAGCAGATTTTTTTCAAAGGCTTATAATTTAGCCAAATCTGGGCAATTTTTAATAAAAACCTTTCCCCTGCCAAATTTCAAGTCCTTTCTCCAAAACATGGAGGCACTAGAGCTTTTTAATGAAACGGTTATTAAAAAAAAACAAAACAAAACTAGGAATAATAACATGTTTTTCTCTCAGTTGTTCTCAGAAAAGTTGTGCTGTTGTTCTCAGAAATGGCTGAACCCGTTCAGCCTGATTTATTTATTTTGGAAAGAGTCAGCTGAGACAAACTTTCAGCCTGGGAAATTTCAGCCCAACTGGTTAGCCTTTCTCAAAGTTTGGCAAAGCGAAAATGGTCTCATACTGAGAAGTCCAAGGCAAGTTTACTTACCAGCAATGCTCCTCGCTTAGTATAGAAAAAGACTATATATGAACTCCCTTTTCTTTTTTCATGTTTCAGGTTCTTTGAGTATATATTGCTCTACAAAGATGCCGTGATGTTTCAGATCGAACAAGTCACAAAGCTTTGCTCGAAGATTGCTCTGACAGAGCCCTGGGATCCATACGATATTCCTGCCAATTCCACTTATGAAGATCAGTACTACATTGGGGGACCTGGAGACCAGATCATGGTACAGGAATGGTCTGACAGAAAACCAGCCAGGAAATGTATGTGCCTGCTTTTGTTTCACCTTAATAATAATCATTGTCTCCCCAGGGAAAACTAAAATTATTCATGCCAGCTTTCCATGTTTTTATGAAGTTTGCTGGAAGAAATAAGAAATATACCCCGTGCACAGCATATTGGTTTTGCATTTTATTGAGAAAATGTTTCGTATCGCAGCAGGATCAAATACGTCCAAGTATTTTAGTTCGTATCATGCAGCTTTTGGCATGAAACAGCATCATTTTGCGTCTGAGTCCATCAGCCTGTATCCAGAATTTATCTAGAGAAGAATTAGTAAAATAATCAGGGGCACACTCAAACTAGAGGGTGCATAATAGAAGCAAAGCAGGTGTCAGTGTGAGTCTGCACGTTACTATCTAATGTTATCATAGAACACATCCAACGTATGGTTCTGCAGCTACTGGCATCCTTAAAACGCGCTTAAATTTTGTTATCCGCTAAGAAACATCAGCTCACAAGGCTCAGTTCTGCACTTGGCAGCTCGACACCTGCCTCATAAAAGAAAGTAGGCTGAATTTTCCAAGGTACAGCATGTTAGGTTTTGGATGCGTAGCAATTTATTAGCACCTTGGCTTCAATTTTGTCTGTGGTTTACTGATGACCCCAGCAACTATAAAAAATAATTTTTAAACCCCCGTGAAATTTATGGATCTGTTCAGCTAATGCAATATTTATGGTTGTAGACACCTAATATATAGGCTGGTTATGAACCTGGATGTTTAGCCAAGGGGAAATATTTCTTTCTTGAATAAAAGTAGAAGGAATGAAGTAGAAAATGAAGCATAAGATCGTTAGACCTCTGTAACTAGGTCGATACATCCTGTGGTATTCTACAAGAGACAAATTATCACTTAGTTCAAGAATTTTGTTTTTCAGATCCGGTATTTTTGGAACTTTTATGGAACTTAATATCCAGATACATTAAGTTAATGATGTGTGATTTTAATCCTGTAGTATTTTCTATCTCCGGTGCTTTTCTGTATGATCACAGAACCACAGGATGGTTGGGGTTGGAGGGGACCTTTGGAGATCGTCTCATCCAACCCTGTGCTAAAGCAGGTTCGCTTAAAGCAGGCTGCACAGGAGTAATTCATAAAAATAATGTCTTAGAGTTGTCTACTTATTCACCTTTTACCTGATATTGACTTGGATTATAGAAATTGTGTTTCTGTTAAATTGTAAAGATTTAAATTATCAAGATTCCAGCGAAGTTCCAGCTTCGCTTGAGGACTTGTGACACATTCCTTCGTTCTTGTCATCTAAAGTAGTCACGTTTCTGCTTGGTTACAGTGGAATCTTGGATCGGCGTTTACACGGTCAAAGACTGTTACCCAGTACAGGAAACCTATACGAAGAACTACAGCGTGACGACCTCCACTCGCTTTTTTGATCTCCAGCTGGGCATCGCCGACCCCTCGGTGTTCACCCCACCCAGCACCTGCCAGACAGCCCAGATGAGAAGGATGGGAGATGAATGCTGATTATGGACACTGGCTGCCCCGGGCAAACAAATATTAGCCAAGAGGATGGTTATTAATCATCTGCTGCTGACGTCTAACCTGATTTTTCAAGCTTATTGTTGCTCTTTTGAGGATTGTAAGTTTTCACTTGGAAGAGAACATAAACATTTAACTGAGTGAAATACGGAACACAACGTTAATCTGTCCAGTGATGTACTCGCAGTATTATATAGTTACCACGCAGAGAGTATTTATAGATACTAGTTATTTAAGCTGTGGCTGATTTTCCTTTTGGGAAGGTTTCATTATTTATTGTTTCAAGAAGATAAAGCATAAGCAGACTGCAATAATGGTCACAGAGAGAAGGAAAAAGTAGATTTTGGTGGTGGTGTTTCTTCTGGGGACTTGGGGGAAGGGGAAATATGTCCTGGGTAAGACCTGCTCCCTAACTGAAGAATTTAAACGATGTACATCAAAAGTATGGAAATTCCTTCTCTTGGTTTTGTTTTGCTTTGTGTTTTTTTTTAATTTCTGCCCTTCATGAAACTGGTAGTCTAATGTTTGAGCTGATTTTATTTCTGGAAAGGCACTGGAGGAGCTCTATTCCTGTAATCCTAGCTGATGTGCAAAAAATACTTTTCTGTTTCTAGGGAGAATGGCGTGAAAGGAAGGGAAGGAGGGAGAGGTACACCCCCAGAAAAGTAAGCCAAAGTTTTCCTGCATTTACTCCACTTTGGGTGCATTGTTCCTGTATGGTGCAATGAGCCATTTTGCAGTCATATTTTACTTTAGCACCCACTTTTCGAGGCAATACTAGCTTTAAGCTATGCAAAGAGATTAAGAGGTACTGCACTCTAAATGGTTTTAAAATTTTCTTACTGTTTTCAGAAGTTCTTACTCAAAGAGCGTGGAAACACCTTTAGAGTTTTTGGAGATCGTCTCAAAAAAGCTAGAAGTGAAAAAAAAGCGGTTCTCAGAGTGCAATTAGTAAAGGCTAAAGCGGTGTTCACACAGTGCCTGGTGATCCGGATGGAGTAACAGACAGAGCGGAGAGGGGAGGTGGGAGGAGGAACGGGAGGGAGAAGTTTGGGATGTCCTCTGTGTGCTGTGGCTGCAAGGCATCGCAATCCAAGCAGAAATTACAATCTTGCTTTCTTCTGCATCCCTTCCGCTGATGTCTGCTTCATTTGCTGTTCCATCAGCGTCTCAAACCTTGTTGAGGTTGTGGAGTCTCCTTCTCTGGAGAGATTCCAAACCCACCTGGACACAATCCTAGGCACCCTGCTCTGGGTGATGAGACGATCTCCAGAGATCCCTACCAACCCCTGCCATTGCGTGGTTCTGTGGTGGGCAAAGTTCCCTTAAAGGGAAGAAATAACTAACCAAAACGGCGTGGGAAGCACCTGTATGTTGCTTTAGAAAATTCAAACCAAATCTTCACGCACCTTCAGGCCCTCAGAAATGTGGAATGGCGATGGAGTTTGTCCTTTTTACCAAATGAAATTAATTGGCTTACTCTGCAAGTCTAGGCATGCACCTTATTTATTATTTGCAAAGAAGTTTAAAGCCAGATTCTTGTCCTCTTACACGTGTTGGGTCATTTTTTGCTCCACAAGTTGTCTGGCTGAAAACAGTGCAACCCTGGGAAGTTTGATGTCTCTGCAGGCTTTTAGTGCTTTATCCGCTCATAGCTTTTTTGTATGTAAGCAAGTGGTACAGGGGTTATTTTTCTTTCACCGTTGTGGCCAGAATGGCATTTGACTTTACCTTGTGCCTAGTGAAAGCATATAGACAACAAATGTGCTAAGATTTAGGGATTTCATTAAAAATTTTGCCTCAGACAATGACCATTTCACTGAACCATGCTAGTGGAAGAAGGATTGGGTTTCCTTGAGTGCGTTTAGTCTGTACTCGCCTTCTCGATTCTGTGTGACAGCCTAAATGCAAACTGCATATTGTTCTCATTAGGGCAATGATTAACGTGCATTTCTTAATATCTATGTCTTGTTAGAATCTGGAAAATACGATAAATCTGGCTAGCAAACCTGATGCTGGGGCACTATCATTTGGGGTGGCCGCAGGTAGCCGAGCGATCGGGGTGTATTATGTTTTGCTGACAGTGATATAATTTCTTGCAATCACATTAAATGCTCCTTTAAATATGAATTTGCACCGGTCTTGTACAAGAAGTGCTTTAAAAAGGTTGCCGCAACACACGGGGCAGTTTGATGTGGCTAAACATTTACCGCTACCACAATGCCGTTGTCTTCGTATTCATGCTTCAAAAATTCAATAAAGAGTTATCAAAGAGACGTCAAACAGCGCATTTGGGGATTATGTGTTTTAAATTCGCCACGAACCAAATACGAAGCACAAAATGCCTGTTTGGTATTCTTTGTTGCCATTTATCTGCGCTTCGTTAGCACGCACAAGAGATATTTTTGTCTTTATGTAACTATGCCAATAAGATTGAGCATAAAAGGACATTAAAGCAGCCATAGAGTGTCCTGCCACGGTAAAGTGAAAATGGGGTTTTCCTATGGCTGATAGTCAGAGGAATTTGCTTATCACAGTTATCTGGTGGGAAATTAATAATAAATCGATATGTGAAGTGCCGGGGCCTGA
>VZZY01001067.1:67037-92690 GCA_013400335.1 Eurystomus gularis | reverse complement strand
AATGGGTTTAAGTTGAAGGAGAAAACCATCTTTTCTCTCCTCACTTCAGAAAGTTTACACACAGCTTTCCAGGATGTCACTAAAATGAGTGCAAACTATTTACATTCCTGCCATATGTCTATCGATACCCTGCAGCTGTCTATCTAGTTTACAATTAGATACCAAACTTCTGCTCACAGAACCATTTGCATGCTTCCCTAATTGCATCTTTTTAATACTGTTAAGTAATTTATTTTTTTTTTTAAATTGGGCCTTATTTTTCCTCCCCCAAAACTTATTGAAGTCTACACATTTATCTTATTTTAAGCATTGAATACCCCAGGACAGGTCATTAGAGAGATAGTAATATCTCCATCCTTGAAAGATTTTAAGATACACCTATACAAAGCCATCATCAAGTTGGTCTCATGCAGAGAATAGTCCTGCCCTGAGTGGGAGGCTGGACACCATCCTACCCCCCAGCTCTCCTGTAACTCTCTGATCCTGACACAGGGACAGGAAACATTATACTCTACTTCTTTGTGAACAAAGCAGTAAGACTCAAGCCACACATCAAGGCAGCTCTCATCCATAAGAAACTAAGTACAATTGTCTTTTCAGAGGTCTATAGACACTATTGGCATTAAAACTCCAATTCTTTGTGCATCCATATGCCTGTTTCTTAAGTTCAAACATGCACAATGACCTGCTTCATCAGTTGACCAACTCAGTTGACCAACTAAGTGCAACAACACTCTGTAATTAGAGCCATGCATGAAGTAACCTACCCTACCGAAACAGGACATGCACTTCCACTGCCTCCAGGGTGTTTCTTGGTTGTATATTCAATACTTAGTTTCCAATTACCCTGAACAGAAACCTTTTATAGCTCAAATCAATATGCAACTGAGCCAACATGTAAACTCCCTGTATGTATCTGTATACAGGCTGAAAGCCACCCACAGCACAGGAAACCATCTTGGGAAACTCTGTGGATAAGCACTGGACTTCTTTGTGTCTGTGTGTTTTGTGTTGTGAGTGGCTGCTATAAAGGATGGGCAAGTTTTTAACTCACATGGTATTATACCCCAGCACTGCCTTATAATTGTCATGAAAAGGAGGATGTAATCTCTACAAGGCGCTGGAAAGACCTCAGCATATTTGTCTTGGAGATGAACGGCTGACAAGTATTTTTCCAGGGCTCCAGAGGGAAGAAGGGGAAAAATTAATTTCCTAATCCAAATAAAAGACTTGGAGATTTTAAGGTTTTTTTCCCCTAACCTGAAATAGTATTAAAATTATATAGAGATATCAGGAAAAAAAAGCTAACCTAGTTTTCCTTTTTGGTGAAACAACATTCTAGAAAGAAAGTAATTTTAGGTTAATTATAGTTAAGCTACAATCGATGAAAAGAAAAAGCCTCACTTTCCTCTTTTCCTATTAAGACAGAATAAGAGTTACAAGTCTAAATGAAAGTCATTTTACTCTAAAAAAACTATCAATTCTGCAAATATCAAGACGACATTCTGACATTTTCCAAATTATTTTTGTCTTACTTCTGCTCAAAAGAAAATACCATTAAAACTGATGAGATTTAACAAGGAGTTTTGTTTTGAAGAAATAGCCATTTCCAAGAGAAAATTGTTTCAATGGATTTTTTTTTTTCCTGTTTTGATCACTAACTAATTATTCGAAGACACAGGAGTTCTCTGATCCTGGACATATGACATGGATTATAGTGAAACCAGCTGGAGATCAAATTTCTAACTCACATATGGAGCTCATGACCCTCTTTATGAATCATCACACCGTTTGTTTAATATTTAATGCAACTCTTAGTTACTCTGAAGAAAATGTTGAACAACAGGGGCCCATAAAATTAAGATCACACAGCAAAATCACAGCTACTTGCAAATCCTCTCTCTTCTTTGGGACTTCATCACAAATCTGTCTGATCTAGGTTCATTAAGTTTATTTCTTCACTCCTGAAATGGTTAAGATATGATAGAACTCTAAAATTTCATATAAACATCTCTGATTACAGCTTGCGAGCCTCAAGAGATCCGGTCTTGCTTTTCAAGCAAACCTAGGCACAGTAATATCTTGAGATTACAAAGAAATCTACTGAATTCTTAGGAAGAGTGTGAAATCAAAACTGTGCAGCTCTAGATACAATTTTACTATCTTAAATGCATAGACCATGCACACTGGAAAAAGTAACTACCTTGGTCGTGATCTCTTTCCTCAGCTCCCCTCACCAACTTGAAAAATAAATTCAGAAGACTAAAAGTAGGTACCTATGGATCTCATTGAACACAAACCTGCAGTCAAGAACACTTTATCTATCTATTTTGCCAAAGCTAAAAAAATACACTTTTCTCTAAATGAATTTGCACAGCTTCTAAAAGCTGCCATTGCATTAAGTGCTATTAAATGAGTTGCACAAAAAGTTTAAAGCTTCCTCAATCCTCCTCATCTGAGTAAGGTCAACAACGTCAAGCCAAAACCCAGATTCAGGTTGACAGGATAGGAGCTGTCTTTTGTTCAAAGACTTGTTTCCACCCAATATGAAGATATGTCTCACCTCCAGCTTTCAGACCAAAGCAACAGATTCACATCCAGTCCCCAACAGACATCCAATGAGCAAAATTTCTTTACAGATGTGTTATTTTCTGGCATTAAGCATCCCTCTGCCTTCCCTTTTGGTCCCATCAGCACTCCCACTCCAACTTACTCTCATAATACCAACACACTGCATACCTCCTTACCCCTACATGCCTACTTTAATCTGGAATTGATTAATACAGTATTAGTCAAGTCATATAAGGCTTGTGTGGCTCACTGCTAGTAATACGGCATCAGTAGGCATGATCATTTAAACACTCCTTTTAATATATAACGACTGGTTTGGAGGATTTAGTGTTAAAACACTGTGGAGTTGCATATTCTTTCAAAATTGGTGCTCCAGGCAAGTCTCAAAGCATGGGCAGCATTGACCGCCTCATGCCAGGAGTCGTCAGGTATGCAGCTAGAAGACGTCGGGGATCATGCCAGCTTGAAATACTGCTGCTGCTGCTCCTTAGATGCTGCTGTCCTGCCTGTGCAGAGCAACTCCTCATCCTCTCCAGCACAGGCTACTGCAGCCCATGATGAAGGCTGCTGACATTGTACTTAAGATCAGATTAAAGGCTTTTTCACAGTACTTTTTGCAGCTCTGTCATGCTTTTTCACTCCTGCCAAAGCCAACATCTGCATAGGCAAAATGGTTTTGCATATGCCAAGAGCCACAAGTGCGGAGCAGAGCACTGTGCAACTCCATAGCTGTATGTGCTGCAGTTTATACATTTTCCAACTGAAAACCATGCAAGTACAGCCCTGACTTCTGCACAGCCTCTTTCTGCCTCAGCACTGAGCATCTGCAGAGCATTTGTCTGGCTGTTGAGGTTACCGCCTCTGCAAGCTTGAACCCATCTGAAGGGGATGGGCACAGAAATCCCAGGTCATTCATCTCCCTAGGCAGGACAGTGGCAGCAGGGAGATACTCTCTTCCACTGGAAACACCAAGCACCCACTCAGTGGAAAAAACAGGCACCATTAAATCACTTGGTTTTGGGCCCTTTGCTGAGTCATGTAAGTACAGACCTCCCAATCCCAGCAACACTGTCCTTGCCATCTCTCCTGACTTTGCAGTCTGCATAAAACTATTCCAGCAGCACTTTCCTGTGTGCTCTCCAGCAGAATTAATTAACGTTTGCACACTACTTTGAAGACGAAAGTACTAACTGACTGCTAAATATCAGGCCAGATTCTCAGCTGATTTAAAAAATGGCATTTGCTGTGCAGCATCTAGGCCCACGATCACCCTGTCTCATTAGAGAGACTCTGGAGAGAATGTGAAGAAAAAAGTTTTAAAAAAGAAAAGATACATAAGAAAAAGAATACAGAAAAAGAAGAATATCTAAAAATATGCAGAAAAGCAGCACTAAAGTAATAACCTTAATGCTTTTCCCAGAGTCCCTCTTTCTGCACGTGAAGGGTACAAATCTGTGGAGCCACAAAACCATTCTCCTTCAAACCTCCTTAGAACTCACCTCTGCTGAGATGCCTACAAATCATTTGGCACTAATTAGCCAACTGATGTACTGTGACTTCTGCACATTACACTTACTATTAACCATCCTGATCTTAACATTGGCCCGCCTCATCTGTTTACTCAATGTGCTGCTTCCTTCGTAACCAGCATTTGCAGCGGTTTTTTCTTATACATAGGTGCCAGGCCCAGCCCACAAATACACAGACACCAACAAAATGTCTTTCCAATCCTTTGCAGGCTCTATATAGTATAGCCATGCAAAAGTCAGTCTCAAAGGATAAGCCTCAATAGGTTTAGATCCACTTACTGAGATGTGTGTGTTCCTGTATAAAACCATTCACCACGGAAAGCAACCCAGGAGGTTTAACTCACACGCATGTTATATGTAAAGCAGCTGTGTGCTTTTTGAAAAGCCACTGTGCTGTTGCAGCTTAAGGGCTAAACTTACTGCTTATGCTAGTTTGTTGGTTTGGGGTTTTTTTTTAAACAGGAATTGCTCTTAAAATTGCAAACACGTGGTCCAAGAGAAAGTTTCATTGGCTAATCAGTCTGTCACTTGAATAAACTGCAATAGTTATAAGGGAGGACAAAGTGACTCTTTAAATTTGATAGAGACTGGCCTTCCTCTGGGGGCTGCAATAACACAGCTGGCATCGAGAGGAGAGGAGGCACCAGCAGACCACATGCAGCTCACACCAGGACACCATGGCTAATGGAAGAAGCACCTCCATCGGCTGAATATGTGCAGGATGAAGCACTAGCAATAAGCAAGATACCTGAGGGTGAGGTATTGGAACCAGTCACCTCATTGATTGCAAAGCTACCAATACTGTGTGGCTTGGATGCAACCAGATCTCTTATCACATCCACATACCAAGAAGCCAAACTCAGATTCATATAAAAAAACCCACACAAAAAAAGCTCCAGTTATTTCAGCAGGAAGCCATGAATGCAAACAGTGTCAATACTCTTTCCATGGCCTTGCTAGACCTTATGTTTTCAATTCCTTAACTAAATCTGTCACATGCACTATTCACAGAGATATAAGCCTCTTCCCATGTGCAACAGCAAGATGCTACTCACTCAAACACCTAAAATAATACTGGACTTTTAAGTATTAAAATGAAAATGTTACACCAAAAATGAGTTCCCATGCTGTGAGATTGCAGCCAAGTGTTACAGATCCCAAGGACACTGCCTTTACAACAATCCTTTTTTCAAAGAAAGTAAAACCAAAGAGAAAACTAGGGCCAGCAACTAGGGCCAGTTTTTCACCTGTGCTCCCTTAGTGCAGCAGTACTGCTCCAAACAGAAGAGGATGCCCCTACCCACCCAAACACAGGGAGTCTGCCCATATACACTGCTGCTAGCTTAGAGTCATGGATGCAACCAAGGAGGTTAACTTTCAAGCCTTGTGCCTTGGGCAAAATTGGCTATTTCCCCGTTCTGGCTGCAGGTCTTTCTTACCCTTCCAGTGTGTTTTCGGCTCCTGCTTTCCAACTGAAGCCTCTCTCCACTGAGAATCATTCCTTGTGCCTCTTCAGCACGATATAGGCTGATGTGCTGCACTTGTAGCCTTAATCTCTAGAGAGCTGGGATGAGATTTTCAAAAGCACTTAGTGTTGACCTACCTCTGCTCCAAATGAGTTTGATCATATTAGGTTAACCATATTTAAGTTTGGCCATGTATATTTTGTCATAATAAACTTACCCCAAAGGAATGCTGCTGCTTTAAAACAAGATTACTATATCTGTGACTATATTTATGCATCTCAATAAGAAATCTGATTTTCCAGTTCCAGTTCTGTGGAATTTTTTTGGAGCATGTTGAATATTTAATACAGGTGAAACAAAGGTCAAAGCAATTATATCCTGTATCTTAAAAGGAAACAGTCCCCTCTAAATTCAGTGCTAAAGAAGTGCTGCACTGGAGATGTTAAGCTTCAAACTCCAAAACCCAACGTTTAAAATTAAAAGCAATCTCAACTAAGCCAGAATGCAGTGTTCATAAACAGCTCTGCACAACCAAGATTCAAATATCAACATAGGATTTTATCTTTCACCTCCTCCCTTTAAAAAAAAAAAACAAACCACCAAATCTGCCATGCAGTGAGTGTTTCTAAACGTTACAAGAAGTGACTGTCAGCTGTCACCAGCTCTTTTCCAACACAAAAACACTGGAGAACCACTTCTCATTCTTCCAACACACAAACACTGGAGAACCACTTCTCATCTTAGTCCATATGGCACCTCCAGAAAGACCAGTGTAATAGTTGGAGTTTTGGCCATGAAGCTCTTATGGTGTAGGACTACATGTGCCCCGTTTTTTAAAAAAATTAGTAAGTTGAACCTTCTTCTGCTGCACTTTCTCTTTTGATATATATTTTAAAACTGAATTCATAATTGATCTATCTAAATGATTGACAGTAAAGGTGAAGGAACAGCCTGTTAGTCTTGACTGCTAGGGTAATGAATAGCGAAGCTGACATGTTAAATTTCTTCATCTCCAATTGGAATTATAAATTATAGACTTCTTTTACATTATCATAATACCAAGCTCATCTTAAAAATAGAATGATTCCTTAGGGGTGTATTTATAGTGAAAAAATACATATCTAATTCTGTACTTAGCATATCTTCATATTTTAATATAATTGGATTGATGGTTCCAATTTTGTTCTCATTTTTGGAAATTAAGAAGCAGAATCAGATCATCTTGCAGTTTTCAAAAGGTCCATAGTTTTGCTTCAACAGGACACTCTAAAATTTTCAAAAGCTGTCTGTAATCCTATATATTAAGAGCTGTCTGTATCCTCCTGCTCTCCTTACAGCTACTTGGCAGGTTGCATCTTTCCAGCTTGGCCAAGGGCCACTCTATCTGAGTCTACAAACTTTGTAAGGAGCAGAACTGAGATCTGAAGAAGACTGTAAGAAATAAAGTTTCCACTCCATAAAAAAAAACTAATTCAGCCTTCATCCCTAAGCAAACAACTTCTGTGAAACAAATCAAATTAATCAGTTGTGTAAGAGCAAACACAGCCCATCAATAAAAGCAAAGCAATAAACCACAGGGAAATGCCTCCAAGCCAGACACAGTGCATTTAAACTCTCCAATTTATTTTGCATGGAAAGGAGGGGAGAGAGCTCTTAAAACTTTTGCCTAAATTAGACTTAATTCAAATCATGCTGGTACAAAACCTCAAGGTCCTGCTCCTAATAGTGATGTAACTGTCTGTGGAAGAGCAGAGGAGATTAAGATGATCTGCATCATGGGATGCCAAGAGGAGGGGAATGCTGGGGAAGGGGTGGATGCAGTCATCTTGGCCTCAGGTCCTCTCTTCCATCCCAAGGTAGACCCAGGCAATAAATCCCTTGATCTGCCCCAAAGTCTTGATAGCACCCGATGTGGTTGCTGAAGTTACGGCAGAGCAGGGTTAAAGGGAGATATCTTGGCCATGGTGCATTCCCCTGGGTTTTCTATACCTTTAATGTATACAGCTCTGTCAGCAATGCTGCTTCCTGCTGACTATCTCACAGGAAAAAAAATCAGCCTGAAGCCATCTGCAAGATGAATTCCCCTAAAGCTCAGTTAAGTGCTGCCTGCCTTCAATTACATTGGTGTGCCTCAATCTTATGAAATATTTTCAATTTCCAGAACAGATTCAACATGGGGAGAGAGGAAGGGACAAGGAAGAACAATATACTTTCAATGAAATTTGGCACTATTCAGGGTTTCTTTCAGCTCAGCAAAAAATCCTCATAAGACACAAATGAATGTATCTTATTAAATTAGCAGCATCTTCTCCTAACAATGCAACTAGCTTTCATAGGAGATAGGCCCACGTACTGTCTTGACAATAGACTCTTGGGTATATATATAAGCCCATAATATTGGGCACACTTCTCTCAAATTAAGGAAAGCATTTGTCTTTTCCAGTGTTGACACTGAAAAATGATACTATAAATTCTATACTAGCATTGAATCGCAAGGAATCTCCTGAGCAGCCCCTCTCAAGGAGCAAGCCCCTGCATCAACTCCTGCAAATTCCTGCCTGAAGGAGAAGTGCTGCCAGGGAGCATTACTTGCATGGAGGAGGTAGCAAGATCCACAACATTGCAAAGAGTAACACTGCTCATTAACAAGTCACAGATAAGATGTCTGAAAGACTTTGAGACTTTACCTCTGCAACCACATACGAAGCCTCTGCAGCAGTTCCATCCCATCCTGACCTCCTACAGCGGTCTGGAGATCACCTTCTTGCTTTGCAGCCCTACTAGGTACAACATGTGTGGACATACCTACGCATCACCTACTGCTCTGCAGATTAGGCAAAAGCAGCTTCGTTTTATTTCAATCAGAATCATGAAATCGTTTTGGTTGGAAGAGATCTTTAAGTTCACCAAGTCCAATCATTATTACCGAGGGGTTGGTATATTGTAACCTTTATCCATCAATAGCATGGACTTCATTAGTCTGTTCCCCATCATTTAACATATGACATTGCCAAACAGATTATACTGACTATTCCATTAGTATCCTGTATTCAGCAAATGGAGAGGAAATTCTGGTAACTGTTCAATGTTTGCCACCAGACACGAGGCAAATGTGTCCAGGAAATGCTTACTTGACCAATGTCACCTCATGGGTAAGTCCAGACACCCTATTCATTTGCAAGGAAGCCACAAGAAATAACTGCAAAGAAAGTAGAGCCACTACACAGAGTAAGAAGAAAATGAGCTACTAAATACTGATGCAGCATATCATAGCATGCAAAGCAATATTTTATTACATGCTTTAAAATTAACATGTGCTATTTTCTTGGTATCAACATATGCTCGAAATGCCTAATACTTCATACTCCACAAACCCTATGCCCCGACAAATCAAACCCCACTGTATGAAATCTGTATGAAAGCACAGAAAGAAGCACCCAAGCCTCCATTCTTCGTACATAGCTGATATTAAAAGCAGTTTTATTCTTGTAAAGGTAAGTTCCCCCATCTGACTCTCACAAGCCACGCTTACACTTCCCTACAGTAGTTTTTCCCTGTCTCCTGCTTCACTTAAGTATAACCTCTCAACAATGTTACTGGCCTTAATTTAACGAAAAATAAACACACACACAAAAAACCCCATAGCTTAAACACTCACCCCCAACCCTAATATCTGGATTGCAGAAGTTAGGCTTGCCGTTGGCTGTTTCTGTAACCTGAGGAGAAGCAGTATTTCCAGAGCATAACTCACATTGTGAATGGGCAAAATCACCTTCTGAGGATGTCCATGTTTCTCAACCAAACAGGCAGATAGGGCTCTTCATGCAGGTATGCTGGAAGAGATGCATCCTCACCCAGCTGGAACCCACTTGTGACTTCCCTGGCTTAGGCTCCAGGTAGGGTACAGGAGGATAGCAATAACAAGACTTGGCACTGCAAAATTTCTATCTTCTCTTCAGACTACACTGTTTAGTATCTGGAAAATCTAATAATTCTTATTAATTGCACCTAACTGTAAACTGTAAAATAGATGGGGAGAATGCACAAATAAACTCTGGCACATCTGCCACTCAGACCTGCTCTTCACCTAGGTTCAGCTTTATTATGCAAAGTTTGGCCTATCCATTACATACATGCTACAAGCAAGCTTTGCAAAATTCGTCAATCTGCAAGCCTTGGCAACAAAACCAAGGCTGGCCCAAGAAATGTAAGCGGCAATCTGAGAGGATACTCCCCAGGAATTAGATTTTGTAAACAAACATTTCAGCTAATTGCATTCTTGTTCTCAGTGCAATGAAGGCCCCATTTAGACAAAGTATTTGTCTATGGAGTTTAGTTTCTTCCATTTAATGAATGCTGATCCTGTCTTAGCCTCGGATGGTCTATCATCAGGATCAACATGAAATGCTAATGGAGAAAGATGCTTAATATCAATTCAAGTGTTTTAAGTTACAACCACAGATATTAAAGCAAATCCATTCTGCCTTTTCCTCCTCAGGCTCCCCAGTGAGACAGCTTTAAAAGTTTCCGTGGGGAGAAGTGATTCATAAATGGCTACACAGATCAGAGAAGAAAGCCTTTCACTGTTAATTATAGCCAGTGTTTTCCAAACCGAAACTGGTCATTTTGCCACCACAATACATAATTAGCAAGGCTTGTTTTATTTCATCGCCTTCACAAATTAGTTCACTTTAAAAAAGGAAGGTGGCTTCTTCCTCCATCAGGGATAACCATGCCAACCAGCCAGAAAAATAAGGCTTCATGCTCCACTTGTAGTCCACAGCGGAAAAATCCAACAGGTTCCCAATTTTCAGTCCCTTTGCTGGTTCAATGCAGAAATCAGTATTGCTTGTTGTGGAATCCCTAACATGAGACTTTGCAGCGCACCCATATAAGACACCACAGTCCTGTGAATCTAGTTCTTCACAGTGAGAAAAGCTTCGTCATTTTCAAACTTTCCCACTGCTAAGCCAAAGTGCAGGACATGAAATAGCCACAGCACTGAAGAGGATGCTTCTTGCCCCTTTGTACTTGTAGAGCAATTGCAGCGGGTTCAGCCTCAGTGCGATCTCTGACATCCCTGTGCCACGTGCTTCAGTGACATCACAGAAATTGCATTGTAAGAGATGCTGATCTTCACCCATCCAGACAGAACACCCTTAGACATAATCTGCATTTTAAAGCAGGACTGCTTCTTTCTTCCCATGACTAGGACTGACCCTTAACCTATTTGAGGAGTAACTTAGCAGCAGAGGCTTCTGTCGGACACACCTGCTAAGATCCTAGTTTTGAACTACACACCCAAAATACTGGTTGGAGCCCCCTGCACTTGCCAGACAGAACATGTTGCTGGCAGCTACCATTGGAAATGCTGAAGTTATCTGCGTGCAGATTTTAAAAGGCCACTGTTTATGCATGTAAATTCTGAAGGGCATTAGCAGCATCGCTGCCACACACTGACAGCCAGCCCAGCTCTAGGAAGGGAATAATCAACAGCGACTGCCTGAATAATTGATGTGCTTTTACTCTGCCCCATGGCCTAGTTATTACATTGCTCACTCTCTTCAACTGCCTGTGGTTTCTAAATTAATTAGAAATCTTAATGTCATGGCCAGCCGGTTAAAAGAAAAAAAAAAAAAAAGGCAGCAAGGAAAAAAAAAAAAAGGTAGCAAGAACAAAAGAAGAGAGTGGGTTTTGTGCCCTTGAGCCTTGAGTTCTCTTACTTTGGCCTGGTCATGCAGGAAATAAATCTGTAGTCTCAGTTTCTGAAGCTTTGGACCCAGCTCACTGATGCTAACAGCAGCATAGCATGAAACCCAGTCCACATGGCAAAAGCCACCGTTTCATGGTGGTAAGCATCCACATCAAGGTCACCTCTCCCATAAGATGGAGTAAAGCCTTTCCTAGAAGATATCGCACACACAGAGCAGCTAGCAACTCTTCAGTACAACGAAATACGTCTGACAGCTACCTAGCCAGGCCATTGCAACCGAGTGCCACACAGTAATAAATGAAAGGACACCACTGAATTCTGGAGGAATTACAGAGCTCATGATTGTCCTGCTCTTACAGTCCACGGAGCTAAATGACTCTGTGGGATTCCTTTCACAGGTTGAGAAAAAGTTGTATGCAACCACCTGTCCTCAGAGAACAGGAGAAGCTGATAAAAATTATAAAAATGACACATTGATCAAATGTAACAACATGAATGGCCACTTCTTTGCTACATACATACCCTTATCTACTTACAGTATTGCTTATGCTTAAACTTTAAAACAACGTCTAACAGCTTTTAAGAAACCCAGTGGGAATAATTCCTGTTTGAGCCACGCTGCATTAAAGCACTGGTAGTTTTGTTCCAAGCCCTTGGAAAGCACTTAGCCATGACGAATCTGGGGGTATTTTTAGTTTCTTACTTGCTAAAAGAAATACTGTTTTTTTAAAAAACCTCTTTAAAACTGTACCAAAAGCATAAATAAACACAATTACATTTGTTGAGATCATTTTAAATTGCACAGATAACTTAGACTAATATTTCGCCTTCAAATAAAAGAGTAATGAAAGACCAGCAAAACTCAACAGCTCAGCAGAGTCTTTCTCTTTGCCAATACATTGTGTCTTACTGTAATCTGCAAGATACTAAGAGGAGAAAGGTATAAACCACCTTTCCGTTACTCCCCTTGGGAAATTCCTGATTTTACAGAAACTGGATTTTTCAATCTTTTTTTTGACGTGGATAAACCAACTTATACTGAAAGAACTTAATTGTTTCAGCTCCTGGTGAAGTTATCCTACATCTCTCATACATGTTAAGTGCCTGAACATGACAGTCCCAGGGTAGAGAAATGAGCTAGCAATGGTGATGCAAGGCATTACAGAGTTTTAAATGACATTGTAAATCCTAATGGAAGTATCCAACAAAACAAATGTCATTCCTTATCACATGGAAGGTAAATCAAAACACTGTAAGCCTCAACTACAGGACAGTGTGGTTGTCTAAAAACGTAATGCATTTTGATCAAGCACCTAGAGCTTCTCCCTCTATCTACTATTTTTTCTCTCCTGACATAATTTTGCATTAAATTGATGCTTGAAGAGTCCACCATGAAGAAATACAGAAGGATCAAAGCAAGTTGCAAATTTAAGCTCTTTCAGTCTGAAAAGGTACTTCCATTTGCAGGGTGAGAAGATGGGCTTCCAGCAAACTGTAATGCTGATACATGAAGAAGGTAGCATTGGTCTACCATATGATTAGTTTGCATTTGTCATCTTGGCTTACATAATGCCTCTAAAATGCCTGTGCCAAATATTGGCAGTATGGCACTACAGATGTGGTGAACACAAGAGGATGTGCATTTTTCAAACCTAAGCAATGAAATGAAGTGTCCCATAAGAATGTGTTATGTGTTCACACACAAGCTTTCCTGATCCTGCAGCATCTCCCATCTGTATATCGTCCCATCTGTGTTTATAAATCTCACTATTCTTGCTTTGCCATACTCAAATGTACAGATCCTCACACTGTATATTTCCTTTTGCTCTCCATACCGTGGCATCTGCATACATCTCTTCTCACTTTGAAGTTATCATATTAATTATTACAAAAACTAACTGAAAGGCTCAGATCATGTAGGTTGCTCTGGGTTATCCACAGTAAAAAATGAAGCCATGCACAGGATTTAAGGTAGGTAGTCCCTCCTCTGGATCACTATATGGCTGGAAGGATGTACCAGCTGAAGCAGGACCATCACTCTTCAACATGGCCACGTCCTTCTTGCTCAACTTCTACATTGCTTGGCTCCAGAAAGGGGAGAAGTGCAAAACCACACAAGGTCTCACAGGGGTGCTCACCTCTCAGCCTGGGAGAGAAAATACAGGAGATGGCAGGGGTACAGAGCAGCATAGCTTTCCTTGCTTTTCAGAGTCTAGTCTTTCAAGACACAGCCCCCAGCAAAGTGGGTCATTAAAGTTTGATGAACAGCATTTTGTTTAACACCAGCAACTGAGCCACAGCCCTGTCGAGCTGCCTTGCCCAAGCAAAATGTCACTACCCAAGATGATTAAGAGGCAAGAGGCAGGCTTGCAGGCAGCAGAGGAGCTGATGACCTCTGGAGCAGGGTGCACCACCCCACCAGTTAATCGGTCACCGAAACATGAGGCAGCTGCTGTAATGTGGATGAACACTGAGCCTCCTTCGATACTTGCCCACTGTACCGCAAGGCTGTGGTAGGCAATCTTGCAAATATAGGGATGTCCACAGCCTCTTCCATTGGCACACATAAATCTTGATTTCCCCCTCCACCGCCCCTTTTACCTTTTTCATTTCTACATGAACTGAAAAAAATCACAGTGTGCTATTTCCTACCATTTTCCTTTAGCATTTTCATGCTCTGCTGCTTTTGTTCCCCTGCTCCCTTTCCATAAAGGAATATTCTCAAGAAACTGTGCCTGCATAACTCAAAATACTCAAAATCCATATGCAGAGATGGTGCTGTAGGCTTATGCAATGTGGTCAGGTCAAGTAGTTTAATATTTTAGCATAGCTAACAAACAAGGCTAGACTATATGGTCCAGTAATTACCTTTTCTTGTTCTTCAGGTGCTAAAATTCCACAACACTATTTTTTGCAGAGCACCAAATTCAGCATTTCTGGAAACAAAGAAAAAAAGAAAAAAAATTAAAAAACATGTATACTTGCTTCTGAGGACTTATTAGGCACTCATGAACTTTCTGCTATACATGCACCAGAGGACGCAACAATGAACAACTGGTTTTGGCTAACAGATCTGATTTTTAAAAACTAAGAATTTTTAATCTCTGTGGAACACATTTTGGTATGGGAAGTCAGTACTAGCACATAACAAACAACAGTTGGAAGAAAATTCAGTGGAAGCTATCACTGACAAAAAAACCTTAGAGATACAAGTAGATATCAAATATGTGCAGGTACATGAGTATCTCTTCACCATAAGAGACTCCAGTGTGATTTGGATAAACTATTGTTATACTAGAGCATTTATCAGATATTTTTAGAGGATTCCACAATAGAATAATAAAAAAATACCTAGTTTGAAAAGAATGCAAAATAGATTATGATTGCAGGGATGTTAATTCCTGTTCTACAGCAGTTATATTCTAAATTGCCTTCATCTCTTCACATCCGCAATATTTTCTTCTAACAATAGTGTTAGATGCTAAATGTAACATTAATTGACAACAGCATGAAATGTATGGAGCCAGGTCAGCCTCCTGGAAGTGTTGGTTTCATTAGGATTAATTATATATGAAAAATTCTTCTTACAGTTGGGATTGCTACAGATGAAATTTCAGTGGCAATCATTTTTGTCAGAGTCAAGTTAGATGGCACAGGACTCTGGGACCCCATCCCACCTCAATTAAACAACTAGAAAGTAAAATTAAAAGCCCATACAAGGGAAATAGCAATAAGTCCTCCTGCTTGAATTTTGCTTCCAACATGAACCACAACATTAACCACCATCTTCTGCAACCAACCTGTAGAGAACACAGGTCATTTCTTTTGGAAGAAGTGTGGAATGAAAAACTGATTAAAATAGGATCCAGTGTTAAACTGGGGCCAGTTGCTCCAGTTGCAGTGGTTTGTCCCTAAGTAAGCCTCTCCCAACAGGAAGCACAGTTTTCTTCCTGTTGTCCCACATCCTGGACCATCCTATACCTTAATAACTCTGCAGACCAAAAAAGTGGTCCTAGGCCTCCAGTTTCAACAGCTCAGCTGATTCAGAATGGTCCTACTTTAATCTTTGATGCCAAAATAGTAAATTTTCACTCCAGCTCTCTGCACTCCTGGGCAGGTACTCCCTGAGAGTGTGAAAATAAGGAGGCTAAGGAGTTGGTCCCCAATGCATAATTCATCTTATTTATGTATTAAAGGGGCAACCGCTTGCATTCAGTAACCTTGTAACTCAGAAAGTAAATTAAAACTTAAAACAAGGCTTGCGAGTCCAGCTTACATGCTGCTTTTTGAGTGATTTATCTGTAATAGGCAAGCATAGACGCCCTGGGAGAAGAACGAGACTTAATCCAGGTCGTCTGTCAGTGAAATCACCTCTGCAAGCAATAAACAGGTTTTGGAGCATCTAAGAAATTTACAGGCAAACTCAGGGTAAAACCAGCTATTATTTCTCCCTGTACAAATTAAGAAGTCTCCAGATGTTAGCTGTTTTCAGTCTTGGATTTTGATCAACAGTTTGAGTAGGAAAAAACACTTTCACAAGTGCAGAGCAGACTAGGCAACACCTCATGAGGGCATCCCTATTTCTAGGAAAAATGCCATTTGTTTAGACTACTCCGCTTGTGTTTCATAGCAAAACTTCCACCTGGTTCCAAGAAGCTTTTGGAGATAAACTCTGATTTCATGGCAGCAGTATAGAGCAGAGAAATGGTGGTTTGCCTAGTCTGGAGAACTTAATGTTTGCTGCCCCAGTACCTTGCAATGGCTTTAAAAATGAAATTAAAACAAGGTCTTTGTTTCATTTATGATACTCCAGATTTCATTTCTGCTTGGAGCGTAAAGGGCTAGAGATAGCACAACATACAGTGTTTTATGGCTCTTCTGTGTCATTTTAGGATTCAGCACATGGTCTCCGAGCTCACCTTTATTTTATCATAATGTGAGTGTACTAACTGGTGAATCTTTCTTGCCTTCCTTCTCCAAATGCCAAATGTATGACCTTGAGTTGGCCTCTGCCATATGCTATTTCTATGCAGTTTCAAATGTAGTTCAGGGTATTCCTGTTCTTATTAAAATAAGAAGGGAACAATACAAGGATTCCTGCATAGCAAAGATCTTGCAAAATACTTCCTAGAAAGTCAGCACTCACTGGCAGTGGGTGCACTGCAGGAACTACAGGGATTTATGTTAACCCTAAAAGATCAACACACTAAAATAAGAGACATTGCTTTACCTCTGACTCCTGTTAATACTCAGCACAGTACAGCACCTGCCCCATATGCAAGGGAAGCTCATTTTTATTTTCTTTTACTGCTCCCAGCACTCAACTAACCTGCTTCCCTCTAAAACCTACAGTAATTCTTCTTAGAAAGCATTTCTCATTTCTTCCCCAGTTCTTCCCCAGTTGTACTCTGCCTGGACAATGTGGCAAGTCCTTTCACTTAAGATGCTAATGGAGAAGGGAAATCACCTTCTCTCCCCTTCTCCACCCCATGTTACCCTGGAGCTCCACCTGCAGAGATTACTGTTAAACGGTTAATACAGATACTTCAACACAGCCCACTCTTACTAACATGACTGCTGGCATTCATACAGCTAAATATTTCTAAATCCTCTGCTATGCTGAGTAATGCACCCACCCAAATAGGACAAGGGCACACTGCTCTGCATCACAAGATGCCAGAAGGGCAATTAATCTGCAAACTGGCATGCTGTTGCACCTTCATGCCAAAACAGAAGCTGCTATTACGGAGAACAACAATAAACACTTTCTGTTCAGCAACAGCAAAGGCTGGGAGGAGAATCTATCAAGATGGGATGGCTCACCCTCCAGCAGATGTCTTCACTGCAAACTGCCAAGTGGTCCAACTTCAGTCATTAATGCTCACGGCAGAGGGATCCACAAAAAAACACACAAAGGTTTAGGCAACCAGCAGGAGACTTGTGAAAATGCCTCATTTGGTGAAAGGTACCAAGCTCCTCATCTGTGGCTCTGTTCAAGTAGATGAGTGAAAACTCGGTGTTGCGCTTTTGGAGATGAAAACCCATATGGAGTAGCACAGCACTCCTCCTGGGCATTAGGTCTCTGCATTAGCCCTATGAAACCAAATCAGCAATTTTCACCTACAGTGACTTAATTAACATGCACCCTACAGATCTCTCCAAATCCCACACATTGCCATCTCCATTACCAAGCTCTTTTGATGAAAGTGATTAAAGCTAACCATTATAATTTGTGTTAGAGATGCCCCTAGAGGCTTTGTCTAGGCTCAGACTTCATTGTTCACAGAATACAATGCGAAATAATCTCTCTCCCAAAGAGCTCATCATCCAAGACAAGGCAATCAAGGAATAGCAGAAAGAAAGGCATGGAGACAAAATCCAGTTGCTCAAGGTCAAACAGCAGGACACCCACAGAACTAGAACAAAACCCACCACCTCCATGGAGTGCTCATGAGGCTGTGCTGACACTCTAATACTAAGCTGAATAACTAAAACACTTTATTTACCAAGTGTCAAGAGTAGATGAAGTAGTTCATAGCATTATTTGCTGTTCTTTGTTTCATCATGTATTTTTATGGTGGCTCTCCAAGCAAAGCTAACCATGACAACAAAAGAGTTACCTTCCCTTCACCTTCCAAAGAAATGCTTCCCATACTTTTTTGTGCACATTACTGACAAATCGATCCCCCTCAATTGTTTCATTCTTCCATCAATGCTCACAACAAAGAGTGATTGCTCAAGTGCCCTTCTCCACCTTGCACTTTCAATTTTTTAAAGAATGGTCAATCTTGATATGCACAATTATAATTGCAAATGGAGCGTTTTATCTTGTACTCTTCTATTTTAATGGGCTTATGTAGGGTCAAATCTCTACGGTAACATTTAAAGTCAAAGCCTCCTACATCATTCATATGTGTTTTAGATATTTAAAAACATTAATATGCAACCAGTGATATTACAAAAGGTTAGATTTCTAACTACCCAGCCCAGTTATGACACCATAAATCTGATATAGTTTTCACTGATTACTAGAAAAACCTTTCAAAGGCGTTATAACTGGAATTCAATAAAACTTCCTGCCATACAATTCATCAGCAAGAGAGTGCTTTTGTTGTGCTTCGTACAGGGAAAAACAAAGCATGAGTGTGCAAAGTGAGTGAAGCTTTTAGTCTTTGCAAACAACTTCAGTGCATAAAATATTAAACGCAATGCTAGACTAAGCTCTGGCAAGAATTTCAGGCAATTCCCTGCAACTCATATTACAAATGCCTTTACTTTACCATTTAAAAAACATTAGAGTCTACCACTATGGTTGTGTATCATAGTGCTGTACATTAACCTCTATAATTTTCCAACATGGTATACTGCAGTAACACAAATTAGGCTATCTGGCAAAAAAGCTTAAAAAGACACAATATTTAAAGAGAGTAGACAGGAAAGCTCTATGTTCATTCCTGCCAAAGACAGCAGGAGAAAGTCCAGTCCTCTTTTCCTCAAAGTAAATGGTAAAAACCCATTAATTTCCCCTGGAACTGACAGATTCACAGTATCTGGGAAAGGATTCAGTCTAAATACATCACAGACATAATAGATGAATGATTTGGAGGAGAGAGGTCGCCTGCTCTCATTTTAACACTTCTCTGTAAGAGTAACAGAGCAGGTCATTTCTGTAAGCTTGAAAATGCGTTGTGAGCTTTCAGTAGGATTTTCCCTTTAGTATTTTTTTGTCTTCTGTCTCCATTTTCTTCTTGTTTATATGCCTAATAGCTTTCAAACCTGTTATTTGAGGGTACAAGAACCTTAAAGCCTACCCTTGATAGTTACTGTTGTAAGGCCCACATGGTTGAAATTTTGTTCTCCTATAATTAATAGGAAAATATTTACATTTCATATACTCTGGAACAATTATATCCTTTCCGCTAAGGAAACAACCTGCAAGCTAAATTTTTCACCTACATATTATATGGAAGTTTTAATAGCAAGAGATCTATTTTAGGTACAGAAAAATAATCATAATAAAATGCTCATGTTTGCAAATGACTCTAATTTTCAAGATGAAATTTGACTGCTCATAAATACATCTAGCAACTAAACCAGAAAGATTAACTTGGTTTTGTAATCGTTTTTGAAAATTTTTCTTTTCTCAGTGGGATGAGAAAAAGACTTTTAAGAAGATGCAAAAAAACCCAAAAAACAAAACTGAAAAAGATGCCACAGCACAATGCTAGGAAAGCAACACTCACCTAAGGTGTGTTAGTCATGCTTCTGCTCTGCATCATGCAGAACACACACTTAAACCTTGCCACTTCCTGTATGAGGCCACTGAGATGCTGCTCTCTTTCCTATATAACTACCTGGCTCCATTCCCTCATTTTCCACTTCTAACATATTAAACAGAACCTCCAAAACTCCATCCAAACCTATACACTTCTGTGAAATATATTGAGTTTGAGAAGAAAAGGTCAGCTTCATTCTGTCTCAACCGACTCTAGCTCCCAGCTGTCAGGACCAACGTTTGCTGGGGTTAAGCCAGACTTTTTGTGCCTGTCTTTGGAGCAGAAGATTATTTCAAGCTGGCATCCCTGCGATTTTTCTTCCAAGCAATATACTGGTCCCAAGTGGTTTTAGAAGCAAGCATCCAGGCAGCTACGTGAAGCCCAGGCCCTGGTATTGGAAGACCCAAAGGGTTCCCTACAACAGCAAGACATTTAATGCAAGAGGAGAAGGCAGCCTGGAGCCCTGCCAAATCTAATGCTGGCTATACGTGCCACAGCTGGATTTCTTCAAGTAGGGGCTATTACAGTGGCACACCACTGACCAAAGTCTTCTGTTTCATGTAAATTCCCTGCAAAGATCTTAGGAGATAAAACTTATTAATCCTAATTAAAAAGAAAATCAAGGAAATGACACAGTCTGTTGAATCTACTTGATGAATCAAAAGCCTCCCTCATTTCTATGTTGATTGTCTTTTTACAAATGTGTAGTACTCTCATACGCACAGAATCATGTTTTCATATTTTTCTTCACTTGGAACACAGCAGGCCAGATGTTACAAAAGACCCAGAAAGCCCTTCTGCATTATAGGGCCCCTTCAGAAGTGCCTAAATGGATGCTGAGTTCTTTCTCAGACTTCTCATGGCTTTAATAAAAAAAAATCACAGCCTGGAGCAATGCGACAGCCCAGACACTGCAGCTAGAGAAGAACCAGCACCAGGCAGGGCACAGCACCTCCCAAGCATGCTGAAAGACGCTCAAGATGTCCCATCAGCATTGGGCATGGAATATGTGATGAGTTAAATTAAATCAACATAAACTCACCAAATCCCTTCTCTCAATTTGCATGAGTCTGATAACATTTCAATGAAATATTGTTGCTCAAGTTTTTATCAAAAGGCACATAACACACCATATTGCAGTAAGTACATTTGGAAAAGCAATCAACCTGCAAAGACATTCTTAAAGTGCAGAAATGCAAAACAGACCCTTTCAAGGACAGTTCAACTCAGGATGCGAGTGATTTAAGGAAGAATGAACCAGTATACTGCTAACACCAGGTAATGAAGAGATGGGATGCATTTGGCAGAGGAGGGTCTCCTTCTCTATAGGTATGTACATAACACATTCAATTTGTATCCAGTCAAAATTTTAAGTTGCCTAAAGTGAGTGGGGCAAAGCTAACCTAAGATAAGTGGTAAAGACCCACTGGACAAAATCCAGAATCTGCTCTGTTACTTGCTTAGACATCATTTATTATGGTTACATTTTATTATACAGTAGTAAAAAATTACAAGGCAACATCCTGTGTTATTTCCCACTGGGATAAATGATACAGATGTACTATTAAATCTCAAAACCAGCACTGGTCTGCCAGGCTACATTCCATTTGTGTCTTTATAATGTGTCAACAGGCTGACATTTATGCCTTCTGATGGTAAAGCTATTTATGTTATAGACATTTAAATGTGCCATAAAATGCACAGCACTAGTGCAGTGTAGAACTCTTCCAATCTTTACCAAAACAACACACACGAAGCAAAAATCCCACCAGACACCAGCAACCACACTTTAGACATATTGGCTCCATTTTTTCCATGCTAAGTCAATGTTATGAGGGTTTTAAAAATATCCTTACAAAAGAGCGCTAATGCAACCTTTCTCCTGTGCATACATTCAACCCATAGTTAGCTTTAATTTTACTTTATAGATTTTTTTTCCTTTCCCAAAATGGTTTTCTTTAAAATCTAAATCACTGGCTTTATGATGTGCTGGGTGATGGAACACGCCCAACCCTCCTGCTAAACCTCAGGCCACTAGGCAGCCCTACCCTGACACTTGTAATCAAAACTAGGAACTGCAAGGTACCTACTCCAGCTCTGTAACAGCATCAACCACAGCTGGGGAGGCACTTGTGAAGGTCCACCACAGCCTGCAGCCCCAGGGCATCCTGAGCTATGGAAATACATTGGCAAAGAGATGGTCCTGTGGAGATCTCACCAAACCTCCTGGAGAGCAGATAAGTATGTTCACTGCAGGTCACAGAATATATGTGAACTAAGACATGATCTCAGCATAGTCACTGGTGTCAAGGGTTTGAGGTGCATCAAGTTCAACAATACCAAGTTAAAAAAGCTTTCTCTGCTTAGTCCCCACCAGTTCCTTTGAAAAGGCCAGCCTTGCAAGAAATCAAGACAAAACACTCACAGATCTACTATTAAATACCCTGCTTGTGGGAAAGGTCAAGATAAAAACATGGAGACCAGCACACAATAATTATGTTAGCCCCATCAATGGTCTCCCCTTAACACCATCCCCCAAATTTTATTAATGTGAAATGAAGCAAATGGCTCTTAGAAATGCAGAAGTGGGAAAATCAGACTGGGAGACACAGAAATTCATCTTTGGTACTAGATGGTCACAATTAAAAAGTTTATCCGTGGCCTGATTACAGGGGCTGTCTGGGCCAGAAGTAGATTTAGGTCACTGAAAGCAGTGGATGGGGATGCATAAACAGCAAAGTATATTGTTTTTAGTCTAAAACCGAAGAAGCCCCAAGACTGTTGCTGAAGCACTTCTTGCACGTATCAAGTTCCTTAATAATATAAAAGATAAGCAGGAAAAAGTAAATGAGGATTTCAGAAATACACGGCCCGGGAACACACACTGAAAGGAGGGCTACATGCTCCAGTTACTATCCCCCAATCAACTGCCATGTGAGGATAAGGAGAAGCTGCAAATGTGCCAACTCAATAGTTTTCTGCAGGGATCATGTCTTGAAATTATTATGGCAGAAATAAGGGCCACCGATACTTCAAGGACTTGCTTAGAAAAAAGCAAAATTAAATGAAATAAAATTACAATAGAAAACAAGTTTGAGTCATTTTTTCTTCCGAGAATAACATCAGAGCTTAATGCATTAGAAATGCAACTGCATCATATACTGCAGTAGGATTGCTCATGCTCAAGCCACAGGTAGGAAAATGCCAGGCTAAGCCACTTTGTGACAGAGCTTACAATTAAAGTGAGACAGAGAGTGGCTGCTTCTCCACTCTGACAAGTTTTTAACTGCATCTACAGATTACCTTCTGCTTGAAATTTCATTCCAAGATGGTGTCTAATAGAGGCTGCTCAAGATGAGTTTGTCACACTTCTAAATAATTATTATTAATGGAGTTTATCACTTTTACTGGAAGTTTAATGGAGTTTAATGGAATTATTATCACTGGAGTTTATGCCACATATCTTTCAAAAAATGTCCTTATCATTAAAGTTAGCATACAATGTGAATGAAATGCAAAATTACCTTGACCTTTCAATTCCATGTGGCTCACCAGTCACAGTTCCTCTTTCATAAAGAGGCCTATCACCTTTTCTATTTTGGTGACATTAGTAAACATCTTTGAAAGCGCAGAGGAATACCTCTCCCATGTCAGAGCATGATTAGCACTCATGAGCAACCTTACATTACATTAATATTCAACGCAAGAGTAAAGGTCATTAACAGGCTGCATTGTCTCAAGGCAACACAATCCAATCTACAGGTCCCAAGATGAGCAGATTTTCATGAGCATCTTCCATGACCTTTAAATGAGCTTATATGAGCTCATTTTATGAGCTTTGCAACCTGTCAAGGAAAACACCACATGCAGTCCTGACACACTGAAGGATCACCAACATTGCAGTACTGGGAAAGCACAGGCTTTGGAAATCCTGCACTGACAGGATCTGAAAGCCACTAGTGAAGCAGGGGATCTCTATGCAGATACCCGCATTAATTCAATTATCATAGAAACACTTTCATTGGAAGAGACCTTTAAGTTCATCAGTGGAACAGCTAACCCAGCACTGCCAGGTCACCTCTAAATCATGTCCCTGAGTGTAACGTCCACATGTCTTTTAAGTACAATGATCTGCTACCCAAATTCAGGGAAAAGTCCTCTAGCTGACGACAAAGATTTAAAAGAAGGGGGTAAAAAGCCTCCTGCTCCCACTAAAGCACAAAAAAAATCCTTTCCCAAAAGGAGAGGCTCCAAGGAAACTGCACAGTCATGCCCTGTCAAAATTTTCTTTCAGTTTGCTAAGGGGCAAAGCATCCCACCAGATTTAAAGTCTGTAAACACAGCAAATCTGGACACTAAAGGAATTCTGTAAATGTAAAAATAATAAATTAAATGTAGCATGAAGAAATCCGTCAGAGGAAAAACCTTACCACTGTCTCCTCATACAGTTACTATGTGCAATACTAGTGTTCAATACCTTTTTCCTGAGATGTGAAATGTAAAGACAGGTACATAAAGATAACTCTGTCTGCAGCTATTTTGGATCTGACTTCAACCATCTTTGGTCCACTACCCCAGATAGCATGATGTCATCAGAAGCCTTTTAATGTCTTTTAAGACCTTTTCCAGTTATTCTTAAACTATCAGGTGTGAATATGTGCATGTGTGTGGTATTTATTTTGGGAACCATATGATAAACTGCAGTGCCGCAATATAAATTGCATTCAGTTTATACATTTGACCTCCTCACTTGAACTCTGCCTGCTAATCTATTTCAGCTGGGACTATTTCTAATATGCCATACTTCTGAACAGCTTTCAAACAGCTGTAGGGGCTTTTTTCTGTGTGTGTTTTAAAATGGTTTTCACATTAAAAGTATTTTCTTCCTTGCACCAGAAAGTGGAACAGATTACAAACAGAAAGACTCCGGATCCCAGCAGCTCCAGAACTGAGTGTCAGACACATCCTGACTCCAGCCAAAAGGGAGTAAGAGCTGCTCCAGGTGTGAAGGAAACTTTTCTGATGGGGGCCCTTGCACCTATATTGGTGTCCCTAACATCTGTCACACTCCTGCAACCCCATTAAAAACCTCAGGAGCTATCGTCCTCCATCACTCTGCAAGAGTTTTAATGAAGGTTTAGACACTCAAGCCTGGCCTTCTCATACGTCACCCCATCTCATGTGGGTGAAACATCACCCCACCACACAGAGAGGACTTCTCATGGGCACACAATTAAAGCTACCTGCTCAACTCCGGCCAAGCAATTTGTAAAATTCTCCTTTTTCAGGAAATCTTCTGGAATTAAGAACAAATGCCTCAACTTGTGCATTGTGATATAAAAAGAGTAACTAAGAAACAAATCAATTCTGGTTTTCCTTTCAGAGCAAACGTATTTTGATAGCCACTGTTAGTTTCCCAGAGGTAACACATAATCAGCTCTCATTAACACATGCGTTCTCTGTGTTTTGAGAGGGCCACCCCTTTTCAACAGCTTATTTTCTTATTGTTTTTTAAATTTCCTTGCTTGTTTTCACCCTAAACTTTTTAAAAGGTAAATGATAAAGTTTTGTTTGCATTTAACCAGCATAAACAAATAATCTCACAATTACCACAATTTTTCACAGCAAAGTTAAGAATAAGTGTTTTAATAACTTGCTTAAATACAGAATCATAGAATCATAGAATCATAGAATGTTAGGGGTTGGAAGGGACCTCTGGAGATCAAGTCCAACCCTCCTGCCAAGCAGGACCATAGAATCTAGGGCAGGTTACAAAGGAACGCATCCAGACGGGTCTTGAAAGTCTCCAGAGAAGGAGACTCTACAACCTCCCTGGGAAGGAGTAACAGTGCTCTGTAACCCTCACAGGAAAGAAGTTCCTCCTCATGTTGAGGTGGAACTTCCTGTGCTCTAGCTTGTATCCATTGCCCCTTGTCCTATCACAGGGCACAAGAGAGAAGAGGTTGCCCCTTTCTTCTTGACACCCAGCCATCATATATTTATACACATTAATTAGATCCCCTCTCAGTCTTCTCTTCTCCAAACTAAAAAGCCCCAGGTCTCTCAACCTTCCCTCATAAGGCAGGTGTTCTAGTCCC
>VZZY01001067.1:34972-57933 GCA_013400335.1 Eurystomus gularis | reverse complement strand
GCCCCGGGGAACCGGTGAATCCGAGCCCTGCTTCCTTCCCGTCTCGCCGCCATTGCCACGTGTCTGCCTGAGCTCGCGGCCACAGCGTCTCCTGCAGCCGCGGGGGATGATCGCACCTGCCCTGCCCGTCGGGAACCACCAGCCGCTTCTCCCCCCCCCGACCGTGACCATCACTGCACCGAAGGAAAGTGCCTCAGGCCAGAGGGTTGGGACCGGGTTCTTTCTGACTGTACTTTGCCGTTAATGTTTATATTTAGTTATTTGTTCACCTGTTTTAATATATATATATTAGTAAAGAACTGTTATTCCTACTCCCATATCCTTGCCTGAGAGCCCCTTGATTTCAAATTTGCAATAATTTGGAGGGAAGGGGTTTACATTTCCTATTCCAAGGGAGGCTCCTGCCTTCCCTGGGAGACACCTGTCCTTCAAACCAGGACACATGGTCCCTTCTTAACCAGTGGGTCAGGGTTATGAAGATGAGGCTACACGGCAATGCAGAAATACTAAAGGACAAGGTTGAGATGCCCAAAGTGTACTGATTTCAGCCTTCCTTAAACTTCTTGAGCACTTGGCTTTCAGGAAGTGTTTCAAAACGCATATACCCTCAGCTGCTGAGCAGATTACCCTTGCTGAGAAGGAATGGTATTAAGGGAGGGGAGCCCTGGTGCCTCCTTTCTGCAGACACAGATGGGAATCCCTTTTTGTCCTCTCCTTGGATGTTGCAGCAAGATACAGGGTTGCATTTAACCCCTTATGCTATTTGGAAATATTGCAAACAAAAGTTGGAGTGCAGTACTGATGTACCGCCCAAAACCCTAACGTCTTCAAAGCAATACCTTCAATGAAGGAGAAAGGATGCTAGAGGTGGCCCCACCCCATGAAAAGCAGAAAGCAAACATGAAACTTCTCTCCTTTTCCCTAGGTCAGGACACTCCAAAACCAGGCCCTAGGTGCCTGCTCCTGCACCATCACGAGCAATAGCAGGGGCATATAGTGCACCCCAAAGTGAGTTTGCAAAATGTAATCACCAGCAAAGCCAACAAATGATTTTACAAAGCTCAAATACTGCAGCAGAGGTGTCTGCTTGTTTCTTGTTCTTCTATAAATGTGCCAAGGAAAGTGCAGCAAATGTCAGCTACATGGTATCACTGCAAGCTAAGGACCTTGTTGTAAATAGTTTACTCAAATTTCCTAGTGGATATATATATATACACAGACATATATATATAACCACTCACACACACATATAGGTATGTATCTATATATATATATATACAAAACACCTGGCATGCAATGTGCTTAGGACTAGGATACATAATGCTTGCTTTAAAGGAAGCATCATTGACTTGAGAGGTACCATACTACAAAATTAAATCAGATGAAGTTTTAGTTACTCTACTGTCGAGCCTGCAACTTGACCCTGATATTTTCATAACCCTGGTTTGAGTCATTCTGGTGGATGAAAAGCTGGACATGAGCTGGCAATGTGCACTTGCAGCCCAGGCCAGCCGTATCCTGGGCTGCACCAAAAGAAGCATGGCCAGCAGGTCAAGAGAGGTTATTCTGCCCCTCTATTCCACTCTGGTGACACCTCTCATGGAAGTACTGTGTTCAGCCCCGTGGCCCCTGGCATAAGAAAGACATGGATCTGTGTGAGTGGGTCCAGACAAGGGCCACAAAGACGATCAGGGGGCTGGAGCACCACTCCTATGAGGACAGACTGAGAAAGATGAGGCTGTTGAGCCTGGAGAACAGAAGGCTCTGGTGACACCTTATAGCAGCCTTCCAGAACTGGGAAGAAAGATGGGGAGGGACTTTTTATCAGGGAGAGCAGTGATAGGATGAGGGGAACAGTTTCAAACTGAAAAAGGGTAGATTTAGATTAGATTTTAGGAAGAAATTATTTACTGTGAGGGTGGTGAGACACTGGAACAGGTTGCCAAGAGAGGTTGTGGATGCCTCCTCCCTGAAAGCGTTTAAGGCCAGGTAGGATGGGGCTTTGAGCGACCTGATCTAGTGGAAGGTGTCCCTGCCATGGCAAGGGGGTTGTAACTAGATGATCTTTAAGGTCCCTTCCAACCCAAACTACTCTATGACTCTATTATTTCCAATGGCTGCAATAAAGGCACAGACTGCCTAAAGGTTTAGACTGGATTTGTTTGCTATATTGCCTCATTTAAGGTCTGAACAAAATGAAGGTGGTTTTTTTCCTTCCTTTTTTTTGTTTGGTACAACTCTTCTTCAACAGTCTGACAGCATGTTGTATTGCCACAGGCAAGGATACACTCCAGTAGGTTAGGAGAAATAAACTACACAGTAACACCTTACAACCATTTACAATTGGTTTTCTTATTCAGATCTTAATAAAAAGAAGATACAGTAAGAATTGAGATCAGTACAATGATGCTGATCTGCCACAGTAGAAGATCCAGACAACTTTCCACCAAGGCCTCTATCTTTTTTCCTACAGGATTTCCAGTAGACCTGGAAGAGGTCCAGTTATCTCACCTCTCCATCCAAGGAGCAGGGAAACATCATGAAATAAGTGGTACCTTGATAAAGGAGCCTTCTCAATGCAACTGGTGCGATGCTGTTGTGCTGGTTCAGCCATCATCATTTTATGCTGCCATCAGTTGCCTGATCACACAGGCCAGCACTGAACTCAGCAATATCCCCTCACAAGTCTTCTTTCAGACAGTCCTGCCATAAATTCCTGTGGGCCCAGCTCCTCCACTGCCCACTGTGGTGCCAGCATTGCCTGCTGGACACAACAGACAGAGTGGCCCTCCACATGGAAGGACATCACCAAGAAAGCTCAGCAAGATGCAACCAGCCCCAACAGAAGCCACATCCAGTAGGAAAAACTCCTCTGACTGATTGTCTCCTGGTTAAAATAGCCCTGGCCTTGCCCACCACCCCAACCATGACCACCTGGGTGAGGGCAGAGCCACAGAGACAAGGCAGGCCAGGTTCTGCCTCTGGAATGTGAAGCCAGCGGGGAAAACAAAACATTCTGCTAGGCTATGACTTATTCACAGGTCAACTCCAGCTCGGGGCCCACAACTCAGGCCCCAGCACTTCAGATGCATTGCCATAAGGCAGTACTTTGGGTGACACTCAGGTGTTCGAAGGAGCAGTGGCATTGCTGCAAACAGTAAACAACACAACTCTTTATCACACATAGGTTCTTCATTCTCCAGGAATAATAAGCCAGCCAAGGTAAAGACTACTAGAAAGGATCCACCAAGAATGCTGGCTTTTAGGTGTGGAGCTATATCCAGTGCCTTTGCCTGTCTCAGCACACAATCTACATACTGGACACGCACACAGCATCCTGGCTGTTTTTCCTGTGCTTATAAAACTGTCTGTGCTTCCTGTAGCCAAAAATGAAGTGACATAGTATTAGAAAAGTTGAGCCTCCAAAATTCTGACAGATATCAGAGTAAGATTCAAAACATAAAAACCATTGCTGAAGGATAATTTGACCAGAATAGCCATACATTTTCTCATATATTTATAATCCTTCCAACAAGGCTGGGATAGGGGAAGGGAAAAAGAAGAAAGCAAGCATGAGGCCGAACCATTTTAAAATTCATGTGAATTTTCATTACTGGGATTACCTTGATCACTAACAACAAAGACACCATTAATTCCAGGAGAAAAGCAGAGTAGGAATATCTACTTAAAAAAAAAAAAAATTAAGGAAGGTCTGAATATAAGCCATAAAGATTTTGAATTAAGTAAACTCACAGTAACTTATGGTTATGCTTATCCTTTGCAGGCATACAACGGGGATCTTCAAACTACTTCTAAGAGGTTAAAGAAAAATCAGTTGTGATTCAAAATAGAGAGTGGGGAGGATGCCAGATTTACTTGATGTTTGAAGAACATCATGTGTTTACAACCCTGCTCTCCACCCCCAATAAGCACATGTTTTAGCGATGAACAGTTGGAGAAGGAGAAGCTGCCTGTGAAAGTCAAATACCGACATGCAGAAGGCATCTCTTTTTTTTTTTCCTATGTCAATTTCGGAAAGAAAGCTTCATATTTTAGACCCTGGGATTAAATAATGGATCCGAGCTCCTCGTTATCAGAAAAGCTGCTACCCCAGGAAACCACAAAAGATCAAAGGTAAAATTTTTGGCTGTCTCGGAAGGCAACCATGATCACTCCCCCTATCCTAAGTGAAAGGCCCCTCATGCCCTAGGCAATACCTGGCCATGATGAGCTTCTGCCTCACCACCAAAGTCATGAAGGGAAAAGCTGCCAAAGAGTCAACTGGGTGGCATACTGCCTCCACAATACACAGCGGTGCCTTCAGCCATTGAGAACATATATATCCTTTTTATTGCCAACGTACAATAAAGCAAATGTATATTTTAGCTGTTCCGTCCAACAGTGAAGCTCTGTTTAATTAATCACTAATCACTTTTAAAATGATACATTCCTCAGAGTCACCAGAGCCCTGCTGGTTGTGGCAAATGGCACTTCTACACAAAGCAATTCTGAGAACCAGATGGATTTTCTTTAAAAGAATTATTTAAGAGCCACTCAGTCTAACATATTCTACAACCATTCCCCAGCGGTCTACAGATTTTCCAGAAAGCATTTTTAGGTATACTTTCATGTATATCCATTCAAGCCAGGATGCGACTAAGTTTGCAGAAGCTTCAGCACTGATTCCTAAAGTTGGAATAACACCTTAAACTTCTCAGGGGCATGTCAGGTTACTCTTCCTTCAGGTTTTTTGCTACTCCATTGACTTTTTAATATAGCTTCAGCAAGTAACAGGTTTACAGACTGAGATTGTCCCCAAATCAAGGTGCCTGCAACTGGTAATGAAATAAAAATGCAAAATGCCCATTGGCCACGGGGTGAGATGTGGTGAACCGACCACATGATTTTTCTGCCTTATTAAAACAGTGAGCAAAAAACTCTATTACCCATAAATCTATTCTACAAAGCCTTCCAGAAGCCGGATGTTTGATAACACCAGCCATAAATATTGAAAAAGTAAACAGTGACTCTCTTTTTTCCACTTCACTGCACAAAGGGAGCACATCACTCCTGNNGAGCCAAAACTGAAAGAATCCAGAGAAAAAGCTGCAAGCTGCAGCAAGAAGAAGAAATTGCAACAAGAGGCCATTGGAAGCTGCGTGCTGCAGAAAGCTACGCCGCACAAGGCTGCATCGCCAGAAAAAGCCACTCCAAGCTGGGAGCACTATACTGAAGAAGTTGTGCCGAAGAAACTGCACCAAAAGCTGTGCTGCCAGAAAAGCCACGCTATCAGAAGAAGTTGCACCAAAGAAACTGCACTGAAAAGCTACAAGCTGCTGACATCATCGAAACCGTCCAGGTCTGCCAGTCGGGCATCGTTGCCGTTCCACGGGGACCGTCACCGAACGCCAAAAGGACAGATGACGACACATACACGCACACACACGCACCATCCACACATGCAGGTTGCATGTTGACATAATTAAGTCCTTATTTGCCCTTATCTCTCGGTGGGTGAGAGGGGGAGTGAATGGGTGGGCGTGGTCTTCTTTAATACCATAATAGTTCCATAGAGTAAATAAGGTTTTATTAGAATATATTTAGTAATAAACTTGTTAAATACTCATTCGGTCTCTGTGTCTGCTTGCGAGTTTGGGGGGAGATATCCCAATTTACCCTCAACCCTTCTCCCTTTGGGAGGTGGTCGGACCTCTGCGCGCCCGACTGCGACAGTTGTATAAGCTATGTATCACCCATCAATCATTGCACAGCCTAATGGTCACGGGAGACCATTTCAAAGCCAATATGGTAACTTTTTAGGCAGAAAAGGGTCAGGATGGCAATGGTGAGAAAGTGCGAGGAAAGCAGTGTGCAAGATTTCATTCAGTATTTTACTATTACCATAGTACCCAAAAATCCCAGTGGAGTCCTAAACTCTGGGCCACTAAGTACTATACACTTGTATAGTAAAACCCCTTCTGCCCTGAATACTATACAGTCAATACATCTGAGGACAAAGACCATGAAAGAAGCAGTAGCACTGTCCCTGCGGTGCAGGTGGCCAGCCAGGGCAGGAGGAGGTTACACGCCTTATGCAAGGTCAGATGAAAAATCAATGGCAAGTGGGCACAGGTCACCTGAATTGCAGTTTGGAGCCTACCGCAAGGCCAGCCCTCCCCTCTCTGATGTCTGGGACAGCACTGCTAAACACTGTGGTTAGGTACTTCATGCATCCTCTTGGAATGCCATTCTCTGCTATCATTGGTTGGTAATTCAGCAAGAAAAAGGAAAGCATCCCTTTGAATGCCCTGCAAAAAAAAAAGAGTGTTTTGGAGCTGTACTCTGAGCCTCTCTTGGGATTTTAGGACTCAACAGATATACAAGGTAATCAAACGGATACCAAGCACGGAGAATGTATGTCCCACAAGGGATGTGAAACCTTCTGATAACCTCCTTTATTGATACCACTCCAGTTAGAATACCCCATGCAGCACTCATTTTTAGCAAAATTCCATAAAAGCAGGAAGGGCTCTGTTTGCATAGAAAACTGTGGCACAAGCCATTAAAACCAGTGAGAAAGAAACTCAACATCACACTGGCCCCTGGAGAAGCTCATCCTGGCTTGGCAGGATGGCTTGCTAGGGAAAGAGCAGAGCTAAGCCAGCAGAGTTACACCTGGCCCCTAAATGCAAGACCATGCTACTTTCTCCATTCCCATCAACTTCACAACTATTAGGGTAGTTCCTGACCACATCTGGAACAGTGGAAGATGGTGACTCCTTATACTCCATGAATCTGAAAATAAATCACTAAAGTTAAAGCTTTACCCACTGCAAATATGCTTTGCTGTAAATGGTAAAATTTGAGTGGCACCTCTGTAGCAGTTCCATATGCTAACTGTAGATAGATTGAGCGTTTTATTTACTTTGGTGAAAGGATTTTTCAGAACTAGACATCCCCCATTTCTTAGGATCATCATAGCAAAGAGAATATATCTAATCATTTTGCTTTTCTATCAATCAAAGCTATTTATCACAGAGGCTAAGAGCTGACCCATTAATGGGGTAAGGACTCCTAATCTATCAAGAATATATGCCAACATCTAATCGTGTAAGCCTATACATTATTTACTTTTGACATAACACATTGTGCAACTCTTTCTTTCACTCAAAATCATTTCTAGACTCACACTGCTCTTGAATGGATGAAGATGGCTACAGAGGGAAAAGTGTTTAACTTCAGGAGAATCAGAAAGCCCGTATCAGCTCCTCTGATGAGATAAATGAACACAACCACTGACCTGATGTCAGTGGTGCTAAATTAATTTGCATCAGCTGAGCACCAGGCCCATCATCAATAGATTTGGAAATGAGCAAGCAGATGCAAAATACTCATTTGGCTTTGAAAGACTGGCAGTAAGAGGCTATTATGAAGGTCTCTTACCAAGGGTTTGATTTTTATGGTGCCACCAATGACTACCTAGCTTCCACACAGGGTCAGTGGATCAAGTTCCTGTGGCTGCTATGGCACAGAGCTCTTCCAAAGCGTGGTTACCAGTACGGAAAGGATTTGTCACATAGCAGTTTTTCATGCGCAGCCCAAGGGACCAAGCTAGGTAGAAGGACAGAAAGGGGTTAAAGTGATGATGTACTCCCCTCCACTCTGGTTACCCATTCTCCACCCCAACACCCATCCTGAGGAGTTTCAGCCCAGAAAGGAGCTTGGTCATTCAGACTTGGCTTTTTTTCATAGTTCTGGAAAAGAGAAGATAATCCAGACTCAAGTAAGAAGATAACTTCTGTATTTAAACAGCTACACATATTTTCAGCCTGTTTCAGGAGCACAGGGAAGATAATAAGGAGCTCCACTTTCCAGGCTTACCATGCTAAGAGGATAAAAAGAGAACTCTGTTAATGCTTGTGCCTAGATAGTAGAGCATTACAGCTTGGATTCACAAAGGGATTTAGGATTCTAAGTCCCGCTGAAATCAGGAAATGAATGGGACTTAGGCTCCTAACAGCCTTTGTGAGTCCCAGTCTAAACGCCTCCCCCTTTTGAAGCCACTGGGAACAAAGCCATGGCATTAAGCAAGGGCAGGGCCTGCCCACAAAGCTTTACCTCTATTAAAAGACTAGAAGTTGTCTGGTGACAACATACACAACACCCTTGGTCCTCCATACCTTTAAAGCTTCCACTGCACTCCATCAAACAGCTGAAGCAAAGTCCATTCCCATTGATGAGAGCTTTGCAGTGAATTAAGATTTCAGTCCAGGTCCTCAAGTCAGAGGCAAAAGAGTTGATGAGGGTATCCCAACCACTGACCCCATGGGAACCACATTTGCATGGTGAACCCCTCTCTAAATCAGGCACTTGAAGGCTTCAGCTCCTCTTTCCTGTACCCGCAGATCAAGAACTTGTGTATTGAGACTGATACACAAACTGGTAAGTGCTCAGACCCATCTTTGGCACTTTTCTGTTTTACCTTGACTGCAGCACATAGCCCAGAGGACCATCAGGCCGTTTTACATGCCATAGCATTTTTGACAAATGGTCTTTCCTTAAAAAGCAGCCCTGAAATCTTCCAGTGCATGCTGCAGATAATTTGACATGGGGTCAGAAAAGATTCATCTCCTCTACAGCAAAGCTATCTCAACCTCCAGAGCATGTAGCTAAAGCTGCCTCTGCTCTACCTCGAAAGGAGTGGAGGGGAAAAAAAAATTAAAAGGAATCAATAAACACCCGCATTTCATCTCTGCTCAATTTAGCCCATTGTGGGAGCATAGATAATTCCTGATGGCAACTGTCCAAAGTGTCCAAATTCAGACAGCCTGATAGCCCTTTCAGTCAGGTCGGACCTGGTGGAGACAATAATCAGGCCTCCCACGACGAATTTCATTTAACAAGCGGCGCTGATTACGGTAGTGCTTCGAATCATCACACAGTATTGACCGGAGATCAATTTTCAGCTTGAGGTATTGTGGAGAACATATAGTACACAGCTAAACTAAAGGCTGGGAGTAGGAATTCAATAACCTACCCAACCATGACAAATAAAAGCCTGTACACATGATGCTACAATTTCTATCCCTTGAAGCCTGTGTTTTTAAAGGTACACACTATGATGAAACTGAGCCCCTGAGGAACCATATTTCATCATTAAATTTTCCTGCATGAATAAAAATACCATTTGATTCCTCCACTCCAAATTTATTTCAGGCTTCACAATTAAAAAGAGACAACTTGACCAAACAGCTCTTCCTTTGATCCTCTCTTTCCCTAATTCAAAATCTCAGAGCCAGGTAATGACTGCCCTTCCTAAAGCAGATTCCTCGTCTCTCAGCACTCCCCTGCTTTTCTTCACCTCCACCCATGTCAGACACCACATCTTTGAGCTCTGATCCCACACCAGCACTACCTTTGTAAATGGAGAACAGCTGGTGATGCTATGTTCCTTGTAGACCCCATGCTGTCATGCATTGCTGCTCACTTCTAGACCTTCATGGTCTTAAGAAAAAAAAATAGCTTTAAGGTGTCCTAAAAACAGTCAAGCTCTTGGGGAGGAATTCCTTTCCCAGTTACACTTACCATCACGGATATTAAAGGATCACCAGTTCTTCAGAGCATTAAAAGATGAACTGGGGCTTGATCCCTACCAAGCTGCAACAGCTCTGTGGCAAAGGAAAGAAGGTGAAGGTCCATTTCTGGACACACAGTATGAAACTGTGGGTCTCTCTGCCAAGTACCAAGTCCCAGAAAAAGAGCTTTCATTTGGGGAAACTCACGACAAAAATAGTCTTCTCCTTTCCTTCGCTGGTCCGCAATGCCTAGTTGTATTTCTCAGCACATGAGAGGGGATGCTGGGATCCAGCATCGCTGCCACTGCAGAGGAAGGGAGTGTGGTGGGAAGAGACATGCAGAGATGTGGTGAACTGACCCACATATTACAAACTTGTACACTCTCCCAAATCTCCACAGGCACTTTCTGGACAGTACAATTCACTGCAGATGGAGCAGCTGTGCAAATGCACTACTTGACAAGTCATCTTGGGAACATGGGACTTCAATCTGGACAAAACATTTGTCTTACCTGCAGGGGGAGAAACTGAGAATCAGGCACATGTGTGGAACTTGGTCTGTTTGCACTGAAAAGTTATGGTGACTGCTTAGGGTGGCCTATTTTTCAAGTGTGTAGGGGTAGAGAGCTTAATCTTGTAAAGATCAAGAGTTCTTGACTTTTTTTTAACAAAGAGCTTTTTACGCATCTATTATTTGCAGAATCTAATTTACCATTTCCATAGGTCTCAAAGAACAGTAATACAGTATGTCTTTTAAAAAGGAAGACAAACTTGAAAATGGTTAATCTAAAAATCACATCTTATCACGTGAAATGTAAATTCAATGACAATTAATCTTGCACACAAAGTCATTGAGTACATTGAGTACATTGCAACAAGCTGTAGTGTAGGATGGAGGCACAGATTTCCAAACATCTGCCTCTCCACTGAAAAATCTAGCCTATGCACAGAAAATAATAAATCAAGAGAAAAATCTCAGCTATGAAAGGTGAAATTCTTAAGCACAGAAAATGATAAATCAAGAGAAAAATCTCAGCTATAACAGGTGAAATTCTGATCCTTCACAAATCAACAGCTGTACTGACTCGACTTCCCCCATCTACAAGCAAAAAGCAGGAGCCTGTGCACATGGGAACATTTCGGTGTTCTGCATAAGATCCTGCCGTTTCTCTTTATTCTCTCATTTTCTGCTTTCCTCTTGTTTCCTTTAAGCTATTTAATTCCTCTTACTTACACAGATATTTTTTCCTAACTGTCCTCTCTGTGTTCTCTCCAACCTTCTTCCTGTCTTAGTAGGTCAAACATCAAACCTAATTTGGTCATGAACTGGTCAAGAAATAAAATTTTGGGGTCTAGGAAAAACTATATTAAACGATCCCATGCAAACCTAGATATAAGACAAGAACTACCAACAACATTTAAAAATAGAGAGAAGACAATATTATTTTTTTGCTTTTGCCTATTTTTCAATCTGTCAAAAAGCAAATATAAGACAATGACCAAAATAAAGTAACCATAGTAAAAGTGCTGAATGTTTGAAACAATGTAGTGAATTCAATCTTCAGAAATTCAGCTTACAGATCCCTCATCTACATAGGTCCTCAAATAATTATGCACGCAAACAAGGTAGAGTGTTAAAATGCATCTTAGTTGCAAACACAGGATTGGTATCCTGCAGTGACAGAAAATTACTGCTGGATGACGAGACCTGCGAAGTTAAATTGTATTGCTTTAAAGGAGAAGAAGGTAAGAGTGCTGCTAGGAAATGCAAGCTGCCATATGCACACGCCAGGATCAGAGCTCACTCTTATTATTGTGCTACTGTATTGGCCAAGGCATGCTAAATGAATTAAGGAACTTCATAGCAGCTTAGAAGTAGAAGTAATTTCAATTTAATAAAAATATATATTTAGAAAAAGACATGGCCTGAAGCTTTACAAATCACAGAATTCCTATTAAGCACTAAAAATATTAAATGAGAATTTTACCTGCTCGTTTTAAAAGTTGCCTTCTGCCCTTAAGAAGAACAAATTAAATGTTCCTCCTTTTCTAGCCTCAGCCAACTATACCACACTTTTGTGAAGATATTCCTGTGCCTTTGTTTCCAAGTCCTCCATTCTTCAGTGTTTAATGTTATGGTATAGCACTTTTCCCAGGGCTTCCCTCTAGTATTGTAATGCACCACATCTTAGGATTTTTATAATTCTCTCTACTGTAACAAGTGTTTTTAATTACCTAGTTGCTTGTTTCAAAAAGTACTCCTTTCAGCATGCAATTTGCCATCAGATCTTTTTTTTCAATGTTGCATATTTGCCTTTTAAAAATGAAACCTGTTTAAAACAGCCCTAAGTTGGATTTCTAGTAAGTGTGACCCACAAGATCTCTGGTCTGTTGGAAAATCACAGCCATGACTCCTAACTTTAATCCACTGCTTCTTAACTTCTGAAAAGTTTAACCTCAGCTGGCCAGTTCAGCTATCCAGCAATAAAATTTTCAAAATACGAATTTTAATTTCTGTAACATGAAAGTCTCTGTTAATTCAACAAATCCAATCAGCAATCCTACAGAAAGGCTAAACCTTGTATTAAGATGGGAAGGGGTGAGATAAGAGGAACAATTCAGTAAGACCCATTTCTACATAGAAAATTCAGTGCCAGTCAAAATGTCAGCACTCAGGGACATGCGGAGACTGTGAAAAAGTTCTGATAGTTTCAGGTGCACAATTTGAGCATATTTTTCTTCTTGCTTTAACCTCTGCACCTTCCTCATGATGTGATTTACTAGCCTGACAAAGCGACGGTTGAGCTACAGAAATAATTCAGTCTGTCACTGAGAAACGCTGAGCACCTCCGAAACCTGTTCTGTGTTAACCTTAGTGCCTACTGACGGATTTCAGTGCCCCAGGCTTCAGCTGATCAAAGGTCTGTCAATATTTCCCTGGAAACAGCCTCCTGTCCTGCAGCACAAGAGTTCATTTGAAAGACCTTGTGTTGATTGTCAACATGTGTCCTCATTTACAACATTTTATTTCACATTTCAAGTTTTAAAACACTGTAGCAGTGGATTTGAGCGGATAAACAGACTAAGCATAGTTAAGAGTCCCACTGGGAAGTCTTAAAAAGACTGATTTATGAATATGCAAACACTTTAATGTCATTCAATCCTGATAAACTCCAGTTGCATGAGCCTGCAAAACAAAGGCAATCTGATACGAAACAAAGCCACAAACTACAAGAGTAACTTACAAAGAGTAGTTATAGCGAGGAATTTTATCCTGCGCAGAAGAAGGTTTCCTTTCAAACATTTGGCTGCTCGGGTTCTCCTGCTTTTCTGAAGACCTTGCATATTGTTCTCTCGTGACCAGTTTTCTCTTCATAGTAGTTCTAGACATCTGCATTAAACTAGCCTGTGCATTCCTATCTTTTCCACACTGAGTGTCATTAAGTAGAAGAAATAGGATTTTTTTTTTTCATAACACACACAAAATCACACAAATAAAAATACTGTTACAACTGAAAGGAAGAATTTGCTGCTTGCTTTTTTTTCATGTAGAAAGATAACCACAACTAAAAATATACCTTGCCTAGTAACACTAGATGTGTTGGTGGTGATGTTTGGGGTTTGCGAGATTATCTCATTCTAGCTTAATGCTGAAATCAGCAGTAAAACTGCCATCATTAGCTCAAGGGCAGGGGGGTGATTCTAGCCATAGCCTTCATTAGGAACGCAGGCCAACAAGGAGCATTTGGAAAAGTCAGTATACAGAACAATTTCAGTTATTGATAGCCAGGGTGTATGTCCTAGTGCACAGCTGGGACCACATCCTGATCCAGCCACTCGCTTGGTTTGGCAGCTCCTGCAGCTCACTCATCCTTGTCCTTGCTGTCATATTATTCTAAGTACCACAGATGATAAACCATGGGCTGACGAAGCTCTGAGTGAGTCCCTCACTCACATTAAACTGATTTCACCAGTCACAGGTGAAAATCATGCTTCCAGCATCAGGTGACACGGCAGGAAGCAGGGTATGGCACAGATGTAGGAAAACACGGCAGCTTTTCCACTGGATGTGAGATGTCAGAAAACCCTGCCCCACAGCCACCAATAGAGGGGATGCACCAGCATCTCATAAGGGCAAGAGATGGGGCTAATTGGAAAGCTAAAGATCACAGAGTTCCTGCCAGTCCATCTGTCCCGAGATGCAGACAGGTTAAATAAATGTGGCCATGCAAGTCTGTGGGTTAAATGGAAGGATGTTAAGTGCCCCAGACTGTGAGTGTGGGGTGGGTTTGCTCCTTTGAAATCTATACATTTAATTTCTGCTTCCTCTCTCATTAGCCAGGTTTGAGACTGTGGTGAACCGACCACATGATTTTTTGCCTTATTAAAACAGCGAGCAAAAAACTGCAATTCCCATAAACCTTCCAGAAGCTGGAAGTATGATAACACAGCACATAAATATTGGAAAAGTAAACAATCGCTCTCTCTTCCGCCTCACTGCACAAAGGGAGCACATCGCTCCTGTCAAGCATGCCCCCCCCCCCCAGGTCCACCGCTGCCGGAGAGCCATGGGAGGCATGTATAAATCCAATGTAAAAGCAGATGTAGGAAACAAAAGAGAGGATCAAAGTCCATATGACCAAATTCCAAGAATCAAGAACTCAAAACCCTTTAACACAGCTGGTATCTAGATCCAAGGCAGATAACAGGGAAAGAGACTGATTTTGGTAAGTAAAGTGCAAAATACATGAATAAAAAGAATTTTTCCCCACCAACATGAAAACTTATGCCCTGAAATAATCAAAATGCATCAGATGCAGGAGATCTGGAGAAACAGCTCAGGGCCTGTGTGTGAAGGAGCTCTGCAAGGGAAGAGAATGAGATACTTGGCTTCATGGGTCACTCGGAACACTAAAGAGAAATTAAACTGGATAAGAACACTGCAAGAGAGGCTCCCAAAAATAAGAGCAAGGCCATCAGCTCTCACATCTTCAAAGAATATAAAAATGTCTCCCTGACAAGCAAGAAGTACTCTGAGAAGGCTGGAAGAGGCAGACACTGTACAAGGCAGTATCAGTGAGATTCAGAGCTGAGGGAAATAGCAGAGGATAATAATTCAAGAGCACCTGTTCCTCAGACAGAGTGGCAGGTCTCCACTACCTGGAGGACTTTGCTACATCTGCGCATAGTAGCAACACCTGCTACCTTGTCAGGAAAAAGGGATGCTGGAGTGCAGGAAAACCAGGGGAGGTGTTATCAACCAATCCTTGCCGCTCTGCCCCACGCTCAACCATTTCCCCAGCAGCTCTCAGCTTGCTGAAATTCAAAGGACAGCTCGTGTGCCGTGCTGTGTCTGAACAGGTATGGATTTTAACAGTTATTTTAATACATCTTTAAAGAGTACATTTCTCGCATTATGGCATGTCTATTCTATCAACAGGACTAGCAGATAAGCTCTTTGCTCCTGCACCCATAGTAAGTTTAATTGCTGCAACCTGATACTCTGCCACTCTGATATTTTGTGTGATATGTCATTGTAACCTCAGACCCCTTCAAGGGTCAATAGCTGCCCAGAACCCCAGAATGGGGACCCCAGAGGATATGTGAATGGAGAAATCTTAAGTGACCTGTGGGCACAGCCCTTACTGACAGGCAGGTTTGCCTAGGGGAAACCAAATGTAGGGGTACACTGTACAGGTTTCAGGGTGAGCTTCCCATGGGGGAGATTAAATGCTGAAGGAGTGAGCTTGGCTCCAAGTAACCCCCCCGAGGTGGGATGGGAGGGGCTGCAATCACCATGCCTACCTGCCTCCCTAGCTCCTGGGGTGGCACTGCTGCAGGCTGATGGAGTAGTCCCCTCAGTTCCTGGCGTTTAGACCATGGTTTCCCAGCAGTTTCTAGGATAATGAGTCTTAGATGAAAGATTCAGCTGCCCAAGGGCTTGTGGCTAAAACGGAACTATCAGGAGCCTGCCTACATACTAACCAGACTCCTTTTACAGTCAGCACAGATTGAGCCAATGTAGTCAGGGGAATCCAGGGAGTAATTCATCTGACCCAAACGGGGTGTCCACTTGCATGTACAAGAAGCAAACTGCTTGCCAAGAGGATGGGTCAGCAGAAATTATGCTTGTCCTCACAGCCTCTATATAACTAGTGTAGCTACTGCATAAAGACTGTAATTATGTTTCTTCTCAGACTTGTGTTAATTTTGCAAACAGGGCCCCGGCAGTTAAATCGAGTAACATAGATGAAGGGGATCAGGCCTTACTCTTCATGTCAAGTCTGCACTCCCAGCTTTGAAAATGTGAACTGAACACACACCAGCGTACAAGCACCCCTCTGCCCCTGCAGACAGTGTACACACAAGGCTCTACCAAGCCGATAAGACCACTGAAATTGCATCAGGGTGCTGGGCAAGATCTCGGAAGCTATGGCACAGACAGGCATCACTTCAGTTTTTTTAGGAAGCTCATGCCCAAAACCTGGAAAAAAAATTGAGTGGGAAATCTTGCAAAGGAATTTTGCCCCATCAGAATCTAGTGCCTTTTTCTCTATTTCCCTTTATTTTTCCCCTATATCGAGCATATCTAGCCGTACTGCAATTTGGCCATGCAGACTAGAGCCATCACTTTGCTATGTGCCTTTGGTGTCCTGGAGAAGATCAGAGGTGATTTTTATGTAGATTCACAAAGACTGCCTGAAAGACAAACTGCTAGAAGAGTCCTTTGCCCATCTCCACTGGTGAAGACCAGCACTGACTTCACCCAAGAGGAGCTATCATTCGCATCGCCTCTCTAACTCTCCTCCAGGCAAGTGCCAAGGGAAACAGGGGGTTTTCCCACCACAAGCACCATGGTAAAGACACAAACACAAAGAGAGCAGAAAAATACTCATAAAAGATTGGGCAGACAAATGAGTATGAGGCAAAGAAGCCAGGGAGTGACTAAGAGCTACTTCAGCAATACCAGACTGGAGCTGCTGGATCTGGAGGCTGGAGCCCAGCCCAGGCTATCTGAGAGCCATGAAAACTGTACCCTTTTGAGATGCTTCAGCTATGTGAAGGCATAGGCTGAGAGCCTCCTCTGCAGAGGTTTAAGTAGGGAGGTATTGAAAAAGAGGGAATAAGGCTGGGAGCCAAATTAGGGGGTATGGAGGGTGTGGAAGGAGGGAGGAGAAGACTCTTTGCTACGTGACAATTTAAGATTGTGCCTTATGAGGCTGGGACAAGCCTGTTGTCTGGGTTTAATGTTGCACAAGGGCTTACAAAGCTCAGATCTCCACCAACACCACCCCTTCCCCCACTCTGCCCATCCCCCAGAAATCCAACAAACCATGCAGGTAAATAACTAACAGTTGTGTTGCCACTGGGTGCTCAGCCAAGAGGCAGCTCCCTTGGGCTAGCACCTCTTCAAAGAGAAAGGAAAACAGTCTCTCTTCCAAAAGTCACATTTCCCTTGACTTGAAAAAAAAACCCAAATAGGCTAAGAAAGGGCTTGACCATAAAAATTAAGTGGCCACAGCATGGTCGTGGTAAGAAATGGTGGAGACTGTCTAGATAAAAGCTCAGCTTTGGGTTGGAAAGGCAATGCCCCCAGCTGCAAAGCATAGAGGAGACGGCAGGTTACATGTGGCTCCTGTTGCTGGCCTAATATTTAAAAACAACTTGTGTTATTTGAAAATACAAGCTCTTTGTGCTTCACCAAAAAGAAAAACAGTCACAAACACAGCTTAAAAAAAGAAAGGGAGAAGAAAAGCATTTATTACTCAGTGTATTCAGGAAAATGAGTGAGGCCAGCTGGGTGGGTCAACAGGAAACCTTTGTCCAAACCTTGTATTTGTGCTCTGAGAGAGAATCCTTACTGAACCTTTTCAGACCCAGTCTTACAAGTGGCTAATGTCAGCCTTTAGGGAACATGTTTGCTTCCGTATAGTCCTCATGCTCACTTTTAAAATAAATAAAACGTAAATGATCTAGTAGATTTTCTTCCGTGCATCTCCCATAAATATCTAAATGACTTCCTCTAACAGAGAGCTGCTTCCACACAATCAACAGTGGTTTTAGTTGCATGTGGCACTCTGTGTGGGCAGGAAGAGTTCAGCAAAAGGTGGCAACATCATGCACAGCCTAGCTGATGCATCAAAGGCTATACATGACTGAAAAGCCATAGGTGGCTTTCCTTTGCACAGCTGAATCAGGACATAAATTCCACTTAGATGAACAAGGCAATGGTGCAGGCAAGATATATCACTTCAGATTTTGGCCCAGCCCAACATCTGGATAAAGCTAGCTTGGATTAGTCAGCTATTGAGGAGATTGCAGCACTGATACCTTGCATTCAGATCAGACGTTTATATTTACATACATCTGCACAGGACTAGTGCAAACAGTTTGCACAAGAGATAGAAGGAATAATCCTGCTTTACTTTGTAATTTACATTTCTTATCCCAATTAAAAAGGAAGAATGAAGCCTCACACTAACATTATTAGCTCCTTGGATGCATTCACTTGGAAAAATAATATGGTTACACCAAAAAACAAACTCACAGTGCCTGTCATTCATTTGCAATCCCACTTCCACATCACCAATAACCACTTCGCCTACTGGGCTGTGTTATCTCCATGCCTCTATGCATATAGGCTACTACATCTGCAAAGGCATGGCAGTTGAGCATTGCAAATCCTTCTATCAAATGACTGAAACATTAAAAAGATGTCTGAGAGGTAAGACAACATGTTTAAAACATGTCCAGAAAGTGCACAGAACTTAAATGTTCAGCCATATCGAAATATCCTTCAGAAAAAGATAATTTCCCGAATGCACAGGTTAATTTCGACACAGATGCTAAGCAAAACTGATCACCAACTTCCAGGCAGGGATGTGTCAAAAAGCAGAAGAAGATAGTCATACTATTCTGCACAAACAAGGACATCTATTTATTATTTTATTATTATTTTAATGCAGAAGCAGTTGTCCCAGTGCTTATTATTTGGCTGAATGAGCTGAACTGAGACTCCCCGGGCAGCTGCTGACATAATGAATGATTGTGTGGTGAAGCCCAGAATGTGAATGATGAAGAATTTTGAAAGGCTCTGGAATTTGTGAATAACAAAAGTAGCTACAGTTCCCAAAATCTCACCATTTGTTCTCAGCAACAAAGGAGGACTCAAAGGCCTTTGTTTAACAAAATGATTCAAAAACAGGATACGAAAGGAATTAAGGGTTATCTCCACTGACATAATACAGCAAGCAAATTGTGTCCCCAAGTAGAAAGAGTTATGAATGTATTCTGTTGAACGTATTGTTAACTGAATTATTACGGTCCTGTTTCTTTTATCCCTTTTCCAGTACTGTTACCATGTTTCCTTTGTCAGTAATTCTCAAGGTCTTAAGGCCTTTCAGCTCAGGCTCTGCGAGAGGAGGAGCTGCTCATTCCACCAGAGACTCCTCCAACATGCAAAGGGGAAGCATCCAACAATGCAATCCCCCTTCCTCCCAGGGTCTCCATCAGCCATGGTCCCTTGGCTTATCTCATTTCTTCATGAGTATTAAAAATAACCACAGTTATATTTCCTTTAACTAAATATTCAATTTGCATTTAAAAAAAAACAAAAAACCCACAACCCTGTTATTGGTGTCTCTACTATGGAACAAGAGCTTGATGGTGCAATGCAATGGATGAGCCTGGGAAAAAAGACAGACATGCCCCAAAGCACTGCCCGTCCTGTTGAGGAGAAACAAGCCCTCCAGTTTCAGAGCACTTACTGTGGGGATTACGTATGAACTCAGCAAAAGACGAGTGAACCTGATGAAGATTCATGCCACACTGACAAGTGCTATGCAAACAAATATAAATTCAATTAAAAGACTCTGTTGTGTGAGCAATGAATCAAGAAGTATGCTGGATCAAGGAGTGGAAAGTCAGCTCACCCATGAAGTTTGTCAAGCATGAGAAATTAGACAGCAGACATGAGCGATGCTGATGCTGAATCCAAAGGCGAGCACCATAAACTAGAAGAATGGCACTCCTGGGTGAGGGGAGGAGGGACCGACACCCACTGAGCAACAGATTCAGCTCCACTCCCTCCTCTTCCTGTTTGGGACCCCCACCTGAAGTGCTGGCAAGGGTTTAGCACCCAAAAGGCTCCACTGTCCACAGGATGAGCTATGTCAAAAACCTGGCCATGACAAACCCTTGCAGGCATGAGCATTAAGGCCAGTTGAATGAGGTTCAACAAGGCCAAGTGCCAGGTCCTGCACTTGGTCACAGCAATCCCCAGCAACACTACAGGCTTGGGGAAGTGTGACTGGTAAGCTGCTTCCAGGACCTGGAGGTGCTGGTGAACAGCTGGCTGAACATGAGCCACCAGTGTGCCCAGGTGGCCAAGAAGCCCAACGGCATCCTGGCCTGTATCAGAGCTGGTGTGACCAGCAGGAGCAGGGAGGTGATTGTGCCCCTGTACTTGGCACTTATGAGACTGCACCTTGAGTACTGTGTCCAGTTTTGGGCACCACCATATAAGAAGGACATTGAGGTGCTGGAGCAGGTGCAGAGAAGGGCAACCAAGCTGGTGAGGGGTCTGGAGAATAAGTTGTATGAGGAGCTCCTGAGGGAACTGGGATTGTTTAGCTAGGAGAAGAGGAGGCTGAGAGGAGACCTCATTGCTCTCTACGACTACCTAAAAGGAGGTTGTAGCGAGGCTGGTGCTGGTCTCTTCTCGCAAGTAACTAATGATAGGATAAGAGATAATAGCCTCAAGTTGTACCAGAGGAGGTTTAGATTGGATATTAGGAAGAAGTTATTTACTGAAAGAGTGGTTAGGTATTGGAACAGGCTACCCAGGGAAGTTGTGGAGTCACCATCCCTGAAGGTGTTCAAAAAATGGGTAGATGTGGAGGTTCAAGACATGCCCTAGGGCTTAGGGAAATGGTGGACAAAGGTTGGACAAGATGATCCTAGAGGTCTTTTCCAACCTAAATGATTCTATGATTCTATGACTTCTGCACAGGACAATTACACTGGTTATCTTATCTTGCATTTAGGCATTCATTATATTAAACCATGCATTTCCTGCTGCAGCAGCTGAAGTCAATACTGCCTATTGTGTCTCTTTTCCCAATCACTATTATGCTGTAGCTGCAAGCAGTGCAATAAAAACTGCTTGTGCTACCCTGACTGCCTTGAGTCAATGCAAATTTGGCAATGCTTTCAAAGGAACCAGGGTTTCACCTTGGGTTGCAACTTGGACCTGAGAAAAAAAAGTCACCCTGCCATTCATTTCTACACGTATCTCATCAGCTTATCCTGTCTCTCCGAGGAAACACTGATTAGACTACAAGAAAAATGCAATAGAAACCTACGGCTAAAGAGCATCTTCCATTCAGGGTCTCCTTCAGTCTCCTGACTGGGTGGTAGTATCACTCAGAGAACGAGAGATTCATCAGCACATCTGTACAAAGACTTCAGTGTACCTTGGCTAACATTGAGCGTAGGTTTTCTTGCTAAAAATTATTTTTTTAATGAATGCTGAAATTAGCAGTAAATGGTCCAATTCCAAGAGCTGCACCAGAATTAAAGAAAACCACAACAAAACATGCGATTCATGAGAAAAAAAAATCACAAGCTACGACTGCAATATTGAGAAGTTGCCTAGAGAATATAAGATGAAGAAATCTGCTATCAAATTGTCATGTCCAATTTGAAATAAAGCCTATACAAAACAATGCAGGCTTGAGGAAACTGGGTAAGTATGCTTTCTGAGTAGTGTCATCTCTTGAAATATGGTTTAACACCTGTCATTAATTCAGCTGCCTTGCACATTTGCACCATTACTTCTTCTGTCTCAGCTAAAAAATTCCAAAGATTGTGCCTGTGCCTGACATTAAACTATGGAAACACTACAGTCAGAATTCACCCATCCTGCACTTTCAAAGGAAAGCCTTCTGCTATCTACCTCTGCATTACATTTAAGAAAACTCCTAATTGCAGTCCCAGACCTATTATCCCTCCCTGACAAGCCCATTTTAGCCTTTTGCCTTCAGTAACGGTAATTTATAGATAAAGATATATGGCATAGCAGTCACTGTATTCTAGGTGCTGGTTTCCATTTCTCTTATGTATTAAGCCTCCAAAAAGGCACACGGGTTTCCCAGTGGAGAAACAAATTCTTCACTATTTGCTTTCTGGTATCTCCAGAATGGTAAATAACAACATTAGAAATATGGAAAAAGCAGGAACGTGACAATAAGTAAAACAGGGCTACACCTTCCAACTCAGGGTAAATCACTGCACCTCTCAAAATTCTGCATTTATTAGAGATTTCTGCACTGTCACAGTTTGGCACTGGACATCACTTGGACTACACTGCCATTTTAAGGTCATATGGCATAGCCAGCCCAAAATTTGGCAGAGAGACTTCAACATAACTGAAGTAAAAACATCTCTCCACTTGGTTCTGCCATGTCTAAAACAAAGACCCTAATAGCTCATCCAACAAGAGTGCCACAACTTTCAAACCATGACTGCTTTTAAAGCCCTCTGACATCCTCCAAAGAAATGTTGTGTAGGGAGAAACCACTGGGTTACATGCTATTGTAAAGTGGATCTGCTCTTATCATCCCAGCACCTTCAGGATCCTATCTGCACATAAATATCAAGAGAAAGATGGATGCCCAAAAGAGTGTCCCAACAATGAGACACAGAGGAAAGTCACAGAGCCAGTGATAGCTTAGGGAAAAATCAAGCTGAGTTAGGCACCAGTGGCTGCCATGCATCGCTAGGCAGGAACACTTGTGTGCCTTTCCCAGTATCACCCTGCCCTCATCCTGTCAGCATAGGAGCACTGGGTTTGGCCCCCAAATTCTTCATCTGTCTCTGATCTCAGTCATCATTAATGTGTGGACAATAGGCTTAGCCCCTATGTTTCGCTGTGCCTTGCAAATGATCTTTAATTGTTGAGGGACACAATGGGAGACAAGGGCCAATTCAGAGCTGCTCCTGCCTACCATGTCACTTCTTATTTACACTTGCCAAAGTACAAGCGCTGCTTCTTCCGGGAAAAAAAAAAAAAAAAGAAAAGAAAAGAAAAGAAAAGAAAAAAAAGAGGTTATGAATTTACTTTCTCAGGGCTCTGAAGAAGCATGTGGATGGGTCTTTGGGGCAAAATGAAGCTCCAGTTAATTTGTGTACTGCAGCACACAAACACAGTGCCCACGGGACAGGGAGGAAATAGATGCTGAACACAAAGGAATACCCTGGCAGTATGATTTTATTTCTCCAAGACATCCAAGGATGGTATTTTACCTTATGCACTAGGAGTCTATTAAATTTTGTGTTGGAAGTGAGAACTCTCTCAGTAGTCTTCAGGAGCACTAAAAAAAAAAA
>VZZY01001067.1:0-34956 GCA_013400335.1 Eurystomus gularis | reverse complement strand
AAAAAAAAAAAAAAAAATCAGGAAAATCTCACTGGTTTTCCCCCGTCTTCTCAAATTTTGCAGCTAAACAAAACCAGCAACCAAACGAGCTCTGCTCCCTGCTGACAACAGCTGACTGCTGTACTTCCCTGTATCAGGAGCCCTTTTCCCCAAGCCCCCTGGCCCCTTCTAGATCTATTCCCCTGGCAGCTCTAGACACTTTCCCTCTCCTTCCTCCATACCTCAGATTGAAGGTATTACACCCAATCAAATAAAGATTGAAAATCAGCTCCTAAGTGGTGGCTGTGCATAATCTAACCTCAGCACCTTGTGACTGCATCTCCTTGAAAACAGCCGTAGCCTAAATAAGTAACAAGGAGTGCTGCTCCCCCTAGGAGAAGCAACATCTTTTCCACGGCCCAATCACCCTATTACTACACCAGCTGAAGAACACATGTTGAGGTTTGGTGCCACTCTGAAAAACTGCAACATTTGTTCATGCATTAACTTTCCACAAGTAATACAATGCTAAATTAGCTCTAATTCCTTCAAGTAGGCTGTTTTATTTTTCTGCTGATGATTTTTATGCTCATGGTGCACATTTTAAAGGCAGCCTCACCAGACAGGTATAGTGCATTAAAATGGAAATGTCAATATGGTGAAACAGGATGTGTCACTTTAAACAACATCATTATGTGTATTTATACTCCAGGAGGCAATGACCACAAGATGCAATGCAACAGCAACTTTATCTGCACATTATTAAAAACTTCTACTTCTGGCATATCAGGTGTCATGGCAATCTGCTGCATAAAACCTATTATTTGCAACAGGAATGGTCATTTATAATAATGTTATATTTAGAACTACATGTTGTATTTACACAGCAGGTCAAGACGACAAAATTCTGGAAATTACTTTTGCCTTAAAACTTGAATGTTTAAAGTTGCTCATCTTGTACCAATACATGCTTCATGCTTCTTAAACTTTCAAGAATCTTATCATGGCTCAGCTATGTACATATGGGACTTTAACATGATCAAGTAAACATTCCATTCTGTTTGTCACCTCAAGTGCTCACCAAAAAGGCCACCCTGGAGTCCACAGTGGTGTCGGTCCATGCACAGCTCCAAGGTATGAAGCATTTAGGTGTGTTGTCCAGCACGACACAGTAAGTATTTCACTGGTATCTGACCTAAATACATGCATTTCTAGAATTCTTTCTCTCTGGACACAAGTTATTCCTTTTTAGGACTTTAAAAAGCAGAGTTCTGTAACTCAGCTTCAGTCATCTAAGCCTAGAATTTGGGGAATTACAGTTTTCTTCAACACACAAAACCACCTTCAAGGTGGGCTTTAATAAACAAGTTTAGATGAGAAATGCTGCAACCTTTCAGATCTGCAAGGCAGGGAAGGGTTTATTTTATCCTCCACCAGTACCCACCAGTTCTGCCACCACCTGGAGGAGAAAAAAATACAGCATATTTCCCAGGTGGCCCTGAAAACAGAAATCCTTGCTTAGTGCCAATGTTTCTGCTTCAGGCTGGTAAAGCAACACTGACCTTAAAATCTTGTCTCTTTGATCTTCCCTTACCAAGATTGCTCATCCCCACAGCATCATTAGCCAACAATTAAGCTGACTGGCCATGGCAACAAGCCCTCTCTGTCCCTAGCTTCCTCCCCATCCTCCTGGCTTATAGTACAGTTTGGTTCTAAATATCTGCAAAAGCTGTTTTCCCAGCAGAGGAAGGAGGTTACTAACAAGCTTCACTGGGAGGTTCTGCTCAACAATTCAGCATGTTTCAGATCATAGCCTTTCCCTCCTATTCCTCCATAATTTCCTCCCTTCCTTAGGAACTGTGAGGGCTGCTGAAGTCTTAATGATGTATTCATCTTTTCCATGTGTAGGAACAAAAATATTTAAAGGAAAATAATTAAATTATTTTATTGCAAGGGCATGAGAAGAGATCCAAATGGGATATCTATTGCACACAGAGAATCAAGTCCAGCTTAAGCAGCTTTTCACTTACTTTCATGAGCAACACAAAACAAAAAAATCCATATCCTTTTGATATTAGTGATGAATGGAACTTAAAAAAAAAAACAACCACACCAAAACCAGATCCAGCAGGTATAACATTGAACTGGGAAACAAAATGATCAGAAAACTTCTTCACACACAGGCTACTATGATTAGACATCTTAAACAGGGGAGGTTCAGGGATGTGAGTACCACTTGCTAACCCGCACACCAGCAAAAAAGCTTCCTAGAAAGCCAAGGGGACTAAAAAAAAACAGTGAGAAGAAGGTAGCCACATTTTACTAGCCTTTGGAGAAACAGAGAACAAGAGACTCTGTTTCCTTGATTTTTCTCTCCTTGTACCCTAAGCCTTGGGAGGGGGTTAAGCCCTCAATTTCTGCTCACCCAGCCCAAATTATTATGCTATAAATTGCACAGGGCTCTTGCATTACTTGAGACTGCACTTTCCAACACCAGCACCCCATTACATTAATGTTACAACTATAGACCTTATTTCCATTGCTCAGGGAGTGCACAGCCAAGTAGGAAGGGAGCCAGACACCCTGAGGTACTCAGGGCACCTGCATAACTCAGTGTATCATCTTGCCCCAGCCCTTCACCTGTAAAACAAAATAACAAGAAGATTTCCAACTCAACATTTGTGAGGTGCTCAGCTGTGACAGCAAAGAGGGTCAAAATATGCAAGTAGACACGATTCAGCTCCTTCCTATAGCTAGGGATGCTCAAATTTCTAAGTCTGAGCAATATTATTTCCTCATTGGTTATAAATTAAACTTTCTGCTGATACTCCATGAGTGATTTCAGGCCATTCAGAAACATGAATAAAACACTAAACTAAAACCAAGAAATTATTATTATTATTATAAATAATAATCAGACATTTTGACAGTGATCATAATGCTAATAAATCAGAACAAATTCATCTCTCTAAAAATTGGTCAAGACATGAACAAGCAATGAGCAGCTGTCCATGTTTCCATTTTGAGGAATGTGCAAGTTTTAATAGGATTCATCTGACAGAACTGTCACTATCTACTATCTGAAAGTGAAGCAGCTTCAAACTCAAGACATGCCAAAATTCTGCTGTCCATCTCTTTTCAGAGTGAACCAGAAGACAGCAATAAAAACTCGGCCAACCAATACTCAAATTACTCACATAAGAGAACTGTCTTTAAACTGAAAAGCTACATTACTTCTTAGTAGGGAAAATTATAAGATGAATTGCATTATTTAGCCACCAAGATGGTTAGTGTCAGCGCAAAATATATGAAAATATTGCACTTTATTTGATGGTGGAGTCAAATAAGAAATGTTTACCTGCACAGCAAGCATCATTTTACAGATTGCTTTAGCACCATGCATTGCACACAAGTTTAGAAAACCACAGATCTAAGCACAGATTTACTGCATCAGCACTTTGGGAGAAAAGTGCCATGCAAGTTGAACAGCAAAAATGAAAAGCTACCTTGGTGCAAGCATCTCTCCCTCCAAATGGAGCACAAAGCACCATGGAGCTGGTGATATACCAAGGCCACCAACTCTTTCATTCGCCTAGACAGGCTAATGGCAACCAGAAGAATCAATGGAAAGGTCAAAAGCAATCTCACTCAAAGTTCATGTCACTACAGGCAAGGTACCAGTACATCAAAATTAACAGACTGATTCAAAATACTCCCTGCCATAGAAAAGCTGGAGGAATGGCCAGTAATACTTTTTGAGACAAGAGCCTGATTCAGCTAACACCATACCCATCCCAACTCAGGAAAGATCTCAGGTCCATGTGTAGCTCCAGAGCTTTATGGTAGGGCAGGAAGAGTTGAAGCCAGCCCAAGGAACACACCATCTTTGGCTTCCAGGGCAAGACAGACGACATGAACTTAATACCCACCATGCAATGGCCACACTTGGGAATTTACACCAGCTTGGTATCAATTCATGCCAGAACAATCCAATATGGCTTCATATTCACACTAAATTCAATGGCATTTTGCTACTTTAAAACACACTTATGCTCTCAATCGAGATTCATAGTCACTTATACTATCAGTTGAGACTGATGCCACCAGGCAGCCTGGAAGGTAAACCAGAAGTGCAATAAAAATTGAATATTTACTTGAGACTTAAAAATAGCTGAGAGAAATCACAACCCTCCGTGCAGCAGCAAACAGCCTCTCCACAGAGATGCCAGTAGCATTCCACAGCAACACATCAAGCCAGCGAATCATGATTGCTTCCACCTTCAGACCTCCTTCTTTGGCACTGGCAGGACTCCTTCCCCAAACTTCAAAGCTGCAAGACCTCAGAGATGCTCTATTGGTTTACACTGGCCAGCAGACCTAATATATTGGGTTGACACTGGCCAGCAGCCCACGAATCCTCACACCTGGCTGACAGACTCTTGCAAAAGCTGGGCTCTGCTCCAGAAGCTGCTATCTTTACGACCGTTTCAAAGAAAGTATTTATTTAAGTCTCTGAAAGTTTCCCTCTTTGAAGAAATCTCACAGAGGGGCTGGCAAGGTCTGGAGAATCTCTGTAAATACTGTTGGTGAGAGGGAAGATGAGTGTGTATGTGTGTTTAAGAGGGTTATGTTATCTCTTCTACATCACCCTGTATTCTAAGGCAGGAAAAACCACTCAGAAATGCTTTGAGAGTGAAGCCTTACGGAGTGGAGAATAGCTAAATTTAGCTAGTGAATCCCTAAGCTTTCGTACAGCATCCCCAAGCATGTTAGCTGGCAGTAGTATTCAGAAAACAAATCCTTAACTCCTAAATTTAAGTTTTAATAATTGTTTAAACTCTCCCAGGAGCCAAAGCAGGCTCTCTAGGTTGAATTTCGTTCACTTTTTCTTTCAGCTTGTTCCAGCACATGTTATTATAAAGTTCTTTTAATTGCAAACCACCCTCCTCTGGATGCACAACATGACACTAAAGACAGTATCTCATAAGTACACCTCTATTCCAGGAAAGCAACACTTTAGAAATATTTTTACAGGCACTCAAAGACTTCTTGTAAGTTTAAAATCTTTGTCACACTGAGGCTGTCATTCAAGGAAATGGCGCAATCCTAGGTTGACACTGCCCTGGCTTGAGGTATCCCAATAAACCCCAATGGAAGATTAATGGAGGTGGAAAATGATACTCATCCTCTGTACCACCACTTACACCTAGTAAAGTTTCTCAGCCTTATTTTTTTAAATGCTTTAACATTAGAGGCAGATTTTCAAAAGACCCAGCCTATCTTTAACCATTTCTCTGGCTGGTCTTCCACCAGCAGCCAGGAAAGAAGATTGTATGCAGAAAGCATACAGAAGAGGATACATGAGGGTTGTTTTAGGAAGGAAAAATTTTCACCCAGGATAACTCTCAAGCAGAAAGTATTCCTGATATGAAGCACCATTCCCTCTTTCATGAGTGCATCCAGAATTTCTCCAAGGAAACCCTTCTCAAACACATTGGTACAAGATTTAGTGCTGTTTCTGCCCCAGATGTAGGGGTTCATGCAAATAAAATAAGTTAAAAAAAAAAAGGATGGAAGAAATGCCTGTCAATTTTGCAGCTTCACCTGAAACTGAAATTAGAGATTTTTCTGCACGCATGGCTTTGCAGACATATAGCTTGACCCAGGCATTCAGCAGTAGCTTCTGTATGCTTAAGCAGCCCAGCTAGGGACAGGATCAGCCTTTCACTGTGAGCAGGCTGTGACCAGGGCACAGAAGAGCCTTAATCAATCTGAGTGCAAATTTATTTTGAAAGTCATATAAGAATTGATTGCTCACTTGCCTAAGGAGTGATAATACACACTGTATTAACAGTAAAATGCTTTTCTTCTCCTGAGTCTTTGTAATTAAGATTTCTGTATCACTTTAGAGAAAAGCAGCTTCTTGTGTCCTGCCTTACTTGTGGAAACATGAAGAGCCTCCATAGTTTCTACCATGAAACAGAAAAGGCAGTGAAAAACAATCCATGGCCAAAATAAGTGGACTTTAATTTGTTTTAAATAGGAAACCGGCAATCATTTTAGGTTACCATCAGTGCCTAAGCAACTTAGTAAAATAAATCCCCCTAGCTTCCAATGGTGGGTCTGCCTCCAAAGCTATTAAATGTGATTTTCAAAAAGTGCTTCAATGACATAGGCACACAAATCCCACTGACTTGTAAAGTGGTCTAAGTGCTACCTCAAGATTTTTAAAAGGTGTTTAGGCTCCTATTTCCCACTGAAATCAACAAGAATTAGCCACAGATCTTCAACAATATTCCCCAAAGGCAACGCAGAATTTAACTTTCACGTTATTCAAAAGAGGCTTTTCCAAAGTTTATAGATTACCAGTCCTTTAAGCTCCTATTATTTAATGGATAAGAAAAAAAAAGAAAGATATGGGTATAATGATACAAAATAAAGAAAAAACCCCATATTTCTCACCATAAATCAGTGGAAAGAGTGAAAAAGTTCACTGAGATACTTAATAAAATATCTAAATTTATAATTTCTGTTAACATTTTCACTTGCATATTCCAGGGTAAGATACTTAGTAAAACATCTAAATTTATAATTTCTGTTAACATTTTCACTTGTATATTCCAGGGTTTCCTCACTCGATCTCATTAACACAGAAATCCACAATGCAAGACTCTCATTGAAACATCCTCTCTCATAAGAACTAAAGGAGGAATGGAAACATACATTTCAAAAGAGGTAGGATGTTTTTTGTCTCCTTTGAGACAAAAAGAAAGATAACTATGCAAGGTTTCAGCACGCCATACATTTAGTGCTTAAATAAGGCATGTTGTCTATGGTTGAGAGAATTTAAATACCTGGCTGGGCAGCACAAACTATATGTTAAGTCTCTGATTTACACTGAGGATTGAAAATCAGTGTATGGCATCTAGAGTTCTTCCCAACCTTCAAGACTGTCTACAAGTCTTGCCTAACAACTGACTGCAGCAACAAATTAATACCTTAATAACTACTAAGTCTTTCATCTCCTGGAAAACGGGCTCGTTGATTGTGTGATACTGATGCAAACCAATTTGGTCCTCTTGAAATTCCAGCAGTAAATACAGGGATGAGGTGGGAGAGGTGGCTTTGTCTGTCTCTAAAACGGGATGCATTCCTGGCTAAACGCTTGCCCTGTGGATATGCAGGAAGATGAATAAGGTCAAAAGTCCAGCAAAACTCAGCTGGCTCAGACCAGCACCAGTAACATCCTTGAGTCAATTTGGGAACTGCACTCATCCTCCTGGACTATTAGTGCAATAAGTACCAGCCTGGAGAAATGGAAACCTACCTCCTGTGGGAAATCGCTATGTTTGCTGCATTAAAAAAAAAAACAAAACCTCCTCTAACATTTTAAAATACAGTGCTATCTGTAGTGAAAGCATTAAATAGTTTACTGAACTGGTTATAAAGCCTCTCTCCACAGGAAACACAAAATAGGAAGATTTTCCATAAATACTCTGGGGAAAAAAAAAAACACAAAAACAAACAAAAAACCCCACAACAACAACAAAACAAAAAAAACCCAAAAAAAACAAAAAAACCACAACAAAAACACACAAAACAAAACAAAAACACAAATCCAAAGCTATTTTGGAGAAAATGAAATCTATGTTATACTGCCAACATTTCTGATTAAACAATTTACTCAAAAAGACTATTTTACAATAAAACAAAACTAAAAACTCCCTACATTATTGCAAAACATAAATCTTCTGCAAAGATATTAGATGCTAGGTAGTAAACTCATGCTCCATTTCATTCCTTTTAAGGTTAAACAACCTTTTGCTTTTAAGACTAAATTGAGACTCAAAGTCCAAAATTACTGCTTTTGAAATGCAAGAGTGTAGCAGTTTCAGATCCAAGTGCTTGTACCAATTTGTTCACAATATTCTTTTTGACTCTAACACACTGTGTTTTCAAACCTAGCGACACTGAATAATTTTACATATTTGTATTCTATACTGGGATGGCTTATGCAGGAGGACCAATCTGGGAAGAAAGAAAGGCAGAAAGTTTTGCTGTGTTAAAGTGAAAAGGGGGAAGAGCATTTGCCTTGATCAGGATTTGTTGCACAAGCAAGGTATATTGCTAACTATATTGTATATTGTCTATTTCTTCTTTCCCCTCATATTCCATTTTTCTTGCTTCTTGTGCACACACGCTTGGTTTTATTTTTTTCTTTATTAAGATGAGCAGCTTTCTTCTCAGCTTTAAGCCATTTTTTTGAAGGAAACAGTAAACTTCAAACAGCTGGACTACCAACCAAGAGCACACAAATGCTAGTCAACACAAGACCAGTTTGGATTAATGACAACATGGCAACCAGGTTTTTTATTCATCAACAGTTATAAGCTAAACACCTAACAAAAAAACTAACTGTGAGCTAGACAAAATTTCCAGGGCAAGGTTGCTCCACATCAGCACCTCTGCTGCACCATGTAAAGCACTGCTGGTGTGCAACATGAAATGACTTTCCACAATGTGACACATGAGCCTGTGGGCTGGTAAATGTGGCTAGCCTAGTGGCTTAGTGGCTAACATGTTACATTCACCCATGAGGTATTTAAATACAAGGAAAGCAATGTGCTGTGTTCGCCGGCTGTGAACTGGCAGGATGAATAAAAGGCTTTTTGTCAGAGCATGGAGGAATCAGCCCCAAATTTACTCAAGGAGGGCTTTGAGGCATTGCACCTACTGCTGGCCAGGTAACACACGTTTAGAGACTCAATGTCTTACTAAATCCACCTGCAATGTCAGTCTGGGTGGAAGACACCAGGCCAGTATTCATCACCATGGAGTACCTCTACTTCTGTGCAATCTTGCAGCAGGATCTCTGGAAAGCTGACCCCAGCTCACTGCCACATCCGCAAGGAGAAACCAGGCACCTCAGCAGCATTCATCTCTCACAAACAAAGAAATCTGATCATCCCCAGTAATTTCCTTAGGATAAATTGCAGCAGATGCCTAGAGTAAGATTAACTGAATGTTCTGTCAAAGCCATTAGGCCGGGACTGAACTCAAAGAAAATTATGTCCACTGATGTCTTCATAGTTACTTTAAAATGCAGTCATTTTGACAAGCTCATGAGGTAGAAAATTTCATTTTATGAAGGTCTTAAGGGACAAGAGGAACAGAAATACAACATGCTGCTCAGTCAGCAAAACAATCACAAAATTACAACAGGCTTTCAAAACTACAAATCCAGTTATTTGGAGTAATTTCAGCCTTTTAAAAAAGACATGGTTCTTCAGGTCGACTAAAGCAACAAACATGGTATGATTGAGAGAGTTTTCCTTCCTCATAAAGTAATGTTTCTGCACACAACCATATTAATCTCCTTTAATTCAAGAGCAACTTGAGGAGCACGGCCTACTGACAAGACAATAGAGCACAGACTTCATTCACAGTCAAGCCACCAATAGTACCTATCTCAGGGTCTTCAGATGGAAGCAAAACCCAGGAAAGTGAGAAGCAAGAAGGAGAAATACCTTTCTCTTGATGCTGCGAGTGTCACATCCTCAGCCACCCCCACCCACCCCTGGCACAGCACCCAGCAGAGTACTCCTGAGACATGACTCAGGGTGTTACATACCATCATGATGTGACATGTAATGCTACCATAAAGCATAAGCTAATTAACCACCAAGAAAGAAGTGGCATAATTTTTTTCTAACTTGAGAAAAAGCAGTTTTGGATTGTCATTAAAAAATAGGAGCATCAGCTGCATCACTTTGTAATGTACAATACCTAAAAGCCACTTTGCAATAGTCCAGAAAATGAGCTATGTCTGCCCAAAAGGCTGCCGAGGGTCTTGCTGAAGTCAAGATTCACCCTAAAAATCTTACTAAGATTCACTGGGCACCAGCCTAGGTCTCCTTCACCTCTTTGTTTACGGTTTCTCTCCAGAATGAGCAAGACATCTATATTTCAAAAACTTTCAATCCTCCATTTGTAATTAATTGCCTGCTTGGCATCAAAGGCATGCAGCAGTCCCTTTTTGGGATCACATGGTGAAAAGATAAAATGAGGAGAGGCCAACACTGATATCAGTGAAAGGTGTAAGGGATTTTCAGAGCTGATCCATGAAAGCACCTTGCCAGTGATGCTAGGACGGAGCTTTGGAAAGGCTCATCTTCCCTGCAGAGCCAATGCTCCTGGAAAAGGTGTGTTTCCCATACAGAAGATGGGAAATACAGAGTTTACTGCCAAACACACAAATGGGCTGACAGAAAGCTTCGAGGAGTAACTGGCTTGGAAATAATCTCTATTCTGCAAGTCCAGTACAGTACCATTAGAAAATTACTTGGTGTAATACCAATTCCTTGGCTCTAATCACTGTGTTCCCTAGCCCTGAAATGACCATAGAGCTCAATGCCTTGTTTGCACGCGGGTGCTTTGCTAGGGGCCAACAAAACCCAGGCTGACCTGTGCCAAGACTTTCTGCACAGACTTCACTCCTGCAGAAAACTTGACATGAGCATAGCTGGGTGTGCCTCATGTTGCTGGTAAGAAGGACAGGCTTTCTTTTTTTTAAAAAATAATTTTCTATTATTCCCTCTTTGAATATTCAAAATCTGATGCCCTCAGAAATTAAAAATCCAATTTTTTCATTCATTTAAACTGATTCATTTCTTAGCTTCTACCTCCATTGTATGTTAATTATTTTCTACTCTTTGCTTATTTCTGTTGGCATTTTAAAATAAATTCTTTACTCCATGTACTCTCAAATGCAAAAAATAATAATAAAAAACAACAAACAAAATCAACCAAGAATAAAACAGGAATTTAAGGACTTCCACTGTGCTTGCTAGCATTAAAAAAGAACAACCGAACTAATGCATAAGAGCGATACTGCCCAACTGCTGATTGTAGTTGACACATTAAATCCCTAAGAAGGGCTAATTTTTCAGTCTCTCCAATATATTTTCCCTTCCTCAAGCCCTTTAAAGGGAAATCCCCCAGTGTTACAAGCTGAGGATTTACCCCAGGAGAGCAGAGAGGGGGCTGGAGAGGGGCATCGCCTGGGGTCACCCATGGCTGGCAGGGAGAGCCAGAGTCACCATCCCATCAAGGCCGGGAGGAGGAGTCATGCACTCCTGGACCACTCAAGGCACAGACAACAGAGATGGTTTATATCTGAGGCAAGAAGGAGCTATTTCTGCAAGCCCCAGCAAGCCCAGGAATTTAAATCTCTTCCCAGGAATCCACAGCATGTGCAGCCTGCACTGCCCTGACGTCAAGTACAGCCTGAATTAATTGGGGATGAAATAATTAGGCAAAACACATCTTGTAAAATTATCAAAGGACATCTAATATCTGAAGCACACACAATGTTACAATAACTGCAATATCTGCATAACCTGTCAGAAGCAATAGAAATAAATGAACGTTGCTGTTATTAATGCTGAAGTTGTCTTTAAACCCATTAAAATCACCATAGCCTTAGACCCCAAGAGGAGAAAGGTGGTGTATGACATCTGTGATGATTACAAGGAAGAGGAATCTGGTCAAGCTGGTAGCTACAGCATTTCAAGCAGGCAGAGCACTCTGAAAAAGCTAGTATTTCTGGATGGAAAGGAGGAAGAGGCTCGGACTGCACCAAGAAGCTAAAAAAAATTGAGAAAAAAAAGAAAAAAAAATCTTGAATCTGGATTTACATTTTGAGCAAAGCTAAGCCCCTCCCCTCCTAAAAAAAAAGATGTAATATATATCTGTTAGAAGTCAGACTTTTTAAAAAATAAGCGTGAACATGGTTCACTATAAAGACACAAACTGGCAAAAAATAAATAATAAAAAGGACACCTAGCATGAAGCTTGTGGTCAGAACAGACAATACTTGACTTTGTTGTAATTGAGATTGACTTAATGGCTAAATGTTGATTTTGGCATCCTGTCTCTTGTCCAGAAGCAGCCACTTAAAATTTCTGATTAATGTTAGCATTTCAAATTGCCCAGAAAGTGAGCACCTTGGGACTCACTTAGTTAGCACCTGGGACCTGCAACGCAAATAGGCAAATTTGGGGTTATTATGAGAAACATAATGTTCCAGGAAGGGAGAACACCGTGTCACTTGTGGTTGCACCCAGATTTTGCAAACATGTATATGCAACACACACACCCAGGTACGTTAACAGTAATTTTATGAGATGCTGCTGCTCTTCCCAGTTGAAGTAAGGGAGGAGGCTCCCATACAGCATGGCAAATCTGTTCTCCAAGCACCGTGTTTTGATGGATACTGAAAAACAGAGGAAAAACACGGCCATCTGGGAGCACAGAGCAGGAGCCAGAGTGATTTGGATGGCCCCTCTCTCCTGCCAGTTGCAATGCCCCACTCTGGGATCTGAGCTGACTCTCAATGGTAGCAGGGCAGCGAAGCATTACAAGCTACTAGATCATGAAAATTCCCCTCCATCAGAGGAGTTGAACCCAGATAATTCCTTTCACAGACAAAAGTACCCAAAAATATTTTAGGAAGTTGCAGCCCCATGAGACTGCCAGAGCCGCCCTTGTCTGTAAAGCAGATACCCACAGGGATATATAGGTATAACACAGGAATTATATAGGATATGTCTAAAGCTGAGGTCTCACATGGGTGTTTATAAAACTGCAAAGAAAAGAAGAAGCCCAGCAAAACATGTCTGAAGTAAGAGGTATGTTTTCTCTTCTCCATAGGAGAGGTCTTGTTTTACACAGACTTCAATGGAGAGAGGAGGGGGGGCAGGGGTCAAAAGCAGCCAAAGGTAACCCAAGTAACCCTGTTATAACATGAAAAAATGTTATTTTTTTCAGAGTTCAACTCTTTGCAGCGATTCACAGTGCTGTTTCCTTTGCAGCAGCAGCAGGCTGCTAGCTCACCAGCTATCGCAAGCAAATTGGTTTGCTCCCAGGGGCAAACACAACTGAAGAAATCTCCAGGACTCAGCTTTTAAGAATGATTTTCTGTACAGGAACTGTTTATTATCTAAATAAACTGCAGGTGGCTACACATCTATCCTCCCTTCAATGACCTAACTTATATTTCCACCTGCAGCCAGAATGGTTTGTTGTGCATGTGTTGGAAAATAAGTTTGGCAAAGACAGTCGTCACCCAAGTTTTATAGTTAGCACTCCTGATTGTAGCTTGTGCCATTGCCAAGCTCTTCCTTTTAATAATGTATTTACCATTCGATGCTGTGAAGATCCTCTAGCATGTAATTAAGTCCAGGGAAGTCTTGCAGGCAGCAGTAGGATGAAACTGATATAGTGCTATGTAAAGTCTAGCGTGTAGGTTATGAAGTTGGTGGGTATATATAAATATATATATGCATATTCTATCTTCATTCCTTTCCATGCCTTCTGAATGTATTATCAATAACAGCAGAGCTCAGCGCACTGCATACATAGGAACACTGTTGATGTAACATTTTGCATGTTTATTCTCAGGGGATATTTGTGATGAACTCTGTGGGATGCTTCTTTTGTATCTCTGTTGAGAAAATATTACTAAATGGAAATAACACCCCTTCTTGCAGGTGGCTTGCAGATTTTGTGTTCTGTTAAAAGATTAGTTACAAATTCATTTGGAAAACAGGCTAGGAAGGACAAGTTTTAGTAATTTGATTAGAGCTCTGATGCAGCACAGTTCTGCTTTTGAAGTTTTCCTCTTTCTTAAGGAGCTTGTTGACATTAGAAGACAGGAATGGCCACAGACTGCAAAATCACTCATAAAAATCCCACTGCGAGGCCAGTAATTCACCTATAGCCTGGGCAGCAAAATATTTGATGCCTGTCAATTGCAATCATGATTCTGTACATAAACAAATGCTTCTGCATATCACTTTGTTAAGAATTCTCAAAAAATAAGCTTACAGTGTCAAAAGTTAATGGTCAAAATGTTACTTATAGGCATTGTGATTAATTATGCTGCAAAGAATAAAATAACAATCCTTATTACCACTCCATGAGACCAGTTAAGTTGACTCACCAGTGTTTATTTTAAAGTTGAGTGCTAGCTTCATATTAAAAAGAATATGATACGAAGAGAGCAGAAATGTTAGCCGTCATCTACAGCATCAGGATTAGCATTTAAAAATGGGATATAAAGATTTATCTGCCTGCACACAGCAGGCATGCAGATACAAAATCGCCATTCCCAGCCCTTCCTTCAACATTTTATGGCTTTTTATTTAGCAAATAAAGAAATAAGTGAAGGAGCTACATGGAGCTCCAGTAATGAAAAAGTGGCCACCCAGACAAAAACATTTATAGGCACGTCTTTTCCTCCCTCACAAAAACAGTTATACTCTCTTTCACTGACTCAACAAGAATAATTTCAAACTCCAGCCTCTTACTGATGGCAAACGATTGCAGGGCCAGAAATGCCAGGTTTCTGCAGTGTGCCATGATCCAGAGCACTCAATCCTGCCCACTAGGCACTTCCACCCAGCATAGCAGCCCTCCTTTTCTTCCCTAAAGCTCAGCCAAGACAAGACACAGTCATTTGCATTCCAAGGTATATAAGCTCAGGGTTGAATACAGGGAAAAACACAACTTCACCACCACCCTGCAGGAAAACTCTCAGTCACATATGGACTTGAACTGCCCAACACGTCCTTAGCCAACCCAGGCACTTGCCAGGTTTCAGGATTCACACAGTTTGCCTCCAGTCTTTGCTTACTCTCAATAGTAGAGTTTGGATCCACTCCACTTTGGGGCCTGTCCTTCTCTAAATCAGTCTGCAATCTCACACTCCGAAGCCTGCGGTGACACCCATCCATAGAATTCATCAGCCACGTAATCAACACAGCCAGTAGCATTGTAGGCCAGCCCATGGCCTACTGTCACATTGGCATGCAAACACAAAATCTGTCATCCAAAACTCCCTGAGAACCACACCAGCAGGTATGTAGGAGCACATATTATTTGAGCTAAGCATGGCTCACAAACTATACCTGTAAATTTACTCCCTATTTCACCTAAGAGCCAAAATAAAGTTTAAAAGAGACCATTCAGAACAAGTCAAACTTACCCCTCCACTGCAGTTCACTGAATGTGGCCACCAAAAGAGGATTAAAATGACAACAAAGGGGATAAATAAGTAAGTAAGTTAAGCCCTATGAGCTTTCTGTGCATTTAAATTGCTCTAAAACCAGCCCTGGCTTCCCACTACACTGATGGCATCTCAGGTATCCAATGCTTGAAGGTCACAGATCAGCCCCCAGAAGATCAGGTGAGCGATTCAGAGAATGATAGATGATTAAAGACAACAACTTGGGGAGTCTTTCTGCTTGTATTTGGGTGCCACCATTTTTAAGATCCGAAAGTAAAAACTATTCCAGGCAGTTAAAAGGTGAAGTAGCCAACATGCTGAGATTCCCCTAGGACCTAGGACAAATCTAAGGGATGGGGCCTGATAAAAAAAGCACATGATAAAAATGACAATAAATCAGTAACAAGGGGATTTTCACCTGGTGCAACAGCATAGTATGAAATCTTTATTTCATAATTTGCATTTTTCTTCATTCAAACTCTATCCCAGAATGTATTAAAAGTATAAAGTGAGGTGGTAAAACAGGCTCCTCAATATTTCATAGAGCTCCTTTCTTACAGTGGGTCTGTAAAGAACTAGCATTAATGGGGTCCTGATTCACGTTCAGATTCTGGGAATTAGCACATTACAAACAAATAATTAAAAAAAAGTGTGAGAGAAAGAGACCTGTCACTGCATAGAAGGAAGCAAAATAATAATATTAATGAGAAAAAAACCAAAAATTAATACTGTTTGCAGGACTATCTTTAAGGATAAAAGCATTACCACTGATAAAGCTGGGATCTGTTGACTGTCAGACAAAGATGGGGAGGTTTGTTCTTCGATTTGTATCACCACTGCACACCAAGATACTTAAGAGTGCTTGGTAGAGTGTTTTGGTAAGCATCGTAATAAATCCTAAATAAACACAGAGTACAATAAATCTCCATCCACAGCACATCGGCATTATTAAAGCTGGACGGCAAGATCTCAGCTACATTGCACTAGCTGCTCAGAAAACCAATGCCCAATCCCCACTACTGTCCTAAACCAGCTCGGCTCTTAGCAAAGCAAATGTGACTCGGAGCCCAGTGCCAGCAAACTGGGACACCTTCTGTGAAACTGCTGCTTTTGCAACATTATTTTTAGCTTTCTAATTATACAGTTACCAAACATACCAGTAAGGCTGAGCATGCCACTCCTTAAGAGAAAAACAAAAAGGGGTGGCAGCGTATGAACAAAGGTACATGGATTTAGTAAAGCCAAAAAAAAAAAGTGACTACTAACATAGGAGACCATAACACACCAAAACCCACCAGTCTGATGGAGCAATGAGGTCTCCAAGAGAACCATTCAGGCAGGCTAAAGAAAACACTAAGAAATGCAAGCTGGATGTCAGACTCCTGGGGCCAACTCCTTGCTACTCTCTACCCACAGAGAGCATGGAAGACCTGAAAATTAAACCATAACCTCTCCACGTATCCTGGGGCAGTAGCTGACATTTCCAAGCACCTGGTGAGCTGTCAGCAGCCAGAAGGAATTGTTGTAATAGACTATCAGCAGCTAAGTTGCATCATAAGCTAGTAATAATAACCTACAATGGAGCCTTTTAATTTATTTTTAGTGTTGTAACACCCAACAGCAGAGCAAAAATACATTTCCAAATGGGTCTGCTGGCTCACAACCATTTCTTCTCTAAAAGGGTTATAGGCTGTCAGCTTCACAGTAAGGAAAAGAACTGAATATTTACAACGTGGCAATTGCTGGGGATAACCTAGGCAGTGGATCCACTCTGACAGTGGATCCACCCTTTGTCATTATAACGTGACGTTTGATCACTCTTTTTTTGCAAAGTTTGGCCACAATTTTTAAAAAGATGGATATAGTGCAATTCATATCCCTTGTGCAAAGCCAGCTCTAAGAGGAGGCTGCGGTCAGATTTCCCCTGCAATGGGTTATTTCAACTTCTACATGGCAAAGCATGCCTCCTCGAGGCCTAACAAACTGTGGGGATTAATTTCTGCGGTTCACAACATATTCCCTTCCCTGGCTACCTTATGAGTCCCAGAGACTATGGCAGCCTAGAGTTCACACTACATTAAGCTATCTTTATATGAACCAAACTCACAGAAAAACATTAAGTGCCAAGCTGTCCAGGTTTTTTTCTTAAAGCTCTATCAAATGAGTGAATTAAAAATTCACACACAACACTGCTATTCTCTCTCCCTTAGAAGGATTATTCTGAAACTGTGCAATTTTTACTGAAAACAAAAACAAGCAAACAAAAGGCAGAGACCATCCCCAGCACAGGCTGCCTAAGGTCTGAGCTCTGTCCTTTCCCCACTGAAGCCCCGTAGCCTTTTACCTACCTGTATGAGAAAGGCGATGGGCTATTAATCACCATAATTAATATAACCATTCCCAGCATTTACAGGACCCCACTACGGTGCACTGATGCACTGCCAGCAGGTGAAAGCCTTGCCTATTCATAGCCCTCTGGGAAGAGGAGGAAGAACATCACTCAAGTTTACCACATTTCTTTTTAAATGCTAAGGCTGTGTTTCAAGTTTAGTTCTGCTCAAAATGTGCAGGTCCCACTCCTGCAAAACTCTGAGTGTTCTGTTTCTGGCCCTGCCTACAGAAACCATTTCACTCTACCTGCTTCCCAGATGTGTAAGCAGTTGCCAGCACCTTGAAGCACTAACACAGGAGTTTATTTCTCACCTAGCTGTGATGTCTAAGCAACCTCTATTAGCTTTAGGACAGTTAGACTTAAACATATATATTTCTTCCCCACAAATTCTGTCAACAGGAAAGAAAAAAAACCCATACTTGCAGAAAGGCTCATCTCTGGAGCACAGGGGTGAAAAGTACAGACCATCACAGCATCCAGACAACACAGCAGCTACTCTGCTCATGCTCTCATCTTGCTCACCTGAACCTCTTATTTCTTTTCTTTCTTCATTTTTTTTTCCCCCCTCACTTGAAGGTTACTATTTTCTGCAGGCCATTGATCTCTGGTCAGAGAAAAGGACTCTGCAACACCAACAGAGAAAACCAGAGCTGGGAAAAGGTCACACTATTATATATCGGGAGGCATGTTTGGTCCAGTTAGATCTCTGACTGCAAGAGGTGATTTTACTTTTTCAGACATCAGTTCAACTAAAATAAAATAAAATGCAGAAGGTGTCACACAAAATTGCAAACAGTCAGAGATCCTATTCACATATCCTCTGCAAGTAAAGGCTTATCACACCATATGGAGGCCTGAATTTCTTGAAGTAACCACATCACTGTCAACATCCTTAAGCTAGATTGCATGCCACTGCGGTACTGAAGTTATGTGCCATCTATTTGGAAGGAAAAGTGTTTCTGAAACTTATTATTTTTATTATATTTATTAGTGCAATTTATATCTAATTCAATGAAATAAGAACAATCTCTAGAGTAAACATGCATTCTGTTTCCAAATCTAAACAGATTTAGTACTAGCTGGCTTGAAGGTTGTAGAAAGGTGGGTGTTGGTCTCTTCTCACAAGTCACAACTGATAAGACAAGAGAAAATGGTGTCAAGTTACATCAGGGGAGGTTTAGGTTAGACATTAGCAAAATCTTCTATACCAAAAGGGTTATCAAAGGCTGGAACAGGCTGTCCAGATAAATGGTTGAATCACCATCCCTGGATGCATTTAAAAGCCATCTAGATATGGTGCTCAAGGATACGGTATAGTAGTGGGCCTGGTAGAGTTAACTAACAGTTGGACTGGATGATCTTAAAGGCCTTTTTCACCCATAGCAATTCTGTGATTGTGTTAAATGGGATGAAAAAAGACACACCTGCCATTTCTAAAAATCACAAAACAGTTGGACATGGGTTGCTGGGAAGCTGGTGAGATTTTTATCCTTCTCACTACTCACCTACTCACTTTGCCAGACCAGTTTTGTAGGTTCTGGGCAAATACTAACAACCAAATGTTTTGTGCTACCTCTACTCTAAAACCTTGCAAGATCATCACAGGTAATACAGATATTATATCTGTGACGGGAATCAAAGAACTGCCAGACTGGATCTCCATCCACATCCTCCATGGGTGCATACCTTCTCCAAGGAGTCAAAGCTCAGACAAAGATACCACTGGTTAGTGCTTGGCTCCCATCACCATTACCTAGGCAAAGGAGGCCAAAATACTATTAATGAGTTAGCAGAGATGAGTAGGATAGCAAAGCTGCTCTGAATGGCAGGTGCTCTAAGGAAAAACACAGAAATACTGAATGCACTTGAATGGCAATAGGAAGCATCTCAAGAGGACTGGCACAGGAAATCTGCCAAGCTTCTCTGTCGAGAGATTTCATCTTATTTCTTGAGGGATCTATTTTAAGACAATTTCAGTGACCTTACTTAACAGAGATTATGATGTGTTTCAATTAATTTTTACAGCATTATAATTAATATTTTGGTGTCTGCTGGAAAGCATGCTGAGCTGTGTAAAAATCCGCATGCACTGCAAGATGACAAGTGCTATTATCAAGGTGGAAGGAAGAAGATAAGAGCCCTCCAGCCTTGCCTGGCAGGTCAGAGTGATACCCCTTCAGATGACTGCTCCTGCGAAGGGCCAACAAACCGAAAACGTGGGAAAGGTCAGCATTCTTCCTCAAATAACTGATTCCAATATTGTTAGGGTGGAGATATTTTCTCAGGCTAATGAATTTGCACTCACGTCCACACCACAAGCAGAGCTTCTTCCTATCACCTGCTCAAATAACTGAGCTCCAGGAGGTGAAAATGGCCAAATCATTGCAGCTTACACACATGCAGTTTATACCAGTGCATCTTTTCTTTCCCCTCAGAGAGCTGAACCTTAGCTCACCTCATCCGACAAAGTAATTCCCCTGCACATTGTCCACCTCTCAAGTAAATCATTCTCATATCCTTATACAGGCTGCTTTTTGCAGGGCTCATTTCTGCTTCTGTTTCATCCTGGGGCTTGCAGGAGGCCTGAAGACATTGCACGATACCATCCCTCCAGTACCATAGTACCTGCAGGCTCTCTGCTCCTGACACATTGCACCTTCAAGCCAAGAGAGATCCAGCAGCTTCACTGCCAAGAGAGAGTTTCTATACACCCACATAAAAAATAAGACCAAATCGTTTAGACACTGAAATAACCCATTTAAGTCTTTGTGTGTGCTGTTACTTCTGCAGCAGTGTTTCCCCTCAACATAATATCAAATGCTCTATTTTGACTTCTACTGCTATCATTTCCATGAGCCCCAGCTTTTGACTGCTTTTGCAGAGCAGGATCATGGCATGACCATGCAAAGAGCGCCACAAGGGTGCTGCTAGACAAGCATTTGTGTCTCAAATTGTGTGGTTGTCAGGGCTCACTAGATATGATCACATCAGTCGCACTTTTAAAAAGTTGAAACTCCCAGCAAAACAAAAAACCTTCTTAAGAACTCTCGACAACATGACACTAAGTGAATTGTCCTCCACGAAATTCAGCAACTTTGCAACATTTGAGCACAGCCATGAACATGTTTTAATCATCTAAACCTCTGCAAGAGATTATGGTAAGTACCAACAACAGTATCATTACAGGCTGTTCAAAACGTTCTTCCCGAGTTTGCAACAAACCCTAAGTCAGGAGTGAGGGGAGGTTATACAGTGGAGAAAGGCAAAGGAAACTTTTTTTTTCCCCACAACAATAAAAAAATCTCCCATTTGAGAAAGGCTAACTTCCATGATAACGGAGACATGAAGCAGCAGCTTATGAAAGGGCTGTTCACTGCAACATTTTAAACTTCATTCTTGATAAAATAAAGCAAGCATACTGGTGATGTAACGTGGATTGTGGTCTCCTCTGTGAAATGAATGGTCATTCAGCTCCATACCATGCAAAGATTGCTTCTGAAGGGGACATCTGAATAGTAACTCCTCAGCAGTGATAATCTGTGACCAAGAAATGATCTAGCACAGGAAGCAAGAAGGCCCAGCTACCACAAGGGGTTAAACTGGCTGGAAGCAGGAATGCTAAAGACAGAAGGACTCCCTGCAAGTGAGTAAAGTTTCCCTGGGTGATGAGATAAGCAGTCTCAACTTTGTCTTCTAGCCATCCTGGAATGCGATACTGCAGTAGGACTCTGTCCAATGCACTGTTCATGAAATTTTTCTTTTATGTTTAAGCATAAATATGTTTAATTCATCTTGAGGGGGTACCATAAAAATTACCCAATACTTTTTTTGCACAGTTCCCTAGTGTAAAAAAACAACAACCTCTGCTAGCATATATGAAATTTGAAATTCTCTTCCAAAACAGCCTTATCAAAGATATCACTAACAATAAACTCAAGTTTACACTCCTAACTGCAAGTTACTTATGTCTATGGGTAGCTGAGTTGATGTTGACACTGGGCTTGAGCCTCTTCAATCACCAACCAAGAGCCTTTTCAGGACAACACTTATCTCATTGTGCTTCTTCCTCAAACCATTTACAGCATTACCTTACCTATGCAGAGCAAACGAGGCAGCAGCTATATCTGGTACAGGTAGGGTACCATCAAGCCAAGCAGCCTGGTATTTATGTAACGATAGATAAAAGAAAATGAGGTGTAGCCTGCTGAACAAGGTCCTGCCATGAGCAGGTGCAGACACTGTTCATTTCTTGGTTTTTCAGGGTACAGCCCTACTTACAACAGGAACAGTATAATGAATAGAAGTATGCAGAGCATTTCAAGGAGGAATAATGTTCACCATGAGCTCCAGCTTTATTTTCTTCCTCATTCTGAAATCAATTAGACATGATGCAAAACGGAAAAACTAGTTTGCATCTCTGTGAATAAGCCAAACAGTAAAAAGTTAAGTTTAGTCAAATGCAAGGACTCTACCTTAAATGTAGAGTTTTTGTCACATGCTTATAGGTATCAGTTGCTTCCTTGCCATCCCATTTAGAAGCAATATGGAATATGTCTTAGGCAGAAAAAAAGCACACTGGGTCCTCCTTATTTTGATGTGTGCATTTTTTTAAGACTCTCTTTCTCCTTTAGGAAAAGCAGTGCTGGCATACAATCCGTTAATAGCTATTCTGATAGCAGAACCTAAGAGAGAACAAATAAACCAGTAAACTTAACACAAGATCTAAATACTAATCACTGTACTGTCCTCTTAAAAGCAGATTTAAAATAAGAAGGAAAGAAGAAATGGAAGAAGAAGGGAAAGGAAAAGTGCAATGTTGGCCTTAGGATTGCAGTATTGATACTGATACAAGGAAGAAACAAACCCATGCTGTCACATCCTTATGTTTCAATGATATCTTAGAATCATGGAATCATTTAGGTTGGAAAACACTTTCAAGATCATCAGGTCCAACCATTAACCCAGCATTGCCAAGTGCACCACTAAACCATGGCCCTAAATACCACATCTACACATCTTTTAGATACCTCCAGGGATGGAGACTGTTCTAATGCTTGATAACCCTTTTGATAAAGAAATTTTTCCTAATATCCAATGTAAACCTCCCCTGGTGCAACTCAAGGCCCTTTCTTCTTGTCCTATCACGTGTTACCTGAGAAAAGGGACTGACATCCATCTCACTACAACCACCCTTCAGGTAGTTGTAGAGAGTGCTAAGGTCTCCCCTGAGCCGCCTTTTCTCCAAACCAAACAACCCCAGTTCCCTCAGCCACTCCTTGTAACACTTGTTCTCTAGACCCATCACCATCTTCATTGCTCTTCTTTGGACAAGGCAGAATGAGCAGGGGTAAAACAGCCTTGAGAGCTGGTCTACGCAAAACGTTTTCCCGCAATACCACTTAAAAAAAAATCAGGTGACATTGCTTTACCATTCACTAAACAACATATTTACATGCTGACTATGTATGTTGTACTTAGATGTCACAGCAGATTACTTGCTAATTACACTAGAAAAACCCAATTAATTACCACAAACTCTTTCCTCTGGTTCAGAAGGGGTCGGAGACAGACATTTACATGACAAATAATCACACCTATAACTACTAGTATCAGCTCTGAACTATAAAGGACCCCTTGCCTTTGGACACATGTCATTGAGCAATCCCCTTTTTTAAACAACACACTAAAAACTGGGGATACACCAGAAACTTGTACACTGAAAAAAACTGATTGCTCTCGTTGCTGTGGAGTCAGTCTGCTCAGGCCAATACAGCAAAAATCAAATTCTTTCTTAACATTTTATCTGATCTTTCAGGCTGATAAAAACTTCTTTTCTGCTATTGAATGAGGAAAATCATATTACCAGAGCTGATATTCATCAGAAATATTTTGAACTGAGTATGTGAACTGCTTTTAACTGAGTTTAAATCGATAACTCCGCTGCTGTGGTTAGTTTTATTGAATTGTACATTGGAATAGTATCATTTCAATTATGTTATGATGCCAGTATTACCCTCCACTATAAGCTCTATTTATTCAGCTAGAAGGTGAGATGTACTACTTCTTCATTTGACAAATCAGATATGCTATTGCTTTTAATGCTATTTTACTGAATGATCACTGAGGGTTTACACTGCTATTCAGTACCATGCTCTTCACTCAAGAGGTCAACAGCTTGAAAAGCCTTCATCTTTGATACTGTTTCTTTTTTCTTTCACAAATAAAGCACTGGAGGGAAGGTCAAAAACAATCACATAAACCCACCCAAAATGACGTAGGTTAAGTGCTTAGGATCACTGGTGGCTGTTTCAACAGATCCAAGCAGGGGTTTGAATGTAAAAGAAGGGGTTTTGGAGGGAAGGTGGGGGGGGATGTATGCATACAAGCATTATTTATCATGTGAGATGATAGCTAAATCTTTACTGCTTCTCCCTGGTGGAAATGCAAGAGGGGAGCAGCCTGTCATCTTTTATAAGAATTTTAAATGTTTGTTACCTGTAAACATTCAGCTTTAAAGTAGGAGAGGAAAAAAAAAATGAGCCTCAATTCTATGTTTTCTCCCAGAAGATTTTAATTTTTAAAGAATCATTTCATAGCTTCACATACATTTCTCTTTTTCTTTATCCTGTTTATCACCAATGGAGCTTAAAACCACAAAGAAGTGGCCACCAGAAACAACTCAACAACCTAACACAGCACTTATCAGCAATTAATTTCAGAGCATTTTACAAAGGTGGTCAGAAACATTAACCCCATTTCAATGAGGGTTAGATGAAATGAGGAAACCAAAACCAGAAAAGAACGACCTGCCCACACAAGCTAGGGATAGGATCCTGCTTTCCTATCCAGCCCTTGGAACACCATGAACTCATTTTATATTATAACATTATGACTGTTACTGTAGATGTGCTGTACAGAAGGCTCCTTTTTTCCTCCAAGCACCAGAACTGAGAATTCTAAACCTCCATTCCCAAACCACTATAATCAAGTTGCTTTGATTTTTTTCATTTCTGTGTCAGAAGAAAGAGCAGCTGAGTTTTGTCTAATTGTTTGACTAGAGGTCACAGAAATCACCACTGTCTTCACTTCAAAAGGACTATTTTTCCTTTACATGGATAAAATGCTACTGAATAGACTTCCCCACAATTATGTTCTTTTTCCACTGACTTGGGGTGATGCTGACTTTTCATCAGCAGGAGAAGAAAACTCTCCTTCCTTGGAGACATCCAGTTTTCACTACTTTCTGTACCTGGGTCCCTCTGTATACTACTGATCTCTGATAAACGGACTGCCTCTTTCTTCCTCCTATGTTCACATACTAACCTATTCACATAAACCTTCACTTCTGCAAATAAGAGCATAAAGTCAATGTACATTTATTCCTTAAATCAATCTGAAGTGGGAATCCAAGAGCCCCAAATGTAACCTGCTTCAGTTAGGACTCCTCTACTCACAAAATATCATTCCCAGAAATATCTGTGTCCATGTATGCTGCTGCTGCAGCCTAGTCAAGAAACTACTACCACTTCCCAGCCTTCATTTTAAGAGCATCAGTGTGTGACAATTAGATATATTAAAATCTGTTAGGCCAACAAAACTTACAATTTAACTAGCTGAACACTACCAATAATTTATATGTAATTTTTCTATAAATAATCTGCTAGACATTATGCCTTGATCATACTTGTGGATTTCACTTTTGCAAAACAAACAAAAAAACCTGCAGATATGAAGGACAGCACCAAGTTACACCACTACCTATAATTTCATTCTTCTTGCTGCCAAGCTGAGCCCTGGTCTTTTATATGCATACAAATGCTAATTACAGCTCGACACTAATGCTAATTCTGACATCTGCTAATTAAAAGATCACATCTTCTGCAAAGTCAGCAGTGCTATTCAATGAAAACATTAATCAGTTTAAAATTAAGAAAAAAAAAATCAATCAACGAAGTAGGAAACCTAGTCCTTGGTTCAATTAATATCAAAGTGCAAACTGGGAGTACTCAAGAGCAAGTGTCAGTATGTTCTCCAAGAGTATCTGATACTCAGTAAAAAGGGAATTTTTCAGCACTGTGATTTCTCTGTTCTCAGTAATTGTCTACTTTTCTCTCTTATTCCTTCTTTAATCCTTGCCTCTCTTTAATCACAGTATCTCTGAAACTCAACACTAGCCCTAACATCTCAGGGTGTAAACAAGGCAAGCACATTAATCTACTCATGTACACTTAAATAGCTAATATGTCCCACTTAAACTTAGTGGGGCTGCTTTCTTCTACAGCTAACCCATGCACCTACAGTATCAAGACCATCATGGGCAATCACAAGCCATTTACACCAGCCACCACTTGGAGAGAACAGTTCAGATTTGCTTCCCATTTCAGCACACATAGTAGGCAAGAAGGATCAAATCAGGATGCATACCTGGATGCAAAAAGTATCCACTTCCATGAATTAAGTACTGAAATCATAAAACACCACCAAACAGCCTGCACTTGCCAGGACCTAACACACAGGGCTCCTAGATTCACCCACTACTACCCCAACCTCTGTTGCTCTGCATTTTGTCCCCAGTCCTTGTTATTGCTTTGAGGGATTTCCCTCAAAATCCCCACTGAATTGATGGGCAATTCCCCACTGCCCAGCACCTCCATCTATTCATCCTAAAGGAGCCTTCCTCCACAGCAGCTTTACTCTCTCCATGAAAGAAGCTGCCACTTCCTAGACTCTGCTTGATGGCTGCTTCTTCATTCAGTTTCTTCAGTGCTTGGAAACCATGGTACAGGTGCTACACAGATAAAACAGCTCTGAATAGACAAGGACCCACTTGAATTTAGGAGTCTTCTCCATATCTTTCTGGAAAGGCAGGTGCTGCACAAGTACGCATTTCTGTTCATTCTGCAGCTTTGTCTTTCTTGCTAGTCATTTTTGGCCACCAGACACTAACACCTTGGTTAAGGTTTTCTACAGTTCTTGTTAAATTTTGGATGGGAATTCTGTGAACTGCTCCATGGAGAAATACGTTTGCATTTCTGGGTGAAGGAGAAGATGGAGGTATTGAAGTAGCTCTGTCTTTACCAAGTCGTCACTCCAGAGATGTTCTAAAGGTGAGTTTTCTTCCAGTATCTGAAGGGGGCCTACAAGAAGGCCGGGGAGGGACTTTTCACAAAGGCCTGTAGTGACAGGATGAGGGGTAATGGGTTCAAACTGGAAAAGACTGGAAATTAGAAGGTAATTCTTTACTCTGAGGGTGGTGAGACACTGGAAGAGATTGCCCAGGGGGGCTGAGGATGCTCCATTCCTGGAGGTGTTCAAGGCCAGGCTGGATGGGACCTTGAGCAACCTGGTCTAGTGGGAGGTGTCCCTGCTGTGGCAGGAGGGTTGGAACTAGATGATCTTTGAGGTCCCTTCCAACCCAAACCATTCTATGATTCTATGAGTCAGGAACTCCTAGAAGTTCAGCCAAGTTCCAAAAGCACCACAAACCTAGCCCCAGTTAAAGAAAGTCAGCTCTAAACAGGGGCAAGTCCTGTCCCACCACAACACATCCAGAGAGTCAGTATGTCCCCCGTTCAGTTTTTTTACTCTTCCTAGTCTTTACCAAAGATTGGGTTATTAGAGAATTGGACAGATGACTCCAGTTTCCAAGGAAATGAGAAGAAACTGGTAGTAACTGGAGATTTTGAGTAAATGGTGAGAAGATGCAACCAAATGGCACCCCAAAAAGCAACAGCCTCCTATGGAGCCACCTTTTAAATCACATTTATGATGTGCCAGAGGATGCCTACTGGTAAACATGAGGCACAGAAAGTCACCTCAGAAAGAAAAAGAAAAAGTTAGCTTGTCTTAGTGGGACAACACTACAATACTAGAAGCTTTCAAAATAAACAAACCCAGTAAAATGAAAAAGCCCATGAGCAACAGCAGCTTCCGAGACAGCATTGGGCCAGCAGAAAAATAAGGCTCATTTGGCATGCTACTGTTTAAAACTTGTTTAAAATAGTCTGCATTTATTGTTTTGCTGTAGCATATTAAAAAAAAAAAAACTCTTTGAATTTGTTATACCAGTCAATATTTTTATTTATAAGAAAACGACAAATCAAGTTTACTGCCTTTTTAACACTGCTAAAGTGAAAATGTTCTTCTGATGTAAGGTGCCATGGTTTATTTCCTTAACCTTCTCAGCTACATCCCCTTCAACTGACATCTTTCTTGCACTTTAAAATCTTCACTCTGGGGAAGCCTTAAACAGTAATATATCTCTGGCTAATAATACACTGTGGCCAGTTATAAATTAGTCATGTTGATAAAAGGTCTAACAAAGTTACCAATATTGTTCTGTAATGCACAAGCAATATTACCAAGTCTGACTTAAACAGAATAGGCAATTCAATCAAGAAAAAATGTTGACAGAGCTTTCCAACTGCAAAAGAATCTTAAATCATTCATGAAACTAAAAATTTAATGTATGTAAATTAAATTATATATGCATATTTCCATGGGCTAAAAGTTTATGTGCATTCTTTACTCAGGAATCTATCTTGTGATACAGTTAGAAAGAAACTGCAACGATTCATGTTTTTACTACTTTGGACTGTAAAGCATTAATATAATTTATGTTCACTTAAAAAGGTACAAAAATCCATCAGTTAAAGTCAGACTTCAGATGGTATAAATAGACAATAGCCCCGCTGAAGGTACTGTCAGTACCATCTCAATACATCATTTGAAAATCAGGCCTCACTAGCCTCCACCTGCAAAAAAGAAACAAACCTGAGGTTATGAAAACCTCAGTGTTCACAGAACTTGAAGACAATAATTTGAGACCTGTCTTCCTCTGGCAATCAAGTTCAGCAAAAGGTTCAAAAGTTACCAGGGCATGACATAGGGCATACCAACCTGTACAGCCATTAAGTAAGCTTTCTTTCCTGGCAAAACTCTTTTTAAAGGTGGGAAGAGAGTATGTGTTAAAATACTAATTTTATTGATTGTGCTTTTAAAAAAAAGTTATAGTCCAATTGCAGAGGATATGACATTTCTTGGCTACCAAATATCCCCAAAAAATTATTATGTTGAAGCTTTTCCCCTCTTTAGTAAAGCAGAGCAAAGAAGCATCCTCCCAAACAAACGTCAAGGGTTTTTTTCACTTCTGAAGTCTAACCCAGTATTTACTGCTATAAACCATTCACTGGGACAACACGAAAATCTAGGCAGCCAATGGGACCTTTAGGAAACTACTTTATTTCCCCCCCTCCCCAGCACAGAGAATTGCTCTATTATATTGATAAAAATACACACTTACATTGCCATAGTGAAAGCATCCATTGAAGCACAGTGCAGTAAATAAGAAACAAGATGTCATTTTCCAGTCTGAGGTAGAATTTAGTAATTTACTACATACTCCTTTTCTTTTCTTTTTTTCTTTTATTTTTTTTACTTTATTCCCCCCTAACAGATTAACAACTCTCCCAATGAAGACATCACAGCAAAGAAGAAATACTAAGGCAGACATTCCCAAAGAATGGCACCACTTCCAGCTAATGCAGAAATAGTGTCCACAGAGTCAAAACTCACCAACTTCACCAGCTGTGCTGCACCAGCAATTTGTGCCAAGATGCTGAGCCTCCATTTGAGGAGGAGATCTGTTTTAGGCTCAAACACAGCAAAGCCTATGCTCAACTGCAAGGGAAGATTTAAGTCCTGTTAGTGCATCTGCATAAATGCGTTGTTGAATTAAGTCTCTGCCCATTTACACCTCTTCCTGTTATCATTTCTCTCTGGGCAATCACTAAATCACATAGGATCTAATGACCTAATTAAAACATTTCTTAGTGCCCACGGCATTTTTAATGCCAGCTTTCAACACAACTAATGGCAAATGAAGGTTAATAACTGGTAATTATCATGTTCCTTTTAAGACTGTGGCTTTAAACAAAAGAGTGAAAATATGAAAAATAAACCACTGCAAGAAAAGAGCAAGCACGTACGCCGTTCCTGAACAGTGTTAAACACTATTCACAAGAATACATAAGCTATAAAGGCCAAATATTACAACATTCAAGGTATTCTAGCAGTATGAATTTTTCAAAATACTACCTTACCAATCTATAGAAATCAGACTGATGTCTTGCTAAGACACAGTTACTGAAGTGCATCCTCTTAAATTTTCACTGCTCTGTCAACAAGCTTGTTCTTTGCTACAACTGTCCTTTACACATTTGCCAACCAGTACCCATGCTCCATTTTCTCTAACAGAGCTTCAAATTTACATACTTTATTCAAACAAACCAACAAAATACCCCACACATAAAAACCAACCCCCCTTCAAAAAAAAACCCCAAACCTTTAAAGAAATAATAATAGGAATAGCCAACACTACAGAAGTCAGAGAAGTTGCATCAACAGTTTGTATTAACAGCTGCTGTAAAACCAGACGGAACACAAGCCTACATTAAAATAACATTTCAGATTCTCACAAAAAGTGACTAGCAGATTTGCAGAAATACAAAATGATATTCAGAAAGAAATCAGTGCTTGGACTTACCTATTCAAGTGTGTCCTTCAGTAGGAAATGCTGGTGTTAATGCAACGCCTCAATGCTATTCTGGCTCAAAAAGCTCTTTCTTACAGAGGAAGATGCTAAAGCTCTATGGATCAGAGTGCCCAGTGTACCACAAGCTCCAACCAGAAACCTAGTTTCTCCCATAAAAGGAGGATTTGTTCAGATTTCAAATTTGCAAATATTAGGAAAATTACTGAAAAGAAGATTCAACTAAGATGCCATTAATATCATGTTTAAATCCCTTGGACCCTGGCTCTGTCTGCAAGTGCTGCCCTGGAGAGGACCAGAGACAGATTTTAAACTCACACTTAGGAGCTTTACAAAGTTATAGCCTTCACACTGCTCAAAGGGGTTTTTAATACAAATTTATTTTATTCAAAATGAATACACGTCTTAAGTGACCTCAATAAATTTTCAGTAACACATCTGTGCAAGAGCACTTTGCTTGGCCACTGTAGTTGGGGGATAATGCTGACCTGAAAGGAAGTAAAGATGTTTGATGGACTGGTAAATCCCCAGCAATTAGAGCACATCAACAGGACTACACTGTAAACACACAAATGAATAAAAAATGCCCCTAATCTGAGAGAGATCTTGAAATGAAACACGTGCTTAGTTTCATAGGACTATGGAAGGCATGAATATGCTTCATAATCAATGACTTGAATCAAAATAACGAAGTCCAAGGGCTATCAAGTAACCCTGAAGGGAACATTCTCAATCCCCTTAATCAGAATTGGTCACCTCAAGCAAAAGCAGCTAAAATTGTAAAGTAATATTATCCCTTTTTTTTGAGGCAATGAATCATTCAAAGTCCTTTATTGGATCTAAACCCATGTGGTTTGCCTTCAATCTTTTAATTTGATCTGACAATTATGACTGTAAAGTACAAATTGAATTTTTAAGTCCCACTGAAGCAAACAGCAACATATGTTTTGTTTTCATTGTTAATTCAAAACGTATTCAGAACAATAGTCATTTTAATGCTCCTTCCTCATTAGCTGACATTCTGTATTTAAATACTTGTATCAGCTCTCATTTTATTTAGAGAAAGCAACACCATTGTACATCAAGACTAAAGAACAAGGAAATCTTCCCCTAGTACTCTAATGAGGGCAAAATCATCCAATGGCATCACAGAAATTATATCAGCTGTTAAAAAAAAACCAAACAAAAAACCAACCCAGCCACCAGTGTGTTACTACTATAGTACAGTCCTAAAAATCCCCATCTCCTTCGAACTCGAAACAAAGTGCTGTTCAAGGATTCAGTCACCTGCTTAAAAAAATTAAAACCAACAGAGCAAAGAAGAAACCAGCACCAAATAATTAGGAACAGGGTGAATGAATCTAGTGCTATGGATCTGCAATACTGATGGATTCAGGCATGCACTATGCATGTATAACTCTGCTTTTAAGCTGCAAAATGCAGCTTCCTTTCATGTCTTTCTCCAAAGTTCTGTGCAAGTTGTAAAATGAGTTTACATGATGCTGAGGTTCAATTTTGTCTAGTTCTATTGGAGTCTATTAGAAACAGTGGGAAGAAAGAACAGAACACACCTTGCTTAGCAAGTTACCATACAGGTATGCACTGACAAATACATATATATCTATATGTATACATGCAAGTATATATATGTACACAGACATATGTAAGATAAATATATATGCTTCTTATGTATGTTCCTTAGAGCAAGAGACTTAGCCAACACATTAAGGACTGACCTTCAGAACACCCATGTTTGGAAATAGGAAGGTTGGGAGAGCCACCAACACCCCAGAGAAAACCTCATACACATTTTGAGCAGCTCTGCACTCCCCACACCATCCCACAGCTTGTGCTACTACCACACAACCACAAAAAAAACCAGTTGTAAACCAGCCAGGAAACCAATCCTAGGCCAAAACAGCCCAGCAAGAGCTACAAACCCAATGTAGATTTTAAAATTAGAGCTTCATTTCCCAGCCTGGTTCCCTATACAGCCACAGAAACAGATGGCAGAAAGAAAAGGTTTGATTTAGGGGTGGAGGGAAAGCAGCCAAAACTTGCACTGGAACATCTGTCCAAACTGCAGCTCTCAGGGATTCAAGAAAGGAGAGTAGAATTTTCCTTGGGGTTTTGTTTGGGGGTTTTTTTTGAGTCTTAAAGAGACTAGTAGGATCCATGCACACCACATTCATAGGACATAGCTTCTTTAGATAAAGCCTTAATTTGTCAGGGATCAGGAGCTTAGGGCTGCAGTCTGGGAAGCTTCCCTCCCACCAACGGGCTCGGCATCCAAGCACACCTACCCAAGGGATGCCTTCCCACGAGTGGAGGCAGACATGTCTCCCAGCATCTGCCTTTTCAGCATCTTCACAGACTTTTACGTATCAGTCCTTGTAAGAAAAAGAGAGAGTAGAGGTGTAATTGCTCAGGTTTGAAGGTTACTACGTGTTCTTGAGGAAAAATACCATGAAAGTACAAAAGCATACAACAGGAGTCTCACTTTCATACAAGACTGCATGAAAACTAACAGGAGGGATTACTCATATTCCAGCACACTTGCATTTATTTTTGTAATATTTAAGGTACATGCCTTACACCAATTCAACTCTTGACAGTCCTCCTTTCAGTAAGTGAGAGCTCTTCCTGGGCATAATCTCCGTGAAGACCAGGGGCCATTTCAATTCCTCCCCATGCACTTTCCACTGGATCTGCTTTGCTTCAGCAGGTACCACCTTATCACAAAGATTCACATTTAAATTGAAAATGTACTGCAAGCCAAGAGACTAATTTCCTGGGGTTGGATTCACCTCCTTGATTTTAAAGTATCTGCAATGTAAAGGTCTCTATCTGAGTTTGTCACCTTAGGCTTCCTTTACAGTCAGTGGAAAGAAATAAGCTTTTTAGGGTGCAATTCATCTGACCTATTTTAAATGTCTACATGAGAAGGAAAAGAATCATGCCTCAGTCAGTCAGTCAGTGCCTGACTCTTTCTATTAGCTAGAATACCAGTTGAAATTACTAGCTTGCATATAGCCATCTCTGTTCAGTCAGATAAAGTAAACTTACCTCATCCCTCTCACTTAAAAAAAAACAAACTAAAAAAAAAAAACCAAAAAAAAACTCACCCCAAAACCCCCACAAAATCAAGACAAAACACCACAAAAGCCACACACAGTAATCCCACTGCAAAAGTGGGGTGCAGAATAAAGTAATAAAATTAGAAAAATATCAATTAGCTAAACAAGCCAGAACAATGCCTGCTTCCTGTGCACACTTCAGCACTGCAATAAAAGCTTGGTGATGAGCCTGTTAACTATCCTAGGCTTATCTGCTAGCAGCCTACAGCAGTGACCATCAGGCCAACCACCAAACATGCCCCAGTGGATGCTCTCCAGCTAGCTGTGGCCCCACCTTGCTCTGTAGCACTCAGCCCAACCCAGTGACCAGGCAAGTACTGAGAGCAGGTAGGCTGCTCACTGGGATGCTTTTCTAGATACTTGACCAGCTAGAATAATTTTGTTCAGTAATTTCAGGGAGAAGAGAAAAAGTAAAATTGCAAGAACACCATACTCATCAAAAAGCAGCCAGCAGAAGCTCAAGCAATTGAAAGCCTAGATTAGTTGTAAGGGAAAGCTAAGTATTTGTCAATATAAAAAGGTACAAAAGTAGAATCCAAGCATAATCTACTATTTCTGCATGAAGTAATAACTAAAAAGTTTTGTATCTTTGTTCCTTCCATAACCAACATGTAACAGGTGTTATTTCTGGAACAGCAACAACTTCTAAGGTATCTCCAGAATTCACAGGCTTCAGCACATCTTGATTTTAGTGAAGTCATCATACACATGCAAATTCCCACTGGCGCATTCAAACACCATTTTCAATCAGTGGCATACACAGAGCTGTCTAAAGAGAAAAGACAAGAAACGATAAAGGTCAGCATGGCTACTGAAGGAAGTTCAGCAGATGGATCATGAGGCACAAGGGGATTACACCGTGCCACACTCATACAAATGAACTCTACACTTCTGCTGCTGGTACCTGCCGGCAATGGCTCTGTTAATCATGTCTAAGTAATTACCTCTCAGTTATTACTTATAGGTAAAATAAAGTGACAAAATGTTGCACTTTTTAAAGAAACTTCAATTTCCCACATATTTTAGCAATACTATGAGTCATCACTAAATTCCTTTTCAAATGCATCTCCAAATGGAACAAAGTAGGTCTTTGCAAGCCTCTTCAAGCAGATTCACTCTTAACTTTTCCAGGGAAACTCTTATCTGAGCTAACATGCAAGAAAATTCAAGTCCACAACATTCAGATCTCCATTACCAGCTATATTTAATTAGCTACAAACACTATACCCAAAGACTGTATCAGCAGCAACTGGCTTGAAGTTCTTCAGGAAAACAAAGTAAGTAAGCCCACAGAAGAACACCTCTGCTGGCCTTTGTCCACACATGTAAACTAAGGGACATTTTCACACCATTTCAAAGATTCAGAGCATTGGTCAAAGCTCAATTAATAAGGGAAGAACAGCTTCCTCTCAGTTTAAAAGTGAAAACTGACTCTTCATTATACATTTATCTGACAAGAGCGGCATAGAGACAAGGAAAAGAAAATCATACTGATACAAAAAAACAGGAACTACATTTTTCATTGACCTGATATCCTACAATGTAAATAAGATGAGAATCGATATGCAAGGCAGTGAAAAATAGTAAAAGGGAAGGAAAAAAAAAAGTCCACTCCCTTTGTAACCTCACTGCAGCCAGAAAATGGAGGCAACTGCACAGCTATCTATTCATTCTCCTCCACTGGCACATGCCAGTATCTGTTTTGTCCTGATGTAACATCAACATCTAGAGCTGAACACTGCAGAGCAAACATTGCAAGGCAACATCAAGATACGGTGTTTCCCAGATGATGAAGTGTCTTGCCACCTCCCAGCAGCTCCCGGGAGACACA
>VZZY01001065.1:29049-69834 GCA_013400335.1 Eurystomus gularis | reverse complement strand
ATTTTTTTTTCCCTGCTGCTTAAGCATCACTCTTTTTGTAAAATACATTATACATGCCCTTTCTAAGAACAATAGTGATTAAAGGTATAAAACAAAACTAATTTTAGTAAATCCATTGAGACATATGGTAAGAAATTCCATTGACAGCATGATAAATGTGTCTTATATTTGGCATAGCTTTAACATACCACTTTTTATTATTTTTCCATAATCTCTCACATAAGTAGGAGTGTAATATAAGATTGTTTGCAAAGGAAAGTGTGAACTGATCACAACAGGCAAACAGGATTGTCTTCAGCTTGGAGTGGAACCTGTAATACTGTCTTTTAAGCTGCTGTGTTTATTTTGAGTCCTGGCCCTGGAGACTGTATGAACTAGGTAAAATAACTCTTACCGTTCCTAAACTTGCAGTCTCTGACAACAAAAAGTTCAACATTTTCCCTGCTAGTCTTGAACTCTGGCTCCCCACATAGTATCACATTGCACTAGTGGAGTGGCCAAACAGTCAAAACTAGTCGTCATTCAGTATAAGACACATTTTGAAACCATTCAGATTTGGAGCTGATTTCAAAGCCACTTGGATTTCTATAAGGAATTCATTTAAAAAAAAACAAACCTAAAACACCCACAAACAACTATTTTAAATCCTGAACCAATTATTCATGTATATAGGCTACATATTGAAATGGTTTAAAACTTGAACCAGTTCATCTCCAGCAGAATCAATTCGGTAAAGATATCAAACACATACAAGTGCTTCATTGAACAAGGCATTTTCCCTGCCACTTGCTGCTTTGCCACTGATGTTTTATTCAGAAATCATCTGAAAACAGTTTTCATATCACTGCTTATGATATCATAGCATACCACCCCACTGGAGGTAGAGAGTGAATGTAGTCCTCTGTTTTCCACATCATGCATGACATGCTGTAGCAAAACAATTTTATGCATTTCTGCTCTCTGTATGTCCAAAAAAGTTAAGTGCTCTTTTGTAGCAAGATGGATGTTTGGGCCTATCCTTGGGCCACTCCTGCTTAGCTGTTAACATCCTATATGCATAAGAAATGACTCTTTCCTGGGATTTTTTTTATTTCTGCAAAAGCTGTCCAGAACTCACATCTAAGTGTCTTGAGAATCAGTAAACAATAAGCTTAACTTTTATTGTGAAATTGTACAAAATCTGTATTTCTATGCAAGACTATTTAAATCTTAACTAATTTTAAGAATAAGGTACAGCTGGCCTGAGGTACTCAGAGACTAATGCCTTTATCACAGTATGTCTAACAAAACAGCAAAGGGATGTGTAGGGAGTTAAGCTGAATCAAACCTTTAGTTTGCTTTTTAAAAATCTGAACAACAATTCAAACCAAGATCTTGTGTTGCTTTACAGGCGACCAATTTAGCAAAAAGTCTTGGCACTTGCTGCAGTTTGCAGAGCAGCAATTTGTCCCCCTTTTCCTCATTAGAGGTGAATACCAAGCTGCTGTTGAAGGGAGAGATTTGGTTTACTCTGATACCTGTGTTCTCATGCTGTCACTTTGGAGTGCACTGTAAGTGCTTGAGGTCACATCAGCTTTTACCAAAATCCTGCCTTAATTCCCTTATAACTCTGTCATGTGCATGTTTATACTGTGCCATGTATATGCAGGCTTAGATTTGCCAAGGAGAAAGAAAGTATGAGAAATTCAGTCCTCTGTACCATATTATCCTATTTCTCACTGTACTGGCACAGGGCAGTCACCACTGGTTTCACTGAAACTGAACTCCTTTGGAAGTTCAATGTTTATTCTGATCCTCAACCTCACATCCTATGCTGAGGGAGCTGGATTGTATTGGTATGCTGTTTTAAGACTGTGGCAGCTAAGAAGAGACAGGGTTAATATCTTGTAGTTCAGATTTTCTACTGTCATGGTTTCCCACCTTGTCGTGGTGAGAAACCTTGCTCTGGTTCTGATGGAACCAGCTCTAGAAAAATTGTTATAGTGAGACTTGTACCAGTGCCAACTCTGACTCTGGTTGGCAGGCTCAGCACCATGATACAAAGCAGTTGTTTTCTGTGACCTCGGTCCACTTTGAGGTGGATGGAAAGAGATTGCTTCATTATGCATCCTACCTGTTCTGGCCCTCCCACCTTTCAGGAAATAATAGGAAATCATCTACCAGTAGTTTTTCCCTCTTGGAATAAGATTGACCCAGTAGAGAGGTCCATCTCCTAGTACTTCTTATTTCCATACCTTCTGAATCATACAGTCTATGGACCTTTTAATATATCTGTTAAATAGTTTATAAAATACTAATGTTCAAATTTCTCCATGTGTTCCCTTCTGGCAGTGAGCATGTCTAGGATGAGTTAACTGATCAGCATGTTGGGAACAAGTCAAAGCTAAATAAGTGAGAAATCTGTTTGTGATTCTAAAAATGGGGGGTTCTGCTACTGCTTCAGTCCTTCCAGACCCCTTTAAGGAAAACTTTTTTGAATTATTCCTACTAGCAAAATATAAATTATCAGAGTCTTATGTCTGAGAGAGAAAAGACAAAGTAGTGCATAATGAACAAAACTATGCAGAAGCAAGCAGTTAATTTCAGTATGATCTGAATTAATGACTGGCTAGGTAAACTGTGAGATAGTTGGAGATATGTAAAGAGAAGAGGAGAAGGCTGAGGTGCTCAATGACTTTTTTGCCTCAGTCTTCATTGGCATCCTCTCTCCCCACGCCCCCTGAGTTGAAGGACTGCAAGAGGGTGACCAGGGGTGCAAAGTCCCTCCCACTGTAAGAGAAGATCAGGTTTGTGACCACCTCAGGAACCCAAACGTACATAAGTCTAAAGGACCTTATGAGGTGCATCCCAGAGTCCTGAGAGAAATGGCTGATGTAGTTGTTAAGCTACTCTTTGCGGCATTTGAAAAGTCATGAGAGTCAGGTGAAGACCCTGTTGAATGGAAAAATAGAAACATCACACCCATATTTAAAAAGGGTAGAAAGGAGGACCCTGGGAACTACTGACCAGGTAGCTCCAACTTGGTGCAGTTTTTCATCTGACTTCAGGAAGGTTTGAATTGGATCAGATACGAAGAAAGGCCTTCATCCACAGCATAACAATTTGGTCCAATAGATTTGCTCCTTCATTTGTATTTCTGCGAGGAAATTATAACCATTACCTCAAACTTCAAATTGCCTTTAATTGGAAGCACTTCCTACTGAATGGAATGGATCTCAAGCTAGATTGGGCCCTTGCATCTTCTTATCTTATAAAAAGGGGTATCCTTCTCTTTTGTTGCAGAAGGAGATGAAGCTAAACAAATAATTTTTCATGTAGTCAGATACAGTGAAGTTAAGGGGGGAAAATTACAAGCCATGATAATGTCAGCAGTCAATATTGTTTCTCTTTACAGAACCATAAACAATATCATGAAACTACTCTCTAAAAAAGTCTCGATGACAGCTCTGGTAAATTCAAGCAATCTGGCTACAAAGATAAATGGTATTTTCCTGTTGCACATTCTCTTCCTCTGAAGATATTTAAATCTAATTAACTTAGTGTCAAACTCTCTGATTTCTCTCCAGTGTTCTAACACAGGGCCCTAAACAATATTGATGAGCTTTTTTATATACTAACTTCTCTGAAAATATTTGGTTTTAGCATTTATCCTTTTATTTGCCTGTACACCAAAATAAATTATTACCTCAGGATTGTATGGCTACAACACTGAAGCAGATGGTGCCCACAGAAGAAAAATAGTTTTTTTGACTAATATGGAAAGCATGTGTGTACAACAACTGTCTTGCCCTGGCTTAACATGTGTATTAGCAACTCTCATTTTTTCTAGTCTTTCATTTCCTCCCACTGGGAGAAATTTCACTTCAGTGAAGCCAGTACAAATTTTGCCGTTACCTTTAGTAGGGAAAAATTATCATGCACTGTTAGCTGCAAAACAGTAATTTTGTAGATTTGTGTGGGAATTCTGAGAACAACTGCCTATCTTACCCTGCAGTACCGACAATAGACCAACTTCTCTGCAGTGTCTCTCCAGGGAATCAGGAGAGTTGCACTGGAAGCACCCTGCTTCAGCATTTAAATCACTGATGTTAAATTGGTTTTGTATCTGTTACCTTTTTAGGATAAAGAGGATTTTACTCTCATGCGTGGCTTAGTTTTATTTTAAGCTTTGAAAGAAGGAGGAAAAGTTTTAGGAGAACAAAGATGGAAAAAGAGTTTTCCAGTTGTTCAATTTTGCTAAGCACAGTCTTGAAGTTGCCTGGCCTTTTGGCTAAATACTGTAAAGCATTGAGAAACCGATAGTTAACTGGCCTGAAAGTCTTTCTGTAATAAAGCAAGCCCCAAACAATGGCACCCCCCCTTCAAATTACTGCATGCCTGCCGCACTTCTAAAGAAATAATGAATTCTTTCCTTAATTCCCCAATAAGTAAAAAAACCCAAACCCCCACAAGTATAAGGTGTTGCCTGCCTAACAAAGATATATTCTAGTATGGTCCATATAGCTGCAAAATACTGCCACAAGACAGCATTTTAGTGAATAGTTTTTGGCCTACTTCCTGTTCTCTGAACAAAGAACAATAAATTGAGAAGGTTTTTGAGCAATAGCTTATTGAGAGGGATAAGTTGTACAGGAATGCTGAAGCAGTGTATAACTATGAATGCAGCTTCTATGTTTCAAACACTTCTTTTTGAATGTAATTGAAAAGTTTGCCCTATTTTCCAGTTCATATGAAGTTTATATAATCATAAACTTGTTACTTTAGCAAGAGAATCTCTGTGGTAAATTCCTGGAATAGCTATGAGTAGTCCTGTGCACCATCCACATTCTGTGCAAGTGGAAAGACAGTTAAGTATAGGCATGTCAGCTGATCCACGGAATTAAAAATAAATAATTCCAATATTGCAGTTGCAAGAAGCACTTTATGGTATGAGTCACCACCTTTGGTATGCATTCTTTTTCCAGCATTTGTCTTCCATCAAACATTTAATTTTCAAGCCACTGGTATAAATTGGAATGACATTTGAATATATTGTTTCAAAATTTATTGCTTTAAAATGTCTATTATGTTCTTGTTATGGGGCTTCTATTAGTTATCTAATTGATTTGGCTTACATATTTGTCTCAAGAGATTTTTGGCTTTGCTTCTGTAATTTTTTGTGTGCTGACATCTGAACTCTAGAGCATATGATATTTCATGGCATATTTTTGGTATGGATATTGGAAAGCATCCTCATTTGAGGATGTTGCTACCTATCTACAATGTTATCTGTTTAAATCTTATAGATACAAATCTGTAGTGCTGGCATCTAATAATTTTGGCAGGGATTTTGCTGGTCAGGTAATGGCAGCAGGACAAGCTTCTCCTGTGAAGATACAGTTGCTACAACTGATATTTGGAGTAAAGTTTTGTACTGGGAAGTTGGGACTATTAGTGTAACAAGTTATCTCAGCTCTCCCATGTGACCTTTCTAAGAGACAACTAATAAGAGTTTGATTCCTTTTGATTTTATTGGGTTTTTTTTGATTGTACTGGCTTTAGACATTAGACTGTATCTGAGCATTTCTGAATGGAGAATTTTCTTGATCAGAACCTTTTAAGAATTCCCAAAGGGGTCACGACTGGATTGTTCACAGGATGGTCCCCAAAAAAAGTTGTACTAGATCTGCTTCTGGTTGGCAGGACACTAACATCGAGGACTCCTCCTGCTTGTTCTCACCTACCTTAATGCAGTGTGGTCAAGGGCAACTGAAGTTTGTAGGTGAATATATTATGTATGCTTTAGTTCTGCATTGGGTTTTTTATTATTTTTAGTAAATGCTTGAACAATTGCAATTACTTTAAGTGTGGGGAAAAAAAAGTGAAATCACATCACACCTCAGAATCACTACTGATTGTTTTTAAGGATCTTAAAGCAGTCTATTTTTTCATTCTAAGACTGAACTCTGCCTTTTGATACCTATTTCAGCATACCTGTCAGAATTCATATCTGAGAAGAGCTATACTGAAGGAAAACATTTGCATAGCTGGGCAAATAGAATTAGCATCCTTTGTTATAGAAGCTTAAGGCAAGGTTTATGTCCTATTGAACAGAAAACGTATCTCTAGTCATGTTTTAACTTAATTTTTTTTAGCTTATTTCTTATATATATTTTCTATATATGGCACCATTTGTACAGATGACCACCTGCTCTTATAGCCTAAACCAGCTGTTGAACTATGTTGCATTGTTGAGATAAGATTTTTTATTATTATTTCCCTGAAATATTTATAGTTTTTAGTCTCTGACGGTCTTTAAAGTTCAAGTGCTTTTGAAGATAAGGCATATTGCAGGCACAGCATATGTTGGAATAAGTGAACATAGAATGCACTTTACTATCCGTTTGATCTCTCTAGATGCTGATAATCAGTGGTGGCATTGCTGGGCTGGCTGTAGTAGGAGCTGCCAAAGCAGCGGGAGTTACTGTTGGGGGATTTGGTACTGGGTAGAGTAAGAAAACACAGCTTAGAATCTAGAAGGCTGAATTTTTCGCTAATTAACACAAACTTCATATTGCTGATTTGAGTATTCAGAAAAAGAGAACATAAAAAATTAAATCCACTGAAATATGCTTCTTCCTGGCTTCCCAGGTCCAACTTAAACCAACGTCAGTATCTTCCTCCCCACTTCCTATGCTCAACTTTCTTGTGTGCAACTGTTTCTGACCCACTCCTCAGGGCTGCACCTATCCCAGCGTGGGTCATCCCAGGGCTACTGTCCCTCAGATATGGCATTCCCTTTGATATGGAATGCTTGTGGCCAAGGGTGTCTCACCAGGTGCCTGCCTCCACAGCACTCCATGTGTCTCTATATATCCCTTCACATCTCTTACCCTAGCAACTACTACTCAGACATGTGAGCAGGGGTGACATGTGCTGCTCTGGCAGCTTTTGGTGTGGCAGAGGGTGTTTACCTGGGTTTGAGCCACTGGAATGGGACAGCACAGGGCAGTTCATGAACAGCTTCTGCTCAGGTCATCTTTGCAGCCTCTGCCACCAAACCTTGCACTTTGTCAGCTACAGTGCTCACACATGAACTGATCAGGCACTCGTGTGTACTAATTGGGTGTTCATGGGTAAGTTAATTGTGTACTCATGTGTTAACACTGCAACTTGTCCAGGACACTGATGGCTTTCTTTGGTACAAAGGCACATTGCTGGTTCATGGACCATGTGGCATGCACAAAGATGCCAGGTCCTTTTTTATAAAGCTGCTTTCCAGTCATTGGTCCTAAGCCAGTCCCTGTACATGGTGTTATTCCTTTCCAGCTGCAGGTAAGGAGATACTGGTGAGCAGATTTCTAGCTGGAATTCTGCTATAGATCTTGTATTCCTGTCAGTCAATCACTTCATATTCAAACTTTCAAAAACTGGAAAAAAAAAAAAAAATTGGATAGAAAACTTGGTTATGTTATTCAGTCTACCTTTCTGCCAGTGTAATCTATTACCTATGGTTCCTTTCTATTTGACTAGTCAAGGTTTGTGTCCCAAGCAACTGAATTTCCACTGTTTCTCTCACATCCTTTGGGAATCTATTTACCTGTAGTTAAGAAGCGCCTCTGCTCCTTAACCCATGCTTTTATTCAGATGGTTCTGTAGATGCGATTGGGCTCTCTCTGGTGGCAGGTCACCTGGCCCATGTCAGAAGAACATGGGAATCTGCACAAGAACAGCTGTTCCTCTGCATGTATGAGACTAAGTTGGAACTTTGGTATTGTAGCAGGGATGAGTAGTACTGCAATCCTAAGCATCTGTTGTTAATGAGTATATAGAATTATGCACTAACTACCTCAGTATCTACAGAAAAAAAATGAAAGCACTACAAAAGCTCTTTGGTAATCCATATAGATTATAATATACTTTAACTCACAACAGAATATGTGCCATTTAATTGCTGCAGAACATATAAGTGGTTTATCCAAGGAAATGGCAAGTCTCAATACTTAAGAAGGCAGGTAGGTTTTTCCCCGTGAAGTTATGAAATTGTATGCTTAGATGTGTTAGAGACAGGCTTTTTGAACAGTGACTACTTAGCAAAACCAGCCTTTTTTTTAGTTTGGACAAACTAACTTCAGTTTTTCTTTAATAAAATAAATACCCAGAAAGTTTTTTCATGTATATGAAACCAACTTTAGTGATCAGTTTATTTTGGAAATTTTTCTTTGAAATAAAAAGTTTAGAAGCTGCTAAGGTAAAGCCAATAAGTAAGTTGGCACAGCCTGATTTGCCTACAAAAAGCTGACTCTTGTCCCTTTTTAAACAGATCTAGTTAAGATGAGAGAGTCTGTTAACTACTGTTGTCTTGCTTCTATTAACATTGCAATGATTGTTTTTATAAAGTAAAGAAAAATCCTCTATCTGTCATCTCCATTAATTTTCCTTTGGTCTCCATCAGAGCCTCTAGAAGGAGATAACTACTGAAACAGGAGAACAGTGTAAAGAAGTGAATATTGATATTAGTACAGCTCTTATTCCAGGTAAGATGCTGCTTGTAACTATTGGAGAGCCTAAACACATGTCCCTGTTAATGTAACATGCTTAGCAAAAGATGCATGTATCTGGTTATGTACCAAAACCAGTAAAGGCTTTGGGATTAGGTTTTATTTCATTTTTATTCAACATTTTATAGTATTTCCTTCTCTTTAGCTAATTCCTAGTAATTTTCAGTTCAGACTCAATGTGACTAATATTTTATATTTACTTCTGAAAGCACCTACGTATATTATGTATCTCCCCATTTACCTTCTTTATTTCCAGGAAAAATTATTAAACTTGTTTAGATTGCTTTCTTAAACATGAAATTGGGGAAGAAAGCCCTGATTCTAATCACTAAGAGTATGATGGAGTCAAGGAAAGAATGATCAGTAATTCTGGAGCTGACGCTGGAGGTAGAAATGACTTATCCTGCAGAACTACATTTGTAAGGTGTATAGATCATATGCCAACATTTAGAAACAACTGATGTGCAGGGAAAATACAAATCATACCAGTATTGCTCTGAAAAATCAAAAAGTAGTAGATGTTATAGTAATAATGCAGTCTTTTACAGAAGTCACTGCAAGTCTGTAATGGAATTCTTACCAACGGTTGTGGGCTAATAAAGCAGGGTCATTCATAAGTAATGAAATAACGAACTGGAGTATTATCCAGATACTATTCCATCTTTGAACATTTTATGCTTTGTGACTTTTATAAGCATGGTAACATTTTTAACAATGATACCCAGAAATGCTCTCAAGTTCATCCCTAGAGCTTTATTAACAAGAATCTTGAGTGTCCAATTCCAAATATAGACAAAGAAAAAAATCAGTTTGAAGATTTGTTTGTTTTCAATATTTAAGTGTTCTGTGTCACTGCTGTACAATATGACTGATAGATTTTATCAGATTACTATTAAGAGCCTTACCATTTTTAGATTAAGAGTAAGTTCAGATGTGATCTGGAAAAGTCATGCAGTCTATAATGGTAAGATGATATAAAGGTGCAATTACTTGTTGGCCACCAGAGCATATGGTGGAGTATTGTCTAAACAGTTCAAATGTTACCAGTTTGTTACTTTGTGTTTGGGTTTTTTTGTGGTCGATTTTTTGTTGTTGTTGTTTTGTTAGTGTTTTGGGTTGGTTTGCTTTTTTTTAACAGTGTAGTCCTAAGTGGTCATATACCTAAGATGATGGGAGACCGTTTTCAAATTGTGTGAACATACAATCAACCTTTAACTTTTTCTTTCATTATATCTTTAGAGGTCACATTTCCAAATTATTTTTTTGTTACAATGATTTTTTTTTTGAACAGAAGATTTTGTGCAATGATCTGCTTCTACTAGTTAAAACATCATGAAACTGATTATATCAAGCATTTGTAGACTTTCTGGCCTTCAGTGATGTTCTTCTAGGAAGGCCTGCCTTTGTCCCTTGATTTTTGCATCTCCAGTTAAGTGCTAAAGTGGTTGTCCAAAGTATTTTAAATTTGTAATGCTATTGCACTATGTTTGTGTTGGTGTAGTGGTGAGCTTTAGGCATGCTGTGAGGCTCCAAGGTTTATACAGTCTATTTAAATACCCAGCTTACATAGTGAAAATGTATCCAAGTTGTGAGAATCCTGTAGCGTGAAAACACTTAAAATACATGAGAAATTCTCTATGCACTTGTTATTCTCTGCCTTACTCTCTTCAGTAATAACTACAATGTAGTAGTTCCCCCCCCTCGTCTGCTTTCTATTAGTGTGTAATTTGTTTTCCATTATAAAAACCTATTATCTGAAGCAATTAAAAATGCTACCACTTCTGCATGTGGGAATTGACCTGAGAAAGAAAAGTCTGCAACTAGGTACCAACTTGAAGTGGGCTATAAAGCAGTAGGAGAATACTTGCAGCCTTCACTGTCCTCCAGATAGATATATGCTTTGGCCTGCTCTGGAAAGCTAGGTGAAAAGCACAGTCCAGTTAAAAGTTAAAAATATTTAATTTTTACCTCATATGTGCCTGCCATACTTGCTTGCTATGTCATGACTTACTCTGGGATGTGTATTGAAGCTAATATGTGTAGCTGCATATGGGATGAACTGGCAACTGCAATGTCCAGATGCCTATCTTAGAATGATGCAATCAAAGTAAGAGAGAATTTAAGGTACAGTGTTCAAGATCAGAATTCAATATAAGTTGTTTTCAGAGCATGCCATTAGAAGACTTCTGTGGGTTTTTGATGTTCTTCATTCATAATAATACGAGAGGATGTTAAAGAAACATGATCTTAATCCAGATGTACTTGCAAAGAATTTAAGTTTTGAAGGTTTCTCTATCTTTTTCCTTGGGAATGACTGGAGTGCAATTAATCCATGAAACACATTGTGCAATGTGATTCCTATCAGACAATCATGAGGTGTTTTCGAATTTGAAGTAGTTGATTTCTTATTCTCAAAAATAAGCACCATATGGTTTTGTAACCAGTTCCCTGACTGGCCTCCCAGCTTATTTAGTCTCTGGCTTCCTGACAAAATTGCTGACTTTCTTTGGTCATGCATCAGAGTAAGCTATTAGTTTTAAACACAATCTTTAGCTTGTAGAAGAAAGCTGTAGTAACTCCTGTCTGCAGTAATATGCAAATTTGATTTACTAGCATGTATAAAACAGGCATCAGATCTGTGGAGAACATGTCAAAAGTTTCCAATACATGGAAGCTTTGACAACTATTTATTTTCCTTTCTCCTCAGGGTGTGGTGAACACTAGTTACAAGGACTTGCCAAGTAGAATGGCTACTCAAGCCAGTAGCCTTTCTTCTAATAACATCTTGAAATTATTAAAGCTGTTTCTCCTGAGAGAAAATATTTTCACTTTGAACAAAAGGACGATTTAGATTATGAGACTATTGATCATGTCATTGGAGAAATTTTGATAATGAAGGTTTCAACACCACTTAGGTTTTTATCAAAACATGTTTAAAATGAAACTGAGTCATATGAAAGCAGTGATTTCGCTAGTGAGTTTAGTCGTTCCAAGGAAACATTATCATTCAATGTCTACATAAGATGATGAAGGGAATTTCTTGCACGTTTCAAGCACTGAAATATGGGGCAAAAAGATTTATAAAAACTTTGGTACTGTAAAATTACAGTTGTACTTCAAATTTGTTTTTAAAGAATGTGTTACTGAGAATCAGCCCATCTCCTGAGCTACTGAACTGTGCCTTAGCGATATGACTTAAAGTGCAGATAGTTTATGGAATCAGATCAATATGTATGGAGCAAAGGTGCTGACAAGTAGGAATACGTGAGCTGTGTGTGATAATCAAAAGGGCTTCAAGTAATGCAAGTACTTCAAAGGCCAAATGGCTTGATTACACTTACTATGTCTTTCTACCAAGGTCAGGAGCATTGTTGCTTGTACAGTGGTTTTCAATTGAAACACGCAGGGGTTTAGCCTCAGAATATGAAACCTATTTTGACCCTGATATGACACTTTTAGGTTATATCCTGTGCAGTCCCTGTTGTAATAGCAGTAGCCCTCATACCTTCCTGCATCCTTTGGCCCCTTATTCTGGGAGGAGAAAAGAAATTAGATATACAGTTAAACCAGGAGGCAGCCTTTGGATCTGTGAAAACTGATATTACTTCTATGTTGGCTGCAATTTTCTGAAAGCAAGATGTTTCTTGAGATAGACTTTTTTTCAGTTAAATTTATTTTGGATCTAGTAGAGAGGAAAGCTTAATTTCTGTAGTCATGGTGAGTTGAAGATTGACAGGAATCCATATTTGCCTGCAGGTAGCATTAAACTAAAGTTCCGTCATGCTAAACATTTAAATATTGGCAGACTGGAATTACAGTTTGGCTAAGAAAGTGTTTGTAAAGAGAAGCATATTCATGTTCAGCTTTTAAGGAATGTAGTCTAGGATTTATGTAGGTTTTGTTGGTTAACATTTGTTTTCTGGGCATGGTGTTGGGGGTGCAGGGTGGGGGGGGCAGAATGCTGAGTTTGTTGTGTTCTTTTATTTTTATTTTTTTTCTCTCCAAGTGTATTTCATCTGAGAGATATCAGGCCAAATATATATATGGATATAGCCAGAGACCAGGTTGGATGGGGCCTTGCACAGCCTGGTCTAGTGGGAGGTGTCCATGCCCATGGCAGGAGGATTGGAACTAGATGATCCTTAACGTCCCTTCCAACCCAAACCATTTGAAATTTGGTGCAGTAAGAACACAAGATGTTTTTTACTGCTGACTGGATTCAACGATCAGTGCTATTCTGCAGACCAAGAGTTATCATAGTCAGTATAAGTTAAAGACCAAATCCCGTTCCATTTACTCATGTGAGCAATACCACTAATTTCAGAAAGACAAATGAGAGGCCGTGCCAGAACTTTGCTTGAAGAGTCAGTCTATAACATAATGAAAGGCAAGATACAATAGGAATCAATCATAATGATTGTTTTGTTCTGCAACAGGAAGATGTAAAGTGTTTTCTTGTTGCCAGTTTGGCATTTAGATGATGAGCCATGCTACAAATAATTATGTAAATTTAAAATGAGCTTCTGAAAGGTAGTGTAGAGTAACACTGAAAACCAACAGGTAGTGGTAAATCAGGGTTGCTAATGTACCATGTTGCATTCTAATTGAATGAAAGGCTAAAGAGTCAACTTTTCAGGATCCTTGGTGAATCATCGTATAGCTCTTGTTACCAAGAAACTTCTGATATTAATTATGTATGAAATAAAGAGCCAATATGGTATAGCTTAGGCACCCAATGCAGGGCCAATGGAAATTAACACAGACTGTTCACAAAAGTTTTTGGATCAGGCCTGCATATAGTGCATAACTCGAGATGTCATTTTCTGTGTTGAAATATATGTATGAAATGGAAAAATGAATTGTGTAGCAAGGTTTTGATTATGTTGAATAATATTTTCCTCATAAACAAGATTGTTATACTCTTGTATTAACTGCCTTTAAAAGTAATGATAGAATGAAAAAAGAATAATGCAAATGATAACAGAAAAGGATTGATACAGCACATCTTTTGAAGGGTTCGCTACCTTCAAAGCTCTTGCTCAAGGTCAGTGAGTAACAGAAATATCTATTAGTCCAAGGACAGCAGGTTTTGGCAGTACACAGTTAATTTTAAAGGATGAAGAAAAGAGAAGGAAGGCTGTTTTACTTAGTGAACCATTTTACAGCCAAGCTTTGTACAGCTTTTGAAAGACCTTCCTTACTGCTTCTTCCCTGGGTGTCCTAGTTTGTTAGAACAGAACTAACTGTTCAGTGATTTTAGTTTTCAGGTAAGTAACTACATTTTCTGAAGTTCACAGCAGACAACACCTGCTTCTAGCAGCGAAAATTCTTGATGTTTAGTTACTACCAAGGATTGGTATGCAAAAAGTCTGTTGCATATACTTGTTTACTATGGAAACTGAGGTCACTGCTAAATATCTAATACAATGTTGGGGGTGGATAAAGTGAATGGATGCACCTGCAGGGAGGAGCAGACAGGACAGGTGACCCTAAACTGACCAACAAGGTATTCCATTCTATATATATATCATGTTCAGTATAAAGCAGAGGGTTTATGAGGGTCAAGCTCACTGCTTCAGCGGTTGGCATCCGAGGAAGACTCCGTTTTGCCTCCTATTCCGATCTGTGTGTTCCAGAATCCAGTCCCTGAATCGGTTTCCATCTACCACTGAGTCCAGTCTGGGACTGCTCCAGTGCCTGCTCCACAGCATCAGTGGTGATGGTTACCTAATCGCCATCAGGGGGGTGGGGTTCAATATTGGTTTTGTATATATTTCATTTTATTGTTATTATTTTTATTAAAGCTGTTTAGTTTTCTTTTCTGATCTGCAACTCTCTCTCCCTTTTTCCCTTTCTCTTCCCCTATGGGAAGGGAGAGGCGTTAATAGAGAAGAGCATCTGTCACTTGTGTAGTGGCTGGCCAAGCCCTAACCCTTGACACAGCGTCACTGACTTAAAATGTTTTGTCCAAAGTACCATCCTTGCTTGAAGATCTATTTTCTTTGATTAATGTTGGGCAGTTTGCATACAACTTTTGAAGTTTTTTATTAAAAACTTCCTAAAATTATAATCCAACTGAGAATTAAACTCCTGTGATCTCTGAGAGTGAGACTGTGATATCTTTCTACATTGGGCTTTGTCTCGATTGGAGAAATTTGTACTGCACACTGATTTACTCAAAGCTTACTTGGGTATATTTAACAAAACATTGTGCAAGTGATGACAAAATATGTCTCCAAGTAAAATATTGTATTATCTTGGATTGATGAAATGATCTAGTCTTTTCCTAAAGAGGGAAAAACATTTCCTTAAACCACCAACACATATGGTCAAAGAGACTCGTACTGGGAGCAATAATATTTTCTCCCAAGGAAGTATTGTTGAACTCTCTGTGTGGTCTGCATCCTTTAACAATGTTCAGATGCAACACTGTGGTCTGTATTCCTACAAAAGCAGTAAAGATTGTGAGAAGTCACAAGGGAGTTTGTGACATTTAGGGTTTTTTTTATGAACTATTTATCCATATTTGCCCAAGTGGAATATTTTTTATTTAAGAAATTTCGTTTGGCAGTACCATATACATCTGCTGGATACTGAGGTCCCTACTTCATCCTCAGGTTGACAAAGATACTATTTATTCCAAAATTAGTTTTCTGGCAAAAACAAGGTATACAAGTTATGCATGTAAAATCATGTGCAGGAAATGCCTTCTGCTGCCATGGGTGTCAGTGATACAACTTCAGTGGAAGTAGAGTTTGGGTTCTGTGCCTGTTTTCATTTTATGATTAATAAAGAAAAGTGGTTTTTTTATTCTTCTGAGCACATACTTTTTCCTTTATAGGTTTGGCAGGTATTTTAGGACTGATTCTTCTTTCTCCTAATCCTTCTTTTACTCAAATGGTGACCAGATTTGTTCTTGCTTGGAACAGTGGTTATCATGCTACCCAGGGAGTTACACCTGGCCTCCATTTGCCTCTCATACCAGAAACTGTATTTATTATTGCTAAGTCTACGTCTGCTGCTTTCTTCTCTTGTATGCTTCATTATGACAGGTTTGAGTTCAATTTCATTAGAAGGGACCTACAGGAAGTCAAAACAAGGTTAATGACTTACCCAAAGTGAATTACAAATGAGATTAGAATTTATGAGTTACTGCCTCCAAACTTTTACTCCAGGCATGAAACAATGCCATTTTAATCTTTACTTAGATCTATGTTGTGTATTAATGCACAAAAATTTTACTGGCAACCAAAAGATTGTATAAGGATCGTTGCTTGTAAATATAGGAATGCCAACAGAAGCATCAGCTTTGTACCCATTGCCTCTTCAGTAAATATATATATTTCTTTGAGCAATAAGAGGACTCAAGAAAATGTTTAACAGAATTAATGGGAATAGTGAGAAGACATGATAAGAAAACTTTGATGTCACCTCAGGTATGTGTCTGTGTTCCTTGCTTTTTCATCTGCATAGGATGGATTGGCTTCTTTCTGCATGGTCTTGTCCAAAATAGCGTAAATAGTCAACACATAGTCCCTCCTAAGTAGAAAATAAAAAAAACCTAAGCCAATGTAGCATATATAGTACCATGGCCATGCTAGAAGTTTAGGGAATAAGATTAAGGAAGGCTTGACTTTGAGAGAGAATAAGGAATCCATTTGAAAAGAGCACAGATAGCAAGATTGAAAATGCTCCTACTGAAAGGAAAACAAGGTAAAATCTGATACCAGATGGGAACTGAATTTGTAACTGGAATAAGCTGCAGAATACAAAATGACAGTTATACCAATTTTAACGTGAAGGTATATGCAGAGAAAAGTGTACTTGTGAGAGTTTTTAGTTGATAATGCGCTCAGGTAAAACTTATATTTCTGAACAGGTGGTTTCTTAATTACATAGAATGCTAGGTCCGTTCAAATTACTCCTGAACAGTATTATTTCTGCCTTCTCCCTAAAGCAGTGTTTATCGGAGGATATGGTATCTCTCTGTACCATTGGACATAATATTGAACAGGTTACTCAATGTTAAGTTTTCTTCAGTTCAATAGTTAACTAATCCAAAACTAGGAGGGTAGTCTTGGCTAGCAAAGCTAGTCACACGAGCAGGAAAGAGCCTGATTCTGTCTGAAATGTTAATGCTACAAGCAGTGAGAAATGAGGAGTATGTGCAGAATCAGGCCCTCCAGGAAAACCATTCACTTATATGGGCAAATATTTGCCATCTCTCTTCATTAGATCATGGAATCTGTTATCCCTAGGGCCATGGAAACAATTTTATAACCTTTTTGTTTTCTACTGTCCTTATTTGAGCATGTTCCTTTGACAGTGCTACGTTTCATTCAACAGAAAAGAGTTTTGCATTTCCAGTTCCATAATGATCAGTCAGTTACAAAGCAGCAACACATTAATCAAATAACTTAATTCATTTGCAGAAGTACCAATCTGCATCTAATTACAGTGTAAGTACATTAGGAGAGAGATCATATTTACTTTTTTTACTATTTTTTAATCCTCTTCCAAATGCTTGTGTTGGTCAAAACTTATTAAAACTGAGCTATTTGTTATTAGAGGTAGAATCTAATTGGCAATTATCTTTACTAAAGACAAAGAAAGGAAGTGTCTGGGGAAGAAAACAATCTGATAGTAATCAGACCTGAAGTGATTCTCTTACCTGCCCTTAAGGCTTCCTACATCCTAGAACAGTGTTCAGCACTAAATCTGGAAGAAATGAGGTGTTGGGTATAATTAATTCTTTAAAGTTTTTCAAACAATACCATCACCAGAGAGAGATCTAATGGATGTCCTGGAATTTATCAGAAGGTTACATGGCAGTCAATATACATAGTACCAAAGCTTATTTTCCAAGTGGTTGTTTCAGTTAGTTTTACATTTGAACTCCATTCTTTGAAATGGTATTGTTACTATATTAGAATAGCTTATACATGTATTGAAAGAATAAAGTAAAACATTTCACTCTGTGCTATAATACACAAAAGGAATGAATCACTAAAATCTTAGAAGTAATAAATGCTGCAAACACTGAGAGAGCTCAGACTGAACTGGAGGCAGTAGTGATATTTTCAGTTTATAATCTGCATACAAATAAAGAAGACTCTGGTTCTTACACTTAGATTTAGACCTGATTAATTGTGAGCACTAGATTAATAATTAGATAAACGTTGGATCAAACTTATATGCTGCATTGTTGCTTCTTAAAGGTAAAGGTGTAAAATCACTGAAGCTAGTATTTTTTTCCAGTACTTGTGTGAGATGTGTTCTGGGAATTTAGTTATATTGTTTCTTTTATTATTGTGAAACTTAGTAAGAGAGAAGAGGAAAGATATTACTGCTTTGCCAGTTTGTCACTTAGTTTCTGGCAGTCTTTAATGCACCCAGAGCCATTTTGCCTGCCTTGATTTTCTGTAGGCAAAACGTGTTTGGAAACTGGTGGGTGCATCCACACAACTCTCTCCCATACGTAAAAAACGGTGGCTTCAAAAGAGCTGTTCTGGCTCAGTTTCTTACAAGCTGTCATCTCAAAATGTTCTAGCAATGTATTTTTGGAGAAGATTTAAATTAGATTAAAGTTTCCTATAACTATTATATTTCTATTTCATTGTATTAAAAGGAAAACAACATTAAAAAGTAAGAATCCTTTCTTGCTCAATGGTCTGTTTATGCTTTGAGTATGAAACACCATGTAATATTTTATTTTGGATCTAAATCATTTAATTTTGCAGGTCTTAGTATTGCAAAACAAATTGAAATCTCTGACCTTCCTCAGCTTGTAGCTGCGTTCACAGTCTAGTTGGTCTGGCAGCAGCAGCTCTTACATGTGTTGCCAAGGATGTGACTGAATATCCACACCTTGTTGTTTACCCTTCTGCCAAGGTTCTCAAAAACTAGCGTGTCTTGGGCGCTATATTGGGGTGTAGCTTTCAGTGCTTTTTAGTGACTTATGGAAAACTGCTGGGTACTTTACTTTAGTCCGTCTTAAGAAATTTATGATGAAGTTCACTAGAGACCCTATTTTATTTTGCTTAAAATACAGTTGACTCCCAGGAGGAGTTGGGGGATAATTCTCCTGGCTCCTTTGTGAGGGGAGGGAAGTAGCCTTATACAACTTAGCTTAACAGATTCGGTAGGACTAGAACACAAGGAGGAGGAGGTTACTGACTTGTGGCTTTTGTGTTGGTTAGGAGATATGTTGATGGCGGTCTCATATCCAGCAAAATAAATCCTTGCTAGAGAGCATTTAACTAAGAGTCTAGCTTAGATTCTGATGTGGACAACCAGTGGCGAGAGAAATTGTAGCAAAAGATCTTTTAGCTCCTTACATATCCTGTCATGGAATGTCACAGGAGCTGGAGCACTTCCATTTCTGATAATTCCTTCCTCAAAAACTCCTAAGTTTTTGTTTTTGATCTGCAATAGGTGTTTCATTCTTTTAGTCAAACTGATTTCCAAGGAGACCTGTGTCTTTGGTATTTTTATTCTGTGTCTGTAGCCTGTCTTAATTTCTAGTGCTTTAGCATTAAAAATATTTTAGTGCTAAAGTCAGTACAGTGTTAGATCAGCCATGCTTGCTTCCAGGTTTGCTGAACTCAGCACTATTTCTACTTGGGCACCACTAGTTGGATGCTGGCTTGCTGACAGCGTCCATGGCAAGTATGAGAATTTTTACATCCCTGGATTAGTGTGCAGTCATGGTGTTACAGGACTCTGCAATTATGGTAATAGTATCAAGAGATCAATTCTTGAACCTCTCCATTGCAAATATATATAAAGTTTGTGCACGCTCATCCAGTACTTGTTGAATGCTATCCACAATAGTCTTGCACATTAGCTGAAAAATTTGGCATAAATTAGAAGGAATCAACAAAGCACTCTGCAGAATGTTTATCTAGCCCTATAGAAATTACATAACCAGTCTGCAGGATCCCACAAACCACACTGCAGAGACCCAAAACTTTTTAGCCAGCAGCAATGCTGTAAAATAAGCTGTGGATGTTTATCTAGTCAGATGTATATGTAATCCTAGCCATTGCTGTAACTGCGGACTATTTCTGGTAAGAAATAAGAGTAAGGGTCTTGTCCTGCAAAATAACAAATGATTTCAGCTCCTATTATGCCTGCATAATTTTTCAGAAAAAAATTCTAAAGGCGTATCTACTTACATGACCAAACCTAATAATGATCATAGGTAACAATCTTCTGCTAACTGGGTGCTTGAATGAACTTTTATTCGCTTTTAACTTACTTAATATTTGAGGAATGATATCATTTCTTGAAATACGAATTTAATTTTTCTTTCCCTTGTGTGGTGTCTACTAAATTGCAGGGACTGATGCTGACAGCTGTAGGTGGAGCAGATATGCCTGTTACTAAAATACCAAATGGTTACTCTGGCTGAGCCTTGCGTGCAGAAGGGTTGACAACTGTCTTGACAATTGTGGGAGCCTTGATTGGTTCCTCTGGATGGAGCTGTCCTGTCATGCATTGTGTGTGGTAAGAAAATAGCACTAGTTTGTCCTTTTTTCTGTGTGAAGTAAGACTAGGGCATTTACTTTGGAAACTTTTAGAAATAAGATGTTGCAGGAGCTTGGATGACGGGACTGGCTCTCTCCCAAAGTTTTGTTCATAATGGCAGTAAATAATGAAAAGTTATGACAACTGGGCAGATGTCCAATGGGTTTTCTAGAGCTAGAATTTGGCAAATAAACTCCTTAAATGCCAAGGGCAGCAAAGAAATTGGAATATGTCTGGGTTGCTTGATGCAGAGCTGTGAGATATCCAGCCAACTCAAGGACTGCAAGTAGTATCTATGTGCTAGGAGAGCCCTTCCTCATTTTCACCGTGCTTTTTAGTAGCTCCTTTACCCAGAGCTCAAGAACTTGCACTTGGCCCTCCACTGAACAGTGTAAACATGCTAACAATTCAAATCTGGCTGGTCACAGGCATGGTGGACTGGACATTGACTGTCACACGTCAGCACGGAGATTAAACTAGTGACCTTGAGACAGTTGATTCTGTCAGATCACAGCGGTGGTCTTACGCTGTAAGAGAATTTACACAGCTTTGCCTGAGTTCTAGCCATTCTGTAGGTAAACAGTTCCTAGTACACTAAATTTGGCGATTGAACTTTACGAACAACTAGGAAAAATAGTAACAGCAATGTGATTTATTTCTGAAACCAACAATGCAATTTAATATTTTACAAAATGCTAAACAGCCTTCACTGAAGGATCTCACCCAGCAACTGACTTTGAGGAAATGGGAAATCTGCTGTTTCATAACAAGCAGGACTGGAGTTGTTATTTAAACAAAGAACATCTTTGTTTTGCCAGGGAAAAATGTTAAGGTAGTTTAGGGAGAAGAAAAATTGTTTCAAAATGGCTAAAAACCAAGGTTTTCTCAAAGGCGTATCTGAAAATCTGGTTGAAATGTGTCACTTTTATGCCAAGTGGGATGCTGAAGCTTTAAAAAAAAAAAAGCCATGCAGTAGTGAACTGTTGAACCATTGCTGTATCAGCTTCACAGCTTGTTAAAGTAAACTTTAATGAGCTGAAGAATAATGTAGTTTGCCTTCCCAAACAAACTACATGGGAATTTAAAGCAAATGAACTATTTATTTGGGGGCTCTTTTAATGGTCTTTGTTTTGACTAGTATGCTCATTTAATACGTTCACATTGAGGCTATGGTTTGATCATTGCCAAGTGTTGGTTTTGGGTAGATATGGCAAAGTATCTACAGCAAGAAGGAAACCTATGGAAATTGTTGGAACTTGCACTGAAGCTGGATTAGACCAAGCTATTGAAATGATAAAGGAGTCTAATTCTGTCATTAACCCGGGTGAGAGTTCAGATATTTGTTGATTACTCAATAGTAGGCTGTTCAAGCTACCTCGGGTCTTGCATAACATTCCGCTTATTTCACTGTTCACTGTCACTTTAATCATGTCAAACTCTAGCTTCCACTTCCTTTGAATCTGCCCAATGCATGCTTGTTATCCAAATATTGTTAAATACTACTTCTCTCATTACATGCCACCTGTGTCTCATCTGATGTTAGCAGTCATTTCTGCCTGGGCTTTGCCCATAAATATAGACTGCTACAATCATTAGTCAACTTCATGCCTAATCATCTCTGTTCCTATGTATATGCTGTGCTTCCTCAGAAGCTGGAATGTCCTGAACTTTCCAACAGAGTACCATTTTTCTTTGCCTTGGCATCTGTTCTGAAAGCCTAAGCCTGCTAAGTCGTTTACTTGCAGACTACCTGAGTGCACGCTATTAAAGCATTGCACAGCTTCACCTTGACAAGTCTACTCTTCTGTCTTTGATACTAACTTTTATCCTTGATTTTAAGTATTTCAGGGCACAGATTTTGCTTTCTTGTCTGTTGCAGACTAGTGCTAAGTATTAACTGTTATTTTAGAGATGTACAAATTTGCAAGACTTGAAAATTTGATTATAAACATTAAAAATACAACATAAGCTAAGGACAGGCTTATAACAAATGTTTGGTCACAAAATACAAGGCTGTATTTCTTCTTTCCGATGTTTGCAGTGAAATCTTTTGTTCAGAGGTATTCAAAAAGTACAATGTTTTTGGGACTCAGTACCTACTTGTCACCAGTAAGCCTATTTACCCATCACACTTGTTAATACAGCATACATCTTAGCAGTACTACAGTCCTCATCCGCTTGTAATGATACAGCATATGGCAAAAGTGTTCATCAAGACTTAAGCCTACACTAATCTTTATTTCATTGGGTTTGTCATTTATCATATCTTGGAGTTTTGAGGTTTTACTATTTACTAGCTACAATGCGAGTCAGATCTGCTCTTTATGATTAGACCTTAATGAACAATGCCTCACTTTATATCTGTGAACTGTGCTGGGACATTTTCTGATCTTAAAAAATAATGAAAGCCTCTGGTGTAGACCTGGGGATAGTGGGAATACAAAGAATCTGGGCACAAACCTTAAAGAGGTTTGTTTGTTTTATTCTTTACCCTTCGAATGGTACTTTTTTATAGCAAAGAAATGAGATGTTTTCAAAGTTACTTCACTGGGCCTCTCTCTTCATATTAATTCTCATAAAATATATGTCTTGCTTTTCCTAAAACTGAGTAACCCAGCGCTGCCAAGATTTATGCAGGGTAATCAGCTATTCACTCTGAGATTTCTCTAAGAATGGCAAGTTTTGGCCAATGTTAATTTTCAATTTGCAACAGTAACAGAGTTTATGTCATGATATTTTAGGAGAGTTTAATTTTCTTACGATAACTATACATGGAACACATTAATGGAGATCAGGAAGCATTCAGTTCTCACACATCCCATCTACAAGACAGCATAGCCACTGAGTTGAAGTGTGCCAGCTAATCATTCTACTTCCATTATAATAGATCACAAAAAGTTATAGTATTTCATGAATGCATGTGAACAAATAACTAGGGTTCCAAATATGTAGGAGAAAATCCTTAAATAAAATAGTTTTTATCCACTGGATTGCCTGAAGCTATTGAACACTTGCTATGTAGACAGTTGATCTGTCTTGAACCTCTGCTGAAACCTGAGGTGAGGCCTAGGTCTTCTCTCCCCTAAGTTGGGGGTGTTAGAAGCACTGTGTATACCTACAGTGTAATCAAACAGGCTTCTCCAGCTGAACCAAGAATACAGTTGGCTTCTTTCAAATGCAGCTGCACGCAGCCCTTAGCCAAATGGATGGGTCATCATGATGAGGGGCCTCTGAAAGGAGAGGGATATGGAAAAAAAGGAACAGAACTGCCAAAGAGCCTCCCCCAACAAAGCAGGCTGCTGTCGAGGGTAATGTAAAGTACTCTTGGTTTTGTATAGTCATATTAAAAAAGCCAACAGAAAACACTTGGAGTCTTAGAAATTTGTTGTTAGTCAAGATGTTTATATACTCTCCCCTGAAGATTAAAGAAACTATTTTTTAAAGGGTCAGAGGCTTTCGTTGCAACAAAATAGTGAACTCCAAATAGAACGCTGCAGTGTTAAACACACACACACAAAAATCAGTGTTCAGGGTGTTAATAATCTGTGGTTTTAATTTTCACTCACTTAATTGTTGTCTTTTTTTTTTCTGCTCAAGTCCTAAGATTGTGAGGATGGCAAACCTTCCCTAATATATTCCACACTGCGTAAGTAAGGAAGGCCATAACAGCTGTGATTGTTTCTCTGGAGATACATACAATATGTAGCATCAGGAAGAAAGGAAAAAATGGCTCTACTCTGCCTCTAGGCCTTCCCTCTTCTTCTGAGATTGCTAACTATTAAATGAGAGACTGTGTAAGCCACTGACAGGTAGGGTTCTGGTAATATCAATAGCACCTTTTCAGATCTCTTGTATCATCTTGCACTGGCCATATTTCCATCACACAAGAATTCTTTGCTGCTTTATCTGTTTCAGAGCTGCTTGGCATCACTGGACCCAGTTTAATGGATGGGAGTCAAATTATATGATTTTGTTTCAAGCAAATACGCAGGTGATAGCTCAAAGGAAGGTTTACAAGCTAAATTTAGTACCACAGGATCTTGAATTTACTGCCTCTGAGAAGACTCCATGTCAAGTCCGAGCTGACAGTCTTTAAATGTTTTGGACTCACTGTCCATCCTATAGACCCATTCTGGAAAGGCAAGATGATGTATATTTTCATAAACATCTGAAATAGGTGTAACTTCATTGTTGTAAATGAGGTTACCCTGCTTGCATTGTTGTATCTGATGTTGGAAGTTTGTTGACATTATATTTGCATGCATTTTAGGAACTGAAAAATGGCAGGGAAAACATTTCTGTATTACACTGCTTTTACTCCCCTTTGCTCAAAGTAGACCTATGGCTGTCTTACACCTGAAGGCTGTTCTCCGTGTAACAGTACACTAAATTCCCTTGGCTCATGCTTCTCAGTCACTTGGAGGACTGTTGCAGAAGATATAACAATGGTACAGCCAGAACATCCTTGCCTTCTCTGGTTGCCAGGCTGCTGGGATGCATAGCCAGCCCTGTGGTTAAAAGGTTGAGGATGGAAGCTGGGATGTGATGCTGATTTTTAATAAGGACTCTAGCAGACTGCTCATTGGTAGACACACGGGTAAGTGTGTTTGGCAGAGGAATCACTGCTGCTTTTGCCAGTGTCACATTTCACAAACCCATTAAGAGTTCCTTGAAGGATTCAGTGAGCATGAGGATAAGGGTGATCTAGCTGATACTGCTGGTGCTACAGCTCTAAACTAAGCCAAATTTCTTTATCACTAGAGTTACTCTAGAAATACTGTTGAGCACTGTGGCTAGAGGTATTAGGGATTATCTGCAACTTTTACAACTGTGTTCTACCATATTAAACCAAGTTGGGGAATCTCTTAGACTACTGAAATGTTAATTCCTGGACCTACAATAGATTGTGTGTAAAAGGAGCACTTCTTGTATGCAGAGCCAAGGCACTGAGGAACTGAACAGAACAGAGATTGTAATTTTGGACTGTGAGTAGCGTTGAAATAAACTACATGGTATAACATAATGGACGTCATCCTCAGATTCCACGTAGGCACTCTGTTTAGCGACCTCACAAGGGCCTTGCGTAAGACTGCCTCTTAAAACTTAGGAGTATTTATTTTCATGATATTTTACACAGAGAATGCACAACATTTTTTAAAATAGTTTTCATTAGCGCATGTAACTGCCAAGACTTGATTCTAGGTTTGAACACCAACAGATGGACCTAATTTTTTCATTCAGATGAAACAACAAACTGTCATCATTTATTGTATGCTTGATTAACGTGCTTTAGTGTTGTCTTGATAACTCGAAGCAGTGGCTTTTCCTTTCATAATAACACATTTTGAAATATATTTTTGTGTGTGTGTCAGATACAAACTTGGCTTTGGCCGTTGGTCCATGGACACAGTAAACTCAGCAGCACAGGAAGATCCCAAACCTATTACCACTTGCACGCCAACATCAGAATCTGGAAAGCTGAGAAAAGTATTAAAACCCAATAGAGTTCAGTACAGTGTTAGTTATAATAGGTTAATTTTTCACAAGAAAAGTGCTAATACATAGAAAGATAAGCAAGAAATGTCTTCTCTAAATTGATGCCTCACAAGATGAAGAAACACAGGCACATGATGAATTGAAAATGGCCACTGCCTGTACAGAGAGGGCTGAACTTTGCAGGGGCCTCGAAAAGGAAATACTGGCCATTTCCACAGGACCATTCACAGGCGGGAACTGCTGCAGTATTGCTTGTTACCTTGCTTGAATCCACTGTGTTAGTTTTCATGGACTTTAAAATATTCAAGATTGCTTGTTTCTTACCCCATTATAGTTTTTCAATGGATTCTCCTTATAAAATTAGCAAAATCAGTTAGACTATGCATACATTAGAGATGATTCTGCATTTAAGAGTCTGGACATATATAGCTTTTTGGCAAACTCCCTGGCTGCTGCTTCAGGCATTGATTTTAAACCAATTCCCCAGATAAAGAAAGCCCTATTCAAGGAAAAGAGGAAGCTTTTGGCAATGTAAGGATTTCTATGTTATATTTTTTTGCCAACAGTCATGATAGAAAAGAATGCAAACACTTTTTTACTCTTAACTGACATAGGCATGCAGATCAAAGCCAATATTCTAAATACTTAGACATGTGTGTGGTTAAAAGAGAAAGTAGCACAATCGAACTGTTTCAAGTAGACTGAGGTGCTTTACATTGTTTCTGAAAATGGAAGCTGTATTAAGTTGCTTCCTTATCTGATGTAAATATGAAAAAAATTGACTCTACAGCATTACAGCATTGATTCTGCCAAAGGAAGCAAGCCTGTGAACAGAGAAAGCTACATAGAATGTTTCAGTTGCACAGACTAATCACTAGGAAATGCAGGTTCGGGTCAGGTAGAATTCATGCTGCATTTGGCAAAAAATTTAGCCATGAAACTAAGCCCCTACAGTAATTTTGGAAAGAAAGAAAATATTTATTATGTTCTTGAGATACAGAATTTTTATTTAGCATTAGCAGGAACATTTGAAATTAAGTCTGTAGTTTCAGCTTGAGCAAACCTTTTTGCTGTAACCTGAAGTACTGTCCTTCTGTAGAAAAGACACTAAAGATACTCTTTTTTTTTAATTTTAGACTAATGAAGAGTCTGATTGTTTCATCCATTAGCATGTCTCCTAAGCAAATAGTTTCAGATATTGCACTAGAGCAGACCTTTAGGCTTTGAGGGTGGCACTCAAGTATAGTTTAAGAAGAAGACTCACTATTACATTCCTAGGAATATTTTTATAATTCATTTTTTGAGAAGGTTTTCCATATGGAAAACAGCCTAATTTATTATGATGAAAGCCTCGAGAGTCCTAAAGTACGTTTAAAACAAGGACATCAACAAATATAGACATTACTATGACATTACATCTAGACATTGTTAATAGCATGTGTTGGAGATGATGCTGAGACATTAAATGTCACCAAAAAGGAAAAATCCATGTTTTTTACCTCTTAGACGATTTGTTTTATCAACATTACATGTTATTCCTGATCATATGCATGAAAATGTGTTTTCACAGAGTAAAGGGCATGTCTTATCTCACTTTGGTAGGACAGAAGGTATATTATAAAATTTACACTAATATGTTTACACAGTGTTGTTTATAATAAAAATACGTTGAAATAAATACTAGCATAAACTGACGTATTTTTAAACTAATTGCATATTAATAAAAAAACCCCCAAACATCGGAAACACTCACTCTGTTTTGATTATTTTATTCTCTGGTAAGTAATCAAAAGACAGCGAAGAAAACATCACATTGCATTATATATAAAATATGAATTTTCCACCGAGGGTCTCATGTGCACAGTCACTGGAGGTGTTCATGCACACCATCACTTGAGGCAAGTGTGTTTTCCTTAGTACCAGGGCGACTGCACTCTTGCTCCTTTCTTCCCTGTTAAACAAATGGCCATGCATGATCCATGGTATTTCCTCTGTGCACTTCAGTCAGAATTTCTGTGTAGTTCAACGCTCTAAATTTTTCTCCGCAGTTAAACCATAGCTTGATTTGAATGTGATAACAGCCAGCACTATTTCTGAAGCTAAACAAAAGTTTCCATTTTTAGTGAGGTGAAAATAAAAAGTCTGTTTTCATTAGAAAAGTAGTTCCTACTTCTTGCTGTGGGACTCAACTATTTGAATTTTTTTCCTGGCAGGTAGTGGTGAAGAGATCACACCACTGCGAGTGTTTTTAAAGTTACATGTGATACACTACTTTCCAAATTCTACAGTATTGATTTCTCTTCAGAATCCATAAAATGACAGCAATGTGCCATCTTTTGCAACATGTGAACAGGAAGAATGTTGTAAATTTTTCATATAAACACTCTGAATGTTGTTGGTGGCTAAGTGCCACCAGTCAAGAACAACATTCCTACTAATGACAGTATTGGAATTTTACTAAAATAATGTCTCTCAAGACAAGGGATAACAGCTCAGGAATTATGCTGAGTTGTTCAATACCTTAATGGGTGACCTCAGATTCTGGTATCAATAGATCAATGTCTCACTGCCACATAATCTTCTCATCTTAGTGGGAAAGCTTTCCTGGTTTAACATTGCTGCAGCCACTGTTAAGTTTTGCGTTGCAAAACAAGTTTAAATGCATCTGATGCACAGCTTTTTGGAATACTTTGAGACACGAGGTAGTGGTACCTGGGAGTGTATTAACTGCATTATAGTAAATGATGGGAAACTAATATAAAGTTTTATCTCCCCGTTGTTTTGGTATTTTCAAAGACAGGGGTAGGTGGAATGGGTTTTCGCATCACGTTGCATTTTATGTAAGTATGCTATGACCATTGTTTATGAACACAGACTGATTTTAAACCATTCAGGCAAGATACTGAAACTCGGCGTAGAGGAAAATAAGAACAGACCGCTACGTGACTCTGCAATTGGGCCTGAAGAATCCTGTGTGGAAAACCACATGGACTCAAACTGAAAAAAAATAAAATTGCAAGAAGCAGTAGCAAAGGATTTAAATCAGGTGAGATTACAAGTGCTTTGGAAGGTTCTGCTGGAGATTCCAAATTGCAATCTCTTTTCAATCTCAATGTATCTTTACCCCATGCACTGACATGACCCTTTATTCAACCTAGGCTTGGATGACATTTGTGCTACCTTCCAGGAAAGGAACTGTTTTTCACAGCTCCCTCTTATTCATTTTGAGAAAAGGATTAAGTACTCCCTCTGACCAAGCATACGGGCATGCTAAAGTGAAGCCACTTCGTGCTCCTGGCCAAACAAAGAACAAAATACCTACAATAAGCAAAAGCAGATGGCTTCAGTGGCAGGAAACGAATGAGCCAGACCGCAGGTAAAATGGTTCTCTGAACACATCTTGGAGGTTTGTAATGACAGGTTCTTTGTTATCTGGGGCCTCCCCACAGGAGGCCAGATGTCTTCTGTTGTGAAAGGAGATAGATAGAGATGCTCTTCCTCTTCCTCCCCCTTTAACTTATGGCTGTTTAAGTTACTGCTAATGGAAGTAGAAGCCTGTTTTCCCCCTTGCTCTCTGATGTTTTAGGAAATAGAAGAGATAGTTAGCGAAGGAGTATTATGATACGAAAGAAACGGCACAGAACTGGCCTTTATCACCCTGTGACCCTCATCTTAAAGAACAGGGAGATCAGTGCTGCTAATTGCACTTGAAAGCACTAACCACTTGATTGCTTTCATTTGGTGGAACAAAATTATTCTCTAGTCTCAAAACCGGAAAAACATGCCAGAATTATTGAGATATTTCAGTGTGAGGTGGGTGACTTGGTTGGTTTGGCTTCTTGTACCAGTACTGAAATTAAATAGAGGATTTAAATAAGTTTACAGAGGGGAGAGCAGGAGACAGGAGAAGGGGGAAGTACAGCTGCTCAGAACAGATTTGCAGCAAAAGCGACAATAACCTCCTTCCTGCCCTCATAAAAGGTTATCACAGGAATATCAACAGATGATAATTAATTACAGATACTAGATGTGCTTCTGTCACTTGGTGTAAGAATGACTCTGGCATTACACTGATGTTGCACTGGAAGAAAAAGAATCTGAACCCAATTGCTGGACACAGTGTTCCAGATTTAAAATCTTTTCTCTACAGTGATTTCACCTGAGAATTAAAATTAATTTATTTTTGGAATGATTCTTAATTCCCATTGTTCAAATAAAGTGAGGTACACAAAACTTAAATTTGGAAACCATTTTTAACCTTATGAAACTATTTTCCACATGTAACAAAGAACAGCTTATATAAGCCTTTTATCTGACCTCTGCTTCTTAAATAAAAAAACATGTTTTCAGGGAAATGTGTGTTGGAAGTAAATTCCCCTCCTCCTCTTCCCCCTTGATTTTTCTCTCTGGTTCTTGTAAAACATTAGGTCAGTGGGTTCATTTTATTTTTGTTTGTTTAAAGTGGGTGAAAGTTTCCTTCTCGAGCTATTACACTTGTGTGATTTAAAAAAAAAATTACAACAATCTGTTTAAGAAATACAAGAACAGATGGAAATGTCAAAAGACTATCAAAATTCATACCAAAGGAAATAGTATAAATGACTGTAAAAAGCCAAAATAACCTCTCAATAGCACTGCGACATGCCTGCTGATTTTTCTCATTGCCTGGCACATGAACTTAATATATATGTATATTTTAAAATGATCTTCCTCATTCTGACTTCAAGCCTGTGATTCTCATGTTGCTGCTGTAGTTCATGCATGGTTCACGTGCACTCACGTAACTTAACTAGCACTTCTTTTGGAGGATGGAGGAGATGTGTTTTGGTTCTCCACTGAAATACGTTTTTATTTGCATCCATTTGTGCAGATAAGCAAACAGATCTGAAGTATGACCTGCAGAGAGAGTACATTTGTATCTTGTGTTGTAAGGAATATTAACTTCTATTTCAATATTCTGAAGCATTAAAAAACAAAGTACAAATCAGTTGTTTGAGCCTGCATGGATTGCTGTGTAAATGTAAAAAGATTCTCTTGAAGTACTTTTCAAGGTACTGTTTCTTATCTTCACCAGGGTGTGTGAGTGCCCTTCTGGAGAGTATGCTACAGGTGGTAATTTTGGCAGATTTTTTTAGGAAAATATGCAACGAAAACTTAGGAATTTTCATTTAAAAATAATATAATTTTTCAATCTACGTCACTTTGACAAGGTTTAATTTTTTCTTAAGTAACACACTTCTGAGAATACTCAGAAATGTTTATCTGTCTTGTATCGTACCTCTAGTGAAACATTTTTTTCTACCTTAAGAGTACAATTTTACCCATGTGAATTTCTGTGGCCTGTGAAGACACAGCTTAGGTCTGTTACCTCTGCCAGCATTAGCTCTACTGGTGCAGCTTGGCAAAGTCACACCTGTGTAATTCCAGTCACTCGTGATGACTCTGCCAGCAGAGCTACACGGATCAGCAAAAACTTCATCAGTGTACACAGCCTTTTATTTATGCTGTTCAAATCCACACTATTACTGCAAAAGAAAAAACCCAGTAGATTCATAGTCTGCCTAATTGTCAGAAATGTCGTCGTTTGGATGACCATCTTCCCTATTTCTTATCTCTGCAAACGACTTTGTCTTAGGTCCTGCAAAAAGACCTGCATTTTCAGACAACTCCTACAGAGCAGCGAGCCCTTTCTGCTGTACAGGTATGTGGCATCTAGAATATTTTACTGTCTATCGTATGCCATTGTTAAGTTAATGTTCCCCCAAAGAATAATGATACAATCATAATAAACACTTAATGTTTGAAGAAGTCTAAAGTTATCCAAGACACTGAGAATAATCTTAATATAACAGTATGTGAATGGTAATATAGAAATCATGCACTGTATAATGCTTCCTAAAGAGACTGCTCTTTTCTATTACTGGGACAATTTTCCAGAATTAATCTTGAAAGCACAGAATTTATATTCAATTCACTTAATGTGGTCTTTCATTTTGTTCTGGTGTGCCCCCTCCCTCCATTAACAATTTCCTCGCCATAATTTCAGTAAGGTTTTGATGCCATGAAAGTGAAATCAGTGTTACTGGGTAGAAACACAAAGCAAGCACCTGAAACAAAGTATTATTAATAATATAAAGCTAGCGTGCTACTTCCCTTTTACAGTTAGAGAGATCACTCCTTATGGCAAGAGAAGCCAAGTCCTCCTATCCCCACCTCGGAACAGACTCAGGCTGTGATGAGCGCATCAGGTCTGTAGGTTCAAACACAGCAATACTTAGAAAAGCGTAACTGTCTTCAAGTATGTAGTTCTAATCAGACTGCTCATCCGAGCAGTTCTACAACCTCAAGCGTGCAGAACACACTGGTGTGGTTGGTATTAAGAGTACCATCTATTTGCAGATTTCAGTTAGATAAAAATAGTTTTGTGCAGTTTATCATTAGAAATGAAGCAAAATAAAATCTAGTGTTACTTACCTATACAGACATCTTACTCTTTTCCTGCACAGCACTTTGCTTTTTTAATCAATGTGTACATAAATGAAAAGAAAAAAAGCAGATTATCATATTGTCCTTTGTAGTTCTCTTTCAATATCTCCTGATGATAGTCCACAAGGAAATAATAAATTGCTTCTATTGTGGAAAGGTATGTATCTGGCTTTCCCTTCTGATGACGCCAAAAGCAAGTTTTCCTCGTCTTCAACTCAATTTGCAGCAACCCTGTCAATAAAAAAAAAGATATAGATTAAACAACATGGATTGGTGGATGGTCTTTAGTTTTGTTTCCTGACTTTGCTGCTAGCTTGCTAGCTGCCTGCATGAACATAATTTCTCTTCCTGTACCTCCATTTTTCACCTGTAAAATGGAGGCAATAATTTTGTTCTCCTTTGGGGACCACTCTGAAATTTGATGAAAAAGTGCTGTAAACTGTAGGTTGCAATCCTCGTATTTGCAATTAAGACTTACAGGTTATCCTTTTGTTCATATACTCACAGCCCTCAGTAAACTGCAGGATTTCTTTGGGTGGGAAGATCAATACCCACACCAACAAATACTCATCAATGTTTGTAAAATTATTCATAAACTTCATCTTTTGCAAAGCTAATACCTTTCAAGTGTAAAACAGAATCCCTCAGATGGTGAAGTTTTACTGAACTGAGGAATATTTGCTAAGAGCCAGACACTTTTCATTTATGCTTGTTAAGCAACTGCAATCTCACTGGGTTTATTCAGGAGTATGACAGAATCTAATTTTATTAGAAACTAAAAGCATTCCCGCTTGAGATGAAAGAAAGAAATTTGGTTTCTCTATGGCACATGAAAATCTTTTATCTACTACAGTCTCCACAACTGTTTTATTATTCAGATTAATTTTAAACATCTATCTTGTTTTTTATGTTCCTTAGGATGCACAAACCACTTAAAATTAAAACCACCTTAATGTTATCACTTTGTAAACAGGATGAACAGTGAGATTATAAAGAATACCATATACGCCTCTCAAGCATACCAGGATCAGGCTGTAAAGTTATATTTTTCTAAATGTTAAAATCAGATACTAAGTGTGTATCATGGGATGGTTTAGTACGAGTAATAGGATAAACAACAATATGGTTTAAGAATTGCTTGGAAGTTACAGGCAGAGAAGTTTGGATAGAGACGTTTCAGTAAAGTCCAAACTCAGGAGCACAAACTGGCTTACAGCCCAGCACTTGTAATTCTATACTTTTTACCTTCCAACTGTTGAATTTGTTGTAGCATCGTTATAATATAGATTTAGTTGTTTACTTTGCAGCTAGTAATGTGTGATAACTTGCATACTGAAAGAAATCTCTTCTACAATGTTTTTTAAATATCCTGAACAACAGGAGATTCCATCACTGAATTTAAATACTACTGTGGCCTTTTAGAACTAAAAATTCCAAATAATGTAGTCTAATTATTACCTTTAATAATCCTATACATGGGTATTCAAAATAGTAATAGGAAACTGCATTAAGGTTGTTTCCCTCAAGAGATTTCAATACTTGAATTCTCAGCCCTAAGCAAAGTGAAAACTTTCATCCAATTCAGTAATGTTTCCACCTTAACAGCAGTGAACTAAATTTAGGGGACAATTCCTCCAATGTAAACTCCCACCTATCTGTGGTTTGAACAGAAGTTCATTGAAGGAGAGACCACTGACACTACTGAGCTTACCATAAACACAGGATCAGTTAATTTAAAACATAGAACTTCAGGAGTTTTTTAACAAAAAAAAAAGAGGGGAGTAAGGGTTATAGTTTAGTGAGTATACTTCTCACATCTGTACTGTATCCGTATCTATACAGCCAAAGGCAATGTTTTATCACAAATACTGGTTGTTCACATGAAAGCTTACAGTGCTAAGGCAATCAACAGGTTGGTTTTGCTTTTTTAGCATCCGCATACTTTGAGCTCATTTCTATTAATCTGAGATCAAGCAAAATGGAAATACCGCTACTTTTAAATCTGCTTAGGTAATGTAACCAAATTTCCTGTACAAAGGGAGGCTGAGGAAGAAGGGGTTTATATACCCTGGATTCACCTTGCCTCTGCAATGGCACCCGGATCATGTCCAAATGCATTATTTCAGAAAGAACGTGGAAACTCAAAACAGCACTCCTCCCTTTCCTTTGCATCGCACCACCGAGTGTGATTTAGAGGGAAGACAACAGATGAGATTATGACGAGAGATTTCTCAGAAAGGGAGGATGAGGGGAGTCTGCCTCAGAGAACAACTCAAATACCCTAGCTGTGCGTAGGCAAAGGCTACTGTTTGCTTGCAGAAATGAAAGCAAGCACAGAAACTTTAAAACCAACCAACCAAACCCCAACTAAAGCAGATTTAGAATTCAGCCTTCTATAAGAGATGTATAAGCTAACAAATGAAGACATTTGGCTAATACAAATGTATAGGACAAAATACCAAAGCAATCTCTTCCTTCAACAACTGTGGTGACGTTGCCAATAAGCTTCATTGCTCATAGGAGAAAGTAATCATTAACTGCAACTGTTTCCTTTCTGATCTAGAGATCGCTTTTAATGAAGCAATCAATCCTAGACATTACCAACTTTCAAATACTTCCTGTCTTTAATACAACTGATTTAGTTTTACTTTCTAAAGATATATTATACTACTTTTCCAAGAAGATAGAGAAGCATTTTTTTGTCCAAGTTTTCTAGGCTTTTGTTTTTAAGATTGATGTACTCATTTGCTTTCTCTTGCAGTACAATTAGCTAGATTTACTCTCGATATAAATGCAGGCTGACAAAACACAAGGCGTTCCTTTACATTTTCTTGGCTTTGTTAATGTTTCCATCCAGTAATTCTTGTAACTTAATCTTTCTGAATAAGTATGGCAATTACTTTTTATTTGGAATTATGAACACTCCTTTTTGAAATTTAATATATGAGGAATATTTTGTTGGATGATGACTTCATTTGCAGTTGAACTGAAAAATTACAACTGTTCTCAATTTTTAATGTGTGTATCACATAAAAGTTTTGGTTTATGCCCAAGGAAACTCTGCCACATTCATCTGGGAAGTCAAAACCGCAATCTCTAAAAGGAAAGTTAATATAACTTATGTCCTTTATGACAGGCACTAAGGAAAGCAATGAATTAATAGGTTGTGCACACTGTTATACTGCTCTATGGAGGGTAAAATTCTCCCTTGGGGGTAGATAAGAGAGACTGACTTGCATGACACTAGTCACACCTCGCAGCAATCCTGAAAGGTGCTCAGGGAAACAGGACTGGAATACAGCTCGAGCAGAGATGAAGTTCTAGATATCAGGGAAGACTCCATCAGATAAGCGTTCATTTGTGGTAACTGGAAACCATTCTTTAATGCTCCAAAGTAACACCCATCGTGAATTCGTTCTTACTTTGGAGCTGTATATACTGAAATACTCTATAATCTTCCAAGGAATCTTCGGTTCCCCTGGCTGCCTGTTACTTTTCTTATTTTAAATAAGTTCCAAATGCTTTACAGTAACTTGCAACACGCAATTACTGTGATCTTTACAGTCATACTTCAATTCATTTGATAGAGCATGCTTTGTGTTAAACTAAATACTCAGTAACAGGATTTTAATTAGCCAATACATTATACTAACATGTGGGACTCTAATAAATCGACTAGACAGCAAAGCAACATTCCTCTTACATGTACGAAGTCTGTGAAATTCCCTGTAGGGTCCGGTGCAAAGCAGGCACTGGGAAGCAGTTACATATATTAGATCTAATCTTGATAGCCTGCCCCCTAGCTAAGTGCACCTTTTTCACTAACAAAAGTATTTTCAAACTCCTGTTCATCTCAAAGGAAGTGAAATGCTATTTCTAAATTGTTTTCTCTTTTGTGGTTTTATTTAGAATACTTAAATGTAAACTTCTTGTAATGAACCCAAGACAAAAAAAAAACCTTTGCAAAATTACCAAGTTTTGCTTTCAGAAATGGGAGGGTGTGGAGGGGAAGCAGGCATTCCCCGTTTGTCTGGAAAGTAGTGAGGTCATTGAAATTACCATGAAGCAAAGAACTTCACCAGAAAAAGAAACCAAGCCATGACATACTTGCACTGTATCTCCTAGATCCCTCATTCACCTTCTAGGGGCCCACCTAGCACCACTAGCATGTACAAAAATGCTCTCCTGGGTCTCCTGAAAAAAGCAGACAGCCAGCAGCAAAGGCAATCTTTCCGGCTTCCTTCAGAGGTCATTGAAAAAACTGTCCTCCTATTGCCTGACATGACAGCTTCCATTCTGTGAGACTAAGGAAATTTGTTCCAATAGAGAAATGGGAGAAACAAATTAAGTGCTTTCTTAATGCTAGTTTTATCATTATGCAAAACAAAACAGCTGACATGGAAAGTAATGGAGCCTTTAGCACAGGAAGTCTTCTACAGCATGGAAACAGGCTGTTGAATCTTCCATGTATATACAGATGGAAGGTTAGGTATACACTTACGATGCTCAGGTCTGTCATACAGACCTATTTCCTTTAATATCTGTAGCAATAACATCTCAGTATCAACTTTGTTTTTTACCTTGAAGTCGTTCATCAGTTATTATTTTGTTAGTTTGATTCCAGGTACTGTCAATAAATATTACTTTCTTCAGTCTAGTGCCTTCACTTCTGTTGCTTGAGATGGACTCATGTAGATTTTTTTGTTCTTCAGGTTCTATTTTTGCTTGCTTCAGAAGTGGTTCCCTGGAACAGTCATTGTCACTATCACAAGTGCTTTTCTTAGTGTACTTTTGGAGATGGAATGCAATATCTTTTACTGAAATTGAATTGGAGCCAGGAAATATAAGTGCTATCTAAATGAAAAGAAAGAAATCTCAATGTCAATAAAATCTAATAAAACACCAGGAATTGTTTCATTAAAGAACAGAAATTTTCTATCCCTGCCCACAAACATTTAAGTCAGGGCAAGATGAAACAATATATCTTAAAAAGTGTTCTATTGTCTACAAGGATTAAAGATTATGTTTAAATAATGAATATTAAAATAATAAAATATTTCCTATGGTACACAATGAATCAAATTACCCATTATCTAAGGTGGCGACCACAAGAAATTCAAGGCGCTTAGATAGTGCTACAGTTTTTTTAAGCTCTGAAGGACAGTCCATAATCGCTGTACACTTGTAGACCTAAGCTTTGACAGAACCCAAGATGGAGTGGACTGGATGAACACAACAGTGCTTTCTTCCCCCTCCCAGCAGAGCAGTAGCACTGCAGGGCAAAGTACAGAATTACCTCCCCACAGAAAGTCCAGCTAGCTATGCAGAACGTCTTACTTCATGTCTTTTTTCTTTATATTCTGGAATGCAAGGGTATTTATAAATGGTAACATCATCAGGTGCCAGGAGCTTAGCATGCACAGCAGTGCTTTTGCCATCTGTTTCGTTTGGGTGTTTAATAATGTCAATCTTCAAAGGTAGCTAGAGTAAGAAAAAAAAAAAGAAGCAATATTAATGGTCATATATACAAATACAAAAACTTGTACAAAAAACTATGTAAAATGCAGGAGAAATCCGTACGGGCATGTAATTAAGACATGGCATTTTTTGACAATGTTTTTGTTTTAATAGGTTTAGAACTAAACTAGAGATGAGTGTCAAGAAGCGCCTGTTACATCCTCTCAGATCATGTAAATACTGAAGTATGCAATGAATGCAACTTGGAATACTGCAGTAGTACTGTGGTAAAACCTCTAGACATGGTACCGGTAAGGTAAGAAATTTGGTCTTAATTTGAGCAATATAGTGATCCTAAATATGAATACCTAGCTGTATGAGGTATTGACCCTATTGCAAAAATGGCCATCGCAATGAAAATACACCTAAATACACTCGGTTAGATTTACAAAGTACTTCTAAAGGATTTTCACAATGCCTTCAAACTAGAGTGTCTTCAATGCATTTTAGTTCCTAGGTGATTTTGCAAAATGTCCCAGTCTTTGATATCTCATCCTCTTCATGCCTTATGCCTTCTATGCTTTATTTACCTTTTGAGAGTGGTTATCTGAATTATACAGCCATGACATTTTTAGAATGCCTTTTAGCTCACATTTTATGTAAAATTCAGATGTGCTAATGGGCAAATCACATTTTCTGTTCACAATATACTCTGTTTTGGCCAGACTTTTTAGAAACTAAAGAATGAAGCTAAGAGCACTGTAAAGAAATTTTTAAGAGTTATGTGAAAACAGTTATTTGCATAAGAAGCTGAGTGACTTCAGCTTATCTTCTTCTCTAGTAGATACATAAATGTTTATGTGAGGACTGGAACATTGTCTGCATTTGTACATGTAATTCCTCAAATAAGAACAATAACTTTATCTAAGCGTAGTTTATTCGTGCTTATAGCTGTGTAAAGATGAACATCCATAAAGAACGAATCAGAAAATATATGGTCACAGTCCTTTTTCTGTCCCCAGTAACTAAAAGACACTAGAATATTATAAAAAGTCCACAAGAAATATTAACCTTCACAGTCGGAATTTCTTTGGTAGGGACAGTTTCAACAGGAACAAAGCACGTGTAACAATAAAACATCCTTGAACTACTGCATCGAGGGCATTTTGATCTCCCGCTCTTTTTTGCCTTTTCGAGTACTTCCTGCGATGCTAACTGTAATTGCTGAAGTGGGTTATCTTGAAACGACGACAGAGTCTGCAACTCTAGACTTCCCAAAGATTTAGTCCTCCTTTCTGGTTCTTGAGAGTCTTCTTCATTTAAAAGTGTAGATGAATTTAAAGACATGGTTAGCTGAAACAGACAATACGTTGTAGCTGTTAAACAAAAATCCAATATACTATGAACTAATTTATTGGAAATTTTGTATGATCCCATTTAGCAAAAAATATGCATCAAAGATGGTATTTCTTATGACAGAAAGAATAGTAAAATAATCTGGTTCAGATGTTAATAGCACTAGTAAAACACTGGTAGACACTATTTACCTGGATGAGCAGTCCCATTGGCTTTCAGCATGACTACTGACCATGTATTAAATGTCTACAGGGCAGAAATCCATACGAGAAAAGTTAATTGTACAAATTCAGACCTCTATCCTGAAATTTATTGTGTGTGGGCAAACTACCTGAATGAGATTCCTGTTGGCAGAACATTGTGAGATAAAAGAAACCTAACAGGAGTATTGAAGCTGAAAACTTGGTCCTGAGGGCTAAAACACGGTATTGATGCTCCACATACCAGACAGTAAGTGCTGGCCCAGTCTAGAGTCATTCTGCAAGTTTGTATTTACTTAGTAACACTGGATTTTTTTCAGATTTTTTTCAGGATAGGTGTTGTCTCACCTTGTGCAGCTGGCTGTGCAGCTTTCCCTGTGTACTCTGAGCAATGTGCCGGAAATGTGTCTGTGTGCCCACGCCGGATCCAGGCACAGTTAGAATTGCTGTGTGCAGAGGTTTATAGTCACAGTTTTAGTGGAAGCCTTCTGGCTAGATCACTCCGTGTTCTCTCTGGTCTTCAAAGCAGCCCACAGTTAGAAGCCTGCACAGCCTGCAGCAGTTATAAACTGCCTTTTGCATTCTGTGCTTCAGCACTTTAAAAAGTCATTCTCAGTATTTACTTTCAGCTAATTTAGGTTTACTTTTCATGTCAGGGATCACACTTATAAAATGATGTAACAAAACAGTCCTGTTTAGCAAAAACAAACAATAAATCCTGAGATGTGATCCAAAATTAAGTGTTTAAATAAAACCAAGTGTAATTTAATTGAAAAATAACAAAACCAAAACACTCAGCTAACTTTACAATAGAAGTTTAAAATTAATCCCAGAATAATTTTTTGTTATTTTCTGGTAAAATTAAATACTCATGCATGCTATGATACCTTCTCCTCCCCTGCCGACAAGCTCCAACTTTTGAAAGGTCAGGGATGTCCATTCAAATAAACACAATCTAATACGCGTACAAATTTTATAGCGCAATTTGCTTTTAAATACGTCTGAGACAAAGCAAATATAGCCTACATCTCAGCCTAACCTGTACTATTACCAAGTTTCCTCCCGAAGAAAGGAGGGTGAGCGGCCCTGTAATTTGACATGCATTCCCAGCCTGCAAACTGATTCTTTTCAGAATAATGCCTTATGGCACTGCGGTGTTCCACTGTGACAGCCTGAAGCGCTTCCATTATTGATACTGACAAGAGATATGCTGCTCTAACAGCACAGGAAAACCTCTGTGGTCTCAAAATAACAGCAGTTCACAAATTTACAGCAATATACATACAGTATGTTTACCCAGCTTGTAAGATTCAAATCTGGATTCAGACATAAAATTTCAAGACTGTAACAACTCCTCCTCTACTCAACCTCCACACTCCAGGTAAATCACTGCTGCCGGAGGGTACCCTCCACAGACCAGCTGCACTTCTAGGACAACTTGAAACTCTCAGTCGGGACATCAGGGCTTTGTGTAGAGCTCACGAGGTGCCAGAGAGCACGTTCACCTCTCTCACTGCCGTGTGCTCACTCCTGTCGGCCGAGCGAGGTGGAAGCATCGCGGTTAGGCCTCAGGGACAACAGCCTCTGCGGACGCAGCGGCCACCCTGGGTGTGCGCGGGCCCCTCGGGGCAGGGAACGGAACTCCCAGCCTCCGAAGGCGGAAAGCCGCCTGCTACCGCGGGCCGGCGACGGTCCGGGGCCGCCTCCCCTGGCCGCGAGCT
>VZZY01001065.1:5232-28422 GCA_013400335.1 Eurystomus gularis | reverse complement strand
CACCTAGTAGTGTAGTTCCTGCACGCTTAACAGTTGACAGCAAGGGCTGGAAGAATTGCCTTGGTCTATTTCTTCCTTCTTGTTTTGCATCTCTTTTAAGTAGAACATGGGAACTTTTCTGCGGAATTCCTTGGCCTGCTTGAGGATGCAGCTCTACAGTAGCATTTACCCGATATCCAGTGTTCAGTAACAGCATGTTTAGCTTTAAGTGACTAAACTAAAACAGTAATTTTGGTGTAGAGAACATTTCTCTCGGCTCTGAAATAGCCTGTGATACGTTAGCTGCAATAGCCTTAGGGGATAAAGTTGACATTGTAGGCAGATTTTATGCCAAACTTCTATCTCAGTTACACCTCAGAAGCCGCACTGGCTTCAGCAGTATTGCATTCAGTGGCAAAGGATTTCTACCAGCATTCTGTTGTTATTTGGTATGGTTTGACTTGGTCCATTTTTTTTTGTGTTAGCAGTATGTCGTACATTGCAGTAATAGGAAAAATTTGCTGCGTTTCACAATCTATATCTCTTTATCTTCTCACAGACACATCTTGATGTGCAATAGTTAATTATGTCAAAATAACAAGATGTCTGTTGGACACAGAGAAGGCTTTTATAATAGTTTCTAAAATTCTTTCTTGCCAAACTCACTAAGTATACCATCTCTTACTTTGAAGGATTTGTGTGCTTAATCCAGAATTTGCTGTTTGGGTACAAACAGAGCCTGCTTATTATTTAAAAGCAGGCTCTGAAATCTAAATTACTCCTTTGTGTACTTTTATTCTATGTGGTTATTTGCAGCTAAGCTGTGATAATAAGAAAGCCGTTTTTAGGAATGGTTGCTATCATTTTTGTTTGGGGTTCTTAATTTCCCAGTTGACTAAAAAGGTAGTTTTTAAAAAAAAATGGTATTTCTCACACTCAGTTTCTGCTCAGATATAACAGTGTAAAGTTTGAGTCTTTACTTATACTAAGCTCAGAAGATACCAGTTGATTGATTTCAGTAAGATTTCTATGAATCTGCAGCCTTCACATTTCTTCCAACTTCTAAACAAAAACTGAATATGTAAGAACAGAACAGATTTGCCAGGAGATTGGACATTCACATTTTCTTCAGTATGTGTTTTAGAAGTACACGAATAATAATAACAGTACAAATACTTTCTATGGAGGTACTGAGAAGAAAATGGAAGCTCTGCATTTATGATTGTGCCCTTACGTAACTTTCACCTTTTTACCATGTTTCTTGACATCTAAGAACATGTAGTATTCTTCTGCTGGAAAAAATTACAATGAACATGTTCTATATATGCTACAGTGATAGCTTTGACTAGCAGTGTTAGCTATCTAAAGTTTAAGTATTTGCTAATATAGGTTGTCTTGGTTGTTTTATTTAAACAAGTTTTACTGTATCTCAGCAGAAAATGCAAAAGCCTCCTTTTACTTTTGAAATATGGTCTCAAGATTTGGTGAGTCCAACTGCATATTATTTTAACTACCCATGTGTATGGTGAAGCAAACATGCAGGAGTCATGTCCTGAGCGAAGGCGTGTGAATGTAAGTATTGAAAATTGCGTTTGAGCATATATTGTATTTCGAAGACCCTCAGGCGTTGGAATCTAAGAGGTTTGTAGAAATGGCAAACCTTTGAGAGCAGCCTTTCTGTTCTTAACCTCCCTTTTTCTCAAAGCTAAACCATGGAGGAAAATTTTTGTCTGCTGTACAGCAATTTCCTATTGTTGGAAGCATGCTTGAGTGATGACACTGAATCAAGCTTTGTTTAAAATATTAGATCAGTCCACAGCATTACTAATGTAACAAAGTCCTGAACCTTGAGGTGAAAAGTTCTGACTAGTGTGAAAACGGGAATAGCCAGCTTTGTTTTTAATGAGCTTGCTTTCTTTTCTTATACTGATAAGGCTGCTAGGGAAATCTTTGAACATGCTTTTGTATTTTGTTAAAGAATTTAATATAATGTGGTTACCATGATTCATCAAAATTACATTCTTTTTGGAGGAAAGATAACATTCCTTTTGACCTGCCTACATTACTTGCAGGTATTGGTTCACTGAAAGCCTTTAGCTACAGAGATATGAGAAAAATTGCTCTTTTGCATTGAACCAGAACTTCTCTCACAGGAACAGAGAAACAAAAAATGTTTAAAAGTACTTTGATATGTGGAATATTTCATTATAAAATTTATTTTTTCTTTAAAAGTTATATTTTTAAGAGGAGTAATCTGACATAAAAATGGAAACATTTTAATTTGGGCTAATGTAAAAATACGTTTTAATTTTCTAATTGATTTTACTCACCTTTTCCCTTTCTACTTTAAAATGAGCATATGTATTAATAGTTTGCATTTAATTTGATTTTTTTTTTTAAAGGACAGAGTTTATCTTGCTGTTCTGCTATTAAGATAGAACGTGCCATTATCTTTCAGCTATATTAGACAGTTTAAAACCACATTGATTACTCTGTATTAACACTAAGTTATTTCAGGAAAGTGACCAATTTGATGATTAACTTCAGATGACTACCTTTGGTTTAAACACTTTGCTCAAACATTTAAGCTGCTAGTTTAAATTCTTTGCTAGATCAAGGAACATAGCTTCCTCCTGTGCTTCCAAGGAGGCTCTGAACAGATGGAAGGAGTTACTGTCCTATCTGAGAAGTTAAATTGTGCACAATTTTATTTGTTTCTTTAAAAACATAATAACCCTTTTTTTCTTGAGTTATCTCCTTCTCTAACTAAAATGTTATGGTCTTTTTAATTACTCTGTGTATGCTATAATAGATCTCCCTGGACTCTTTCTGTTCTGTCTTTTTGAAATGATGTAATCATCTCTGAATGCAGTACATGGGAGAGGAGGAAATTGCAGTCTACGTTAAAAATGTTGCCAAAATGAGAGGAGCTTAGAAGGTATATGTAAATGCATTTGTACTGTTACAATTATTTATGCAAAATAAATTTCACAGATTACCTAATTTAATCTTTGCATTTATGTAATTTTCAGAAATAGATATTTTTACCATGTACTGATTGCAGAAGGAATGGCCAAGCTCTGTCTTTCTTGATGAGCCTTATTCTTTGGTGGATAAGTCACAAAAAGATTATTTCTCCAACACTATATGTAAATACCTGGATGAACATGTTCCATTGAACACTACCCTGCTGTCGGATTTGGAGAAGAGAGTAAACATATGTATCGCTGAACTAGAGAAACCTGCTGAAAAAATATTTTGGTTACAATGTGGACCAGCATGTCTAAAGGAACATCTTACTGCCCTTGAACAGAGTAACCCACAGACATTGGCCCACATAAGTGTTTACAGCTTTTCTTCAGTTTGCGAGTCTGAAGTGTCAAGTTTATAATTTAAAAAATTCTAATAAGCTAAAGTCCCAGTTCTGCCTGGGTTTTAGGAACATTTGTTTCAGGCCTGAACAAAGTACAGGCAACAGTCAATGTAAACATGTTGTTCTCCACACATCTTGGTGTTATAACAGAAAGAGAAGACATATACAAAGACCAAAATGGTGATTTTTTAAGACTTCCAATTATTCCAGTGATGCAGTAGGATATATAGTGTGTGAAGTTTTGTAAACATATGCATTTAGATGTAGATCAGATATATAAATAGTCTTTTTCTGATTGGAGATTTTAATCAATAAAATCATAAATCCAGCCTCTACTTCTAGCTGAACTGTGCTAAGTTTTAAAAGACATTGCTACTGAACAAATTGGTGCAGAGGAAGTTCTGACTCAGACAAGTGAGATGAGGAAAGCAAAGACATATTACATATTTTAAATTCTTTTTGTCGATTACACAAGAAAGACCAAATTTTCAAGTTTTTTCCTTGTATCTAAAAGTGAGATTACATCTATCTCTATATATTTGTCGGGAAAAACAAAAATACCAACTTGAATAAGTACTTTTTTTTCCTTTATCTCTCCAAAGGTGTCTTGTAGTCACCTAAAGTCTCAATTGTAGACCATTGCTCATTATCTGAAGTATATTCACAGTTTATAGTTTGATTTTTCTTAACTGAAAATATTGCTTATATCCTTGTGTGAAATAGCCTTAATTATGAATTAAGTACTTAAACCTTTTCAAGTTGCCAAATATGTTGTTGTGGAGTCAAAGGGTAGAAATGTAAAGGTAAGGTTTTTTTTTTATTTTATATGTGAAAAAGTACACAGTATTCTGTCTTATGAATATGCTTTGAATTGGAAGTCAGAGAAATACCTCTGATTCCAAACTAAGGGAAAGAAAAGTTTTGAGATTCACTCATTCAAGAGTCAGTCAATTTTTCTAGGACTACATGAATTTGGATATATTGGGTAATAGAAATTCCAAATACAGTGTAAATATGATGACTAGTTTTATTGATCTGGCATATTATGGCCAATTCTTTGGAGCCTAGTGTCCAGGACTTTCCAGTGTGCTAGATGGGGGACTTGAAGGAGAACAAATGTGTCTCTGGTAGTCTGGAATGTCTCACTCCTGATATTTCTTGGACACTGGTTAGTCTTCAGGCATAACCAGGTATGAGCAGGTTGTTTATTTGAAATATTAATGTGAGTGTTGACAAAGCTGTACGGTAAATGATTAATAGCCCATTGAGTTAATATGTTAAGTGATGCAAAAATTTTAACATCAGGCCATATAGTATTTGTAATTTGGCTTATTAAAGGTCAGTTGAAGTTTCTATTGAAGAAAATATTGAGGTATGTAAAAATAACAAAACTTTTGTAAGATTATTCTGAGACATCTCAAAAATCTGACATGGGTTTAGTAATTTTCTAATAAATTTTTTGAGAAAGGAGAAACTCACGAGAAACAAACTTCATTGCTTGAAGTGGTAATTTCATGTACTTTGACAGACTCTTAAGGGGAATAAAAGAAACCAACCGCTAAAAAAAGTATTTTTATAAAATGGAGTCACCAGCAAGTGAACACCTCTATTGTAGAATATTTTTCATGTTTTACTTTAGAAAAAAAGTGGTTGTATATTTGAAATAGTATTTTTTCATTGGAGCAACTATTTAACACAAAGAAAACAGAATAAATAGCTTTGGTTGCCAAATGTTTTTCTTTTCTTTTTAGAGCAATAACTACCTTGGTTTCAAGGTAAAACAGCTCTCAGTATTACAAAGACCTTTGGAAGCTCCAAAACTTTGGGACTTAGTTATAAAATCTCAGCATTTCCAAGCACATACTGCTTCTTCCAGTATCCTAAACAGAAGCTGCTGAGTATTGCAAATATTTTGACACGTTCATATTTGCATTCCGTTACTCTTTTTTCAATATCACTATAGCATTTCTTGAAGCTACAAAATTGAGAAATCCAGTAGTTAGTTATTTAGGAGCCTGTTAGTGCTGAAGGCTTCTTCTTGCTGCCCTGTCCATGTATCCTAGAGCTGACCAATAAAATACTGAAAAAAATAATCTTAAACTAGTACAAAACTTGAAAAGAATTTCAAAAGTAAGGTAAACCCAGAATTATAATGTAGAATATGTAATTTTATTGCAGTCTCCTTTGGCATATATGTTATACCTCAAATTATATAATCAGTTTTTTTAATGTATCATTGAGTACACAAATCTGACAATACTGAGGGAGTGATTTAAGAGTATGCAGTGTGATGATTGTTAACACCTACATCAGGTTTGCTGCGGGAATTGTAGGGTTGGTAAACCAGCAGCTCCTATTTGCTTGTGCATTGTGTTCTAAAAGAACATCCTTGTACTTTTTGCCTTTGTCTAGTTTGGCTTTGCTTTGTGGTGTTAGGATTTTTTAATTCTCTGAATATTTTATTGTTGTTTTGACAGAAGAATCTTCTCAAAGTTTGGAGAAGGTCGTTTCTCTCAAAATCATGTGTTGCAGTGTTTCAGGATTCTTTCTGGTGGTGGTTTCTCCAAAAGTTTAATGTATAAATTAATTGCAAGCATTCTTAGATCTGTTACTATGAAACAAATAAGCTGCACATTCTGCAAGCACCAAAAATTCCTGTGTTTTACTCATGAAGCTCAACTGCATCATGTGCAGGCCTAAGACTAACTTTTCACGTAACTTTAAAGTGCAGTAGTTGAACATATGAAGAACTAATTTAGTTAGCAGGTTTATACCATGAAGCTTAAAATAAACCTTAGATCAAATGGACTGTTTATTTTACTTTGCTTACTTTGTGTAATGGTGCTAGGATTTATAAAAGGTATGAGTTAGAAATATTTAGGTTAAGAACATAAATCAGAAGTGTATGGGTTCTGTTACCTCAGGTGATCACTGTGTTCTTTATTAAGAAGAGAAGGAAAATATTCCTGTGGCAGGAGACTGCAATTATTTACACTGGCTTTGATTCAGTACAGCACTTAGATTCCATCTTAATTGTTGGCTTATAGGTTTAACATATGCTTCAAATAATGTGTATTCTTAAGTGCTATTCTGAATCAAGAGCTACTACAATATACCAAGAAAAATCTGTTAATATATTTAGAAGAAAAAACATTTTTTGGCCCGTATATGTGAATAGTGAAATTTAATGATAATATTAAAATATGTGATTTTTAAAAAAGTCTTGTTTTTCATTAAATGTAATGACTAGTTATATATGAACAAATAATACTTTATTCTACATCCTAAGTGACTTATTCAAAGTACATAATTTGTTGAAATCCCGTGCTTCCATTCAGGCTTACCAGGGAGCTTTGATTTATACATTGTTTAAGCATCTTTTTGAGAAGTGAATTTCCTTATTGTTGATACAGTTGCCTTAAGTTTTGCACAAATAATAAAAGGCACTTTATTTTTTTTTTTTTTTAGCAGAGTGGCTTTGCAGCTACTACACTTCACTTGCATATTTTTACATTAACTAAAAAAATTGTAATATGAAATCTTTTTTGTGGCCTTTTTAGATCCTGATTGTTTGTCACAAGTTATTTATGTCACTTTCTATGACGCATTTCTTGAATCTATTAAATGTTTTGATGATGACTTTAAGAATGGAATGATAGACTTAATTTTTCAGTGAATATCAGGTACTGGTAATTTTTTTTTCCTTCTTCCTGAGGCATATTTTGTCCAGACCACCAAGTCTGCATTTCAGTGAGCATCTATTGCTTTTTCCCCTGGTGATTATTTACATACATGTACATACGTAGCAAATTCAGTACTAGGAATACTATTGTCAAGGTTGGCTTTCTCTGCTCAGTAATAATAATGATGATGATGCTATTTTAATTCTGATTGTTGTTATATAAATATGGATAAGTAGCTAAAAACACTACCCTGGAAAGGAGACAAAGAATCTGAGCTAACTATTCATGGCATTATTTCTCTTTAAGTAAAAATAAAACAGGATAAGATATTTCAAAATATTTTTGGCAAAAACATGTCAAGTGAAGCATGTAATCTGCTTTAACTGTTAAACTATGGTGTATAATCTCTCCTGACACACCTGTTCCATGTCTGACAGCTGCCTCAGTAGAAACATACTGCATTCTAAATATTTATTTGCATAGCAAGACTAGCTGAACTGGACCTCCCAGTATTCAATAATGATAAAGTCTTACTACAAATATAAGACATTTCTGACAACCTGCTTGTTTTTCCTATCATCATGCATGTTAGATCCAGTTTGGGAACTGTTCCCGTTTGAGATGACTGAGGATGAAGCGAGACTGGCATTTTTCAGTCGAATTTAATTAAATATTTTTCCCCATTAAATTAAGCTGTGATGTCACTCAGTGTTTAAAAGCTTATATGCCTCAGAGTTTGACTGGATGAGAACTGATAATCTCTTTAGAGTTGGTATCAGGATGATACTGAAAAGAAAGTACTGTATTTTTAGGGTTATGTAGAGGCGCTAATCCAGTCTAATCATTGCCTTATTGCAGTGACTGGTATGTAGTAGCTCTTTTAGATCTAAAAGTACTTAACTATTGCAGAATTAGCCAGCAAAGGATATAATCATACCCAGAGCCATAACTTCTAATTGAACTGATGAATGCAGATTTCGTTTCAGTGCTTTCTTTGTGCTACTGTGTAGAAGTATTCTGGAAGCCTTAAAATTCAAGCCCTAAGCACAACTGTACTAAGTCCTGGAAAGCTGCTGAACATAGTGAGGATTTGGTTGTTGTTGTTAAAACAGAAGACTAGGAGATCTTCCCCAGTAAGTATTTGTAGGTAGCTCTCTACAGAAAATGGTCATTTTGTATAAATATTCTTAAAGGATTCAGACTGTACCTGTCCTAGAAGTTTCTATTCAAAGTAGTATTATATTAACATTAAATACCTGCATGTTTTAACAATAAAAGTTTCTAACTTTTAGATTATATGTCATTTAATATCCATTTCAAAACTTCAATTTAGAGCAGATTTCTATCTTTAGTGCTTATTTATTTAGATTTTATGACAATGTGGATTTCATTATCTTGCGTGTTGAGGGCGAACGACAAATGCAATAGAAATATGTTTTTGAAGTAGATATGAAATGCAGAAATATTTTCTCAAAACCGTTCTCTAAGTCACTATTTGTTAGGCAGAATTTTCTTTTTAGTTACAGACAGAGAAAATTGTATATAAAAAAAGATCACCCTGAAAGATTTAATTTAGAGAAGGTTTACATCAAAGTTGCACCAAACTCCAAATGGGCCCTTAACTTGGAAGAGCTGGGTAAACCCACAGTGTACTCTGTACTGTGTAACCGCTATAAATAGTTAATGGATAGAATTAACTGAAATTTAGCCAGACTAGAAAAAAATCCTAAGAAACTAAGAGCCCACTGCTGTGGCATAGATTTTCTATCTGCATGAAACTTATGGTGAGGCAGTTATGCAAAATTGGAATGAGTATTGAAAACCACCAAATAAAGTAAATTATCTATTGCTGCCAGAATAATACACAACCTCAACAAAACATATGCAAATATATTGAATTACCAGAACTGGAACAACCACAAAGTAAGGATATTCACCCATGTGCAAAACCAGACAGAAGCAGAAGGGAGATAGCGAAGACTATCCTGGTTAATGTCAAGTATATGAGTATAATTATTTCAGTTAACAGGCTCGGATCCCAAGCTTAAAATTGACCATGGGAATAAAAATTTGCACACTGGAGACAGGAAATAAATCAATTCTAATTTCATTTGGGAAAACTCGTAGGGTGATTTTCAAAATTAGCATAAACATTTTTCTAAATTAAATTTTTTATCTTCAGGTCTAAAACCAAGGAAATGTGTGTGGAAGAAATGGAATCTCAAAAACTTACTGCCACAGTAAATCGTATTGGTAAAGATGCTACTGCTAACATACAAGCTACTAGTGCATCTACGGGTTCTACAGCACCCAGTAAGTCTTGTAAATATTTCTAAACACATAATGCATGTTACTTTTTGCATTTTGGAATGAAGCTTATAGTACATTGCAAAATCTAATTGTCAACATAAATTATTAGTAGTATTTTCAGTTTGTTTCTCACAAATTCAAAATGTTATAGCAATTAAAAATGATTTGTGGATTTTGATGGACTCTAAACATATATCCTCCCAATATACTGATACTTCCATTTGATTAATCTGTAAACAATATTACAAGGTATTTAAAGAAGCTGCTGATACCTCATCTAGTAAAATGTGATAGTTTTGATTTGTCAGTTCTTCTAATACTAATGACAGCTACTCTTTTTTTTTTCTACTCCTTTGTCTGGCATCTGGCTCCCATTTTCAGTATGACTTGCATTCTAGCCTCTAACTACTGCCCCTTTGTCTTCGCTGTCCTGATGGATCAGATCTTGACTTTTATTCTTTCGTAGTAGCCTGCTGTTCTTTCTCATTGCCGCTGTTTTAACATGTTTTCTCAAGCTTCTTGTGCTGGTGTTGCTTCTAGCTTGCTCCCTTTCTGAATTTTATCCAGCATTATGGTTCTTCAAGCTAGACAGCTTCTCCTCTCTTCCCTTGCCTGAAATTACTGTTTTCCTTCTAACAACTACAGCCATCATTTTTTGCTACCAATCTTCTCTCATTCCTTTTCTATTTCCCTTCTGCCCCAACCAGAACTAAACAACTTTTCTCATTGCAGCCTTTTTTTCCCCCATCCTTTTTCACATGGGCTCATAGGCTTTTCCTAGATTTAGATCCCTCCCCAGTCACCAAGGTAGGAAACCCTTATTTTTGATGCAGACTAGCTCGATGGAAAATATCTGGGAGAAAACTCATACATTTGCATCATAGGTGTCATTTCGGGCAACGAAGTCTCTGATTCTTTGATTTTCTGTCTTCTAGTGTATAACTGGCTATATAAAATAGGGATATTCATTGACAGTCTTAACAATAGGCTGAATAATTATTTTAGAAATTCTTTAGTGATGGAATTTAGCTGAATGGGAAAAGATATCCTTCTGCAAATTCTCAAGGCTACTCAGCCCACTCTGTTGATAACAGTCTTTCCCCTCCCCAGCCCATACTGTTTTCAGTGATATCACTCTGACATGTTTTCTCTACAGTTATGTTAAATGCTTAGAAAAAGATAGAGGATTGTCTCTTGTATCTGTTAATGGTAAGGAGAAAAGTTTTGGAACATGCTGTACTCAGGAAATCCTGAATTAGTGAAGTACTGCAGACATGTCTGAGGAAGGGAAGTGTTCTGGCATGTGCCATGGTTCCCACAAAGCTTTCTCTTGTAATGTAGATGTAAGAGAACTGCGTGGGTTTTTCCCAGTGGAACATGCTATCTGAGCAAGGAGGAGAGTTTGCTCTTGAGACCTAGCTGAAGGATTTGTTCTCTACAAATGAATACAGCTTTGTAGAATCTCTGTATGAATTGGCTATGGGTATCTGTGGCTCAATAAAGTGAACTGTCTTACTGTTCTTATGTACTGCCTGTTAGCTTTCCTGAATAATTCTCCTTTTTTTACTTTAGTATTTCTTTTTAAGTAAAATTTAAAAAATTAAATGCAGTTTCTTTATAGTTGAAAGTCAGTGTTACTCTCATCAAGTTACAGTCTTGAAAGGAAATTCTTGTTTAAAGAATCAATTTTTTGTGTTGCTCAGTTTGCAGTACAGTTTTTAGAACCAGTAATATATTTATGTTTTTGAACAGAGGCTTTAAAAACAATATGCTTTTACAAAACCTAAAACCAGTGGAAACATTTGCATGATTTTTATGAATTCCAATGGTTTTGTTCTGGTGTAATCATATTTCCTTTTGGATCTTGGTCATTGTAGTACTTCACTACTATATGAAAACAAGAATATGAAACTGAGTGGAAAGTTGTAATTTGTGAAGCAGGTTCAGTAAATCACCTCAACTGTTGATTATAATAACAATTCTGACCTAAGGGAGTCTGTTTTAAGGACGGTAATTTCTGAAGTCACTGAAGCTATTGTTATCTGATTACTCGATTTTTCCTATGACAATAAAATAAAAGGGAGAAGCCTTACTATTTTAGTTCTTGCTGTTAATATCCTATTCTGTGATCTACCTTATTGCTTTAGGCTTGCAGGATGCTCACAGTTTTATTCAATAATCACTTATTCTCTTTTATGACCACTGCAAAGTTAGTTACCTGTCCAGATCCACTGTGGTGCCTAGTTTTTTGTGAAATTGATAGAAATAGCATGTATAGGCAAGTTAGCTGTCATATTAACATGTCGTGTCCGTGGCTTCCAAGCATTCCCTTCCCTCTAAAGGTCTCATCTGGTGTTCCTGTTCTGTGCAATAATATCGCAGCAACTCATATAGATGTAAACAAGCTAACCTTGTTAACTAGCTTGAACAGAGATAAAAATCGAACTATGATGGTATGGTGTCCTGTGTAGCGACAGAAGTCACTATGAATGTGGGTAGAAACAGCTACATCTCCTCTGCTGACCTGTGTCCTGTTGTGATCAGTCTGGTAAGTTAAAGCTGCTGTGGGTATATGTTTAATGTTTTAACAGCCTATACCAGACTTGAGCTTCTTTCCCTTACTTATTGAATAGGACATTGAAAGTGGCTTGCTTAAAGTTATATAAGAAATCTGTAGCAGAACCAGGTTTCAAAGGCCAGTAGGTGAACCATAAAAACTCAGCAGTCACCAGCCAATGACTTGATTCTTGTCCGTCAAAACTGGTGCTGTCCAAGGTAATAGTAAATTGTGTTTCTGCTTAGACAGCCCATTGTGGTTGCTTGCAAAGGGAGTTGGTCCTGAATTCTGATTAAAGTTATACTACATAATATATTATTATAAAAACATTGCTAGTAATAATAAAGATATTACTGAATTAGTTGGAAGAATAGGAGGGTGATTCTTCCCCTCTTCTTTGCGCTGGTGACACCATGCCTGGAGTACTATGTTCAGTTCTGGGCTCCTTAGTACAAAAGAAACATGGACATGCTGAAGAAAGTCCAATGAAGGGCCACAAAGATGGTTAAGGGACAGGTGCATCTCTCCTGTGAGGAAAGGCTGATAGAGCTGGAACTGTTTAGCCTGGAGAAGGCAAGGCTCAGGGAGAATCTTATCAACGTATGTAAATAGCTGAAGGGAGGGTGCAAAGAGGACTCAGCCAGGCTCTTTCCAGTGATGCCCAGAGGCAGGACAAGAGGCAATGTACACCAGCTGAAAGACAGGAGGTTCTGTCTGAACATCAGGAAACACTTTTATACTGTGAGGGTGACTGAGCACTGTTACAGGTTGTTCAGAGAAGTTATGGAGTCTCTCCTTGGAGATGTTAAAATTCCATCTGGACATGGTCTTGAGCAACTGGCTCCAGGTGGCCCTGCTTGAGCAGGGAAGTTGGACCAGATGACCTCCAGAGGTCCCTTCCAACCTCAACTGTTCTGTGATTCTGAGAATAAAGTGAGACAGAGATTCTTTTGAATAAAGGTGGGACAATGAAACATGTTCGGTTGTGGTTCTTCCCTTCAGGAAGAGGGATATAAGCTAGAAGTAGGGCTTTTGCTGCTGTTGGACTTATGTCTGAAAACCCTGTAACCTTTATGTGACAAGTTTATGCATCTGCATTCTAATTCATCTGCTTTTCTGGTTAGCACTAAAGGAAAAGTGTTTATTTTAATGAGAAAGTAATTTCCTCTGAATTCAGTTTCTTTCTCCCCCTTCTGTGTTAAAAGTCAAGCTTTTCAAGTGCCAGGCCTCTAAATAAAAGAGTTTTCTTAGTGGAACAAGAAATCTTGGTAAGCTGGGATCTGTCTTCCAAGGAGAATTGAAGAAAATCTCCCTGGAATGTAAGCAGTTAAATCTCAGTGTCTGGAAAGCTTGAGATTTACAAGCTAGCTTTCCTCAGCCAGTTATTGTGGAGTTACTTACAGAGCTCAACTTCTAACCCTTGGTAGTTTTAATACTACATTAATTTTATTTTTCTTCTGCAAATTTTTATAATTAAATTCTGGAGCTGTATTTTATGTAAGACAATGAATTTAAATGTATAGTGTTAAAAAGCTTTTTTGAGAATTTTGCTGTGTGCATATAAATGTCCTATTAGAAACCTCATGGAACTCCTTGAGTATTTTCCCATCTGAGTTTCTGCTTTAAAGACAGTCCTAATCTTCAAAATTATTCTAACAGCACAGAGAAGTTAGCTTTTTTTCCTGCTAATGAATTCAACTTCCCTGTTTTAAGTAAACATGTGATTTAAATAACTGCTACCTTTTAAAACTCATCCAGTGATAGAAACAGTTGAAGTTCTTTTTTTGTTGTTATTAAATATTAGTTATAAAAAGGACAACATTAGTTCTAAGTATGGATCGCAACCCTGATGATGTTTCCTTAGTTTGGGGAAAATCATCTAACCTATCACTTTCGTTTTTTGCATAGGTTAAATGTTATGAAATTATGTTTTCTGAAAAGTTAGCATTGAGGAGTTAGATTGCATAGGCTTATGAAGTATTTAGAGTAGTCAGATACTGGTCATTGAGTGCAGAGAAATACTGTTGTTATTACTTTATTGATTTAACATTAACTTACATTTTGCTTCAGCTTATTCAAAAAAGAATATACATATTTTCTTTTAAAAGTAATTTGAAACACAGGCAAGTGTATTTTAATTACTCAATCATTTAGTAGTCTGATTATTACAGATGCTATGCACAGTGGTGTCTTAAAGTACTTGCAACAGAGCTAAAAGTGAGACCGTATTGTACCACATCATATCTTTTAAAGGTCATGGAAATTGTCCAATTGTCCTTTTTGTGTGTGTGTTATGGAATGTATTTACACCATTTTGCATGCCTTTAATGATATACAAATTCTTATAGATAAATTGTGAGGCAAATATGAATTATTCCCCTAACATGGAAAATGTTTTCTGCATAGTTGTTCAAAGAGTTTGAACTTCACTCTAAATGGTTGTTTTAAGAAAAATAACTTTAGTGTGGAATCATAGACTCATTTGGGTTGGAATGGTGCTGCAGGTCTCTTGTCCAGTCTTCTGCTCAAAGTAGGGCTTATGCCAATGTTAGACTAATTTGCTTAGGGTTTTTTCCAGTCAGGTCTTGAAAACCTTAGGAGATTGAGATTCTGCAGTTTTCTGTGAGATTCCCCAGATGAGATTAGCTCATTTCGGTGTCACAGAGTATTTATCAACACTAACATAAAGGATAAGTAAATAGAACCTTGCTAATTAAATTGAAAGAGCCTGTATTATGGAGCAGTTTCTGGGAAATGTGAGTTGTTATTGAAGATGGCTAATTAGAATGGCTATTTAAACCACAGGAGCTTATATTTCAGTTCTAAACCACAGTCTGTTTATGCTTTGTAGTATCTTTAGTAAACAAAAAAGCTAGATGAAAGCCAATGCATCTGAAGGAAAAAGAAATTACAATTGAGAGGGGCTTTTACAGCCCACTTTGTTTGGGTTTTCTTGAACATTTAGTATTGTAAAGCTTAGTAATGAGTCACACCCAGACAGGTATATCTGTTTCTTTTCATACAAATGTGTTTTCCTCTCACGTGGTATATTGCATGATAGATGTTAAGATTGGGTTGTGATGCAATTGATAGAAAAGGCTTTTGTGAGGATTTCTGACAAATATATGTTAACATCTAATAGACTCTTTATGTTTCAATAGTTTGCTACTGTATATCATCACTATACATTTTCTGATTATTATTCTCTGTTTTTAGCATAAACTGATTTTTTGGGGAGACAGTTGAAATTTTATTTCAGAAGAGATTTCCTACATTAAAAATACATTGAAGTTTGCTCAACTGAGTTTAATCTTCTTTTGCTTTTCTGTTCACCTTTTCCGTTGTATACTGGAATAGAACAACCCATGATATATTATAACCTTTAAGTCTGTTTGACTGTTAAAATGCCAGAAGAAATAAATGATAAAGCATAAAAGAAAGGCAAAATACTGATTTTTCTCAAATACAGCCCTCCTCTGCTAAGTCAACATTAGGCAAGTATTGCGACATATCAGGCCATATGACCGTGCTACAGAAGGATAGTATCATTTGCACTCGGGTGTCTTTTTGTGAACCACTCACTCATAAGATGCATTTCAGATGTGACAGCTGTAATAAATAGAGCAGCCTTGGCTTACCTGGTAATAATGGTAATATAGAGATCTATTAGATAAAGTTTATAGCGGTAAGGGCTGTATGTTCGGGAATTTTTTTACTATTGCTGTATTCTTGAATTACACAACTAAAAGATCTTTAGAGCTTGTCTGTATTTGGATTTACTTTTAAGCTTTTTTGGCATATATATTAATATGTCAACATGCATGTTCACATTTTAATTCCAACTAGAGTACAGCTTTTAAGCACAAACAATCTTCCTTTAATTTTTATTTCAAAGCTTCAACTAACCTAGTTTAGATCTAGAAACTTTTCTAGTATGTTAATGTTGATCATAAGTATGAACTTTGTTTCAGTGTTTATATATTCATAGAAAGTAGTGCAGAGAATTATCAGCAAAATTTTCTTTGATAGTACAGTCTATTTTGTTCAGTGAACAACTGATAGATAAACAGACAAAAGCACAGGGAAGGTTTAGTGATATAGTTGTATTGACAGGTTTTTCTGCACAGACCTGTTTATATCTACACTTCGATGTTTGATGTTGGCAAGTCAAAAATCATAAATGATTTCCAAACTATAGTTTTTGTTAAACAAGTATTTTTTAGGAAAGAAAATACTTGTTAAAGAGAATTGTTGCCATTTTCTGTGAGTACTGTTATAAAGTAAGTGTCTCGTGTAGGAAAAAATGGTTGACTCTAGACACTTGTAATGAAAAGTAGAGTATTTAAGACTATTAGAAATTAACCTGACTCCATCCCAGTGATCTAGCAGCTGATTTAGCTGATTTTTGTTGATCTTTATTTAAGTGCAATTATCACAATACTGGGAAAACAGAACGAAATTATATAAAACATTAATGATATACAGCTTAGTTGAAGACTTTAATATCTAGAAAATTAAGATGTCTTCTCTTCATCAGGCCAGATGGATTTTAGCTGGCATTTCAGACTAGTCATACAGGCTCTTATATGTTTCTGTATCTGTGAGTATAGGTTCTACCATCTGAGGATTAGTTCCAGTACCTCCTGGAACTTAACTTTCTTTTACCTGGTGTAACTCTGAGCATGCTAGTAATTCAATTAGCAAGAGTATGTGGCAAAGATTTTTTACATTTTTGCATTGTTTCTTTTTGAGATGTCCATTGTGTGATTTGCTGCAGGCTGTCATTTTTGTCTGCCATCCAATGTATGTTGGCAAGCGGGTTGTGTACTAGTCTTTGTGTCTGGTCACAGAAAAAAATTCATGGATCTCAGCCAGACCATTTTGTTATTCCTTTAGAATTAAAAGCATATGAAACAGATGCAGCTTAATAAGGTTTCTTTTTTTTTTTTATAAATAACATTTAAATAACTTAGAACAATAAAGTTCAAATACAACTTAAAATAAAGTTTAATGCTATAACAACAGAAAAAGCATGTATAAGGATGGAAAAACAATATTGAAAGCTGTATGCCCTAACAGGAATTATACAAACGATAGGAAATGTTACATAAAAAACCTTAATATGTCTGAACTTTTGCTTCATCGTTATATAAAATGTTGATTTGTGAAGAGTGAGATGAAGTACGTATTTATTCCTATTCTTATTTTACATACACTATTTGAAACATCTTTTAGAGCAGCATTTGGTATTTGTTTCATTAATAGATAGGAACATTTTGTAGTAGAGTAAACTTCATTTTCCCCAACTAACTCTTTTATCTGAATACAACAATAAACATTTACAAGATTATATTTTTTTCTGATCATATAGTTTATGTATAGGATATCTGTTCCTTGGGGGAAGTATTTAAAATACTGCTCAGCCTCCACATTTACTATTGACTTGATAATCTGACAACTCATTCCAGCAGCCTTAAAGTCTGACATATTTTACACAACATTATCATCTGCTTTTTATTATTATAGCAGCCATATTTAAGAAGCAGATAGGTTTTTTTAAATAAAATATTATCAGATAATCAAGTAATGACTTATTCTTCAGGGTAAATTAATTTAAGAAACTACCCAGTTAAAATGACTAAGATAATGATTGTACAACTCTTTAGAATTTTTTACAACTTTTAGTTAGTAAATCTGGTTTTGTGTATATTTTCAAATCTTTTTCATGTAGTCTCTTAAAAATAAACATAAATGCGCAAGTCCAGCTTGTTCAGTTTCTCAGTAGTATTCCAGCCTCTCTTGATATCTTGTCAAATAGTCTTCTTTAAAATAATCTTCCTGCTGGAACTAGTTCTTTATAGATTATTTGTGATTAGGATATAGCCAGAGGAAGAAAGTGGGATGCTCTGTGTTCTTTCTTTGTTTTTTTACCTTTCATGGGGACCCCTTTGTGGTTTAATGTAACAAACATCTCCTTTCCTTTATGTGTCCATTTTGCAGAAGCGTATGTATTATAGTGGTTTTCTTCAATCAGTTCTATGAAGTTGCAGTCTTCGTTGCATACTTTCTGTGGAGAGTAAATAATAAAACAGAGTAAAATAAGTACAAGTGGCTTTTTCAAGTACTTAGATTAGGGGACATGGGAGAAGAATATGTATTATAAACCCCACATATTATTAATATTTTTATTAAATACATTGGACTTCTGAAATCTGAGTATTGAATATTTTATCTTTGTCTATTCCCCCTTAGTATTCCACATTTTAAAATAGTATATAAGCTCTTATCACTGAATTTATTAAATGCATATAGAAGGTAGTGTGGGATGCATGGGATGAGTATAGGATACATTTTAACTTGTTAGGAATCTATTTTATGCAAACTACATAAATGCAACATCTGTTGTACATGATGACTGTACACACAAGAGAAGTTTGCATCCATACCTTTCCATAGAGTCTTCCTGATTTGTTCATTGCGAGAAAGTATTCACTTTCCACTCCTTTGATTGCCACTATTCCAACTGCCACTGTTCGGATTTCTAGAATACCTGTAAAGGCAGACAGTAAGGGTTATAAAAGGGCTTGTTCTCCAGTCAACTTAGAAGGCTTAGCTGAACTAATAGTGGTACTATGTATAGTACTACTACTAGTAATAGTAGTACTATGTACTACTTCTGTGTTTATTGAAAATCGGAAGCAATCATTCTTAGAAAACAGAAAAAGTGTGCATTTTTTCATGTGAAGAAAGGTCTGGACATTAAAAATCATTTGTATTTGATCATGTCTGCACACCACCACTTAAAAAATTGTGTGGTTGTAGTTTTTAAGTATATACTGAAGTTGCAATGTTATTACAAGTAATTTTTCTATTTTTAAGAACCAGTGTATCTTAAAATTTATCAAGCTTAGGTTTTCATTTGGAAGAATTATATACATAGCCATAAAAGTTCACAGAATTTGTGTAAAACCTTTACTTTGAAAACTTGTGTAGCAGTATCATCTCCTTGAAAGAGTGTAAACTTTAGACCTTGCATGTGACAGAAAACAGACCACAGTGTCTTAAATAAGATAAAGTATTTGCTTGACCTTTGTATGCTTTTATGACTGACTTGAGCTGTAAAGATATGTGTATTTGAAAATCATTAAAATCTGCTCTGAGAACTATTTATTTAAAAGCAGAAAACATTTAGAGTTGTTTTCTATAAGCTTATTTTTCATCTTGTTGATTTATCTCTGCAATAGCTTTCTGTATCACTAAGATACATTTAAGTTACTTTCAACATAAAAGATGTTCTTATATTAATAAAAAAGAACTGAGAAAAGGCAGGAGGATGGTGCAAGTTATTAAGGAACACCAGGTTGTTTTTTAAATATTACTGTTGTTTTAAGCAATAGGTTAGAGTCATACTTCAGAGTTTGAGTTATTTTCTTGCATATTGAGTCACCTAACAGGACTGTGTGCAGCAGCATCTGGGCTGTGACTTGTTCTCCAGAATGGGGTCTTTCAAAGCCAGCCAACTCTAGCCATATTCCCATAGCTCAGCATGGGGGAGACAAGTGACAGAGGGGGAGAGAGAGGCTTGTGTTAGATTGCCACTTGAAAGATGACCTTCCTCTTGAACAGAACGTTTTCTAGTTTCCTCTTTCAAGTTTGTATTGACTCTTCACAGCCACCACTCATTATAATAATTTCTCATTGATTTTATTTTCAGAAAGACATTAAATATCTATGGTATTTCTCCTTCTCTATGTGTTTTTTAATATCCTGATGTCCTTTGCTTTCTTTATTGTTTTGTTTTGCTTTCTTCCTTGATATTACTGATGTGTCAGACCTACTTTTTTCTTCCTCTTTTCCCTACCAGTAGATCAGTTACCTCTTCTCATGGCATGTGCCCTGCTGGGAATTCGTCTCTGAACACTTACACTTCTCTATAATGCTAAGCCAACTTTAAGTAAAGCTTTTAGAATTCTTTGACAAGTTCCACTCTGCCACAGGCCTAGCAACAATTCTTACAAAGGGTAATTTCTAACTGGAACTTACAAAAATTATATTAACTTTCATTTAAATTTCACTTTAGAAAAACCACAGCGAGGCTGAAAAACAGATGAACATCTGCATCTAGCCAAACAAAGAACACAACAGTGGAAGGGATCTCTGGGTCATCCAGTCCAGTGCTCTGCTAGCCTGGGAATTGCATCACATGATTCTCTTTTCATAAACTTTGCCAATACTAAATTGGAGTTGTTCTTTCTTTGCCCCCAGTGTTTCCGCCGAGGGCTGTTCTAGAGTTTGATTTATTTTAATGGCTAGAGACCCTGTAGTAATTTGCAATCTGCATTTTTTCAGTGATAGCTTATATCCATTTGTTCTTTTGCCTCTGCTGGCCATTAACTTAAGGAGAGGTGTTTTTTAAAAAGCTGTAATTGAGTTTTCTATTTATACAGAATTTAAAAACTTAAAGATTCAAAATTACTTTTTTAAGCGAGTCATGCTAATAGGAACTGAGATTTCCTTGAGTAAACTGATGTTGGCTGAAGCTACAGTAGTAAGAAATACTACTACTTTTTAAAAGGAAATGCCAAAAGCTTTTGTCCAAGGCCGTATTGTTATTAGAATTTTTAGATTACTTTAACCTTTTTTTTCCTGAAGTAGGTGGTGACATTCATACTAACTTGTAGGAATTTTTTAATTTTGGTTTTGGGTACTTGTTTTTCTACTTTATTCTCAGCTCAGACATGTCTTTCGTGTAGAAACTTTACACTGTCTATATAGAATTTGTTATAGGGTAGAAACTTGGGATGTAAAAATATTTCATAAGCCTCCTGTGTAGCAAATCTGAATGGCAAAAAAGGGCACTAGGTATGATAGAGGTATTGTATTCAGATACAATTCAATTTTTAATCTTATTAAAATCCTGTTGTGCTAAAAAGAAACACATTTTAATTACAGACAGATAATTTGATATTCATAAATTGTCAGGCATATTCAGTACTATTTTGCTATATTAATATGTGTTTTTCACAGTTTTAAGCAACTGCGTACTCCCAGAATTAGGGCTGGGAATTTGACACCCTGACTAAGAGGTGGTATGAAATCCAAAGAATGTTTTAAGTCTTTGAATGGCTCTTTTCTAAAGATACTCTATGTATCTCTCCATAAAGTTTAGTGAGATAATACCACATGAACTCTCTAATAACTATGTCACATTAAAAATGTTGTAATATTAGTAATCTTAAAGAAAAAAGATCACTGAGTTCAGTGGGCATGTGCATTCTTGATTCTTTGCTCAGAACATGTCTGTCTCAAAATTAAATAGCCTATCATAAATTTCATGTGCCTGTTTTTCTGTTCCCAATTCTAGACCATGTCTCATCTGTTCTGAGGTGCCTTAATGTACCCCCAAAGCAGAAAGCAAGCATGGGTTTTGCCCTTTTCAGTAAATAATTTATGTGATTTATGTTTCTGAGGCAGCATCTCACGTGCACTTTTGAATTTGATGTGCAAGTGATACATCACTGAGTTCCTCTCTCTATTTTAAGGCGTGTGATACAAGTTCCTTAAGCAATAAGACAGCATGCTGTAGGCTCCTTTTTCTTCTTCTGGAGGCTGTGCCTCAGTAATTCTGTTCATTTCAGAAGTGTAGTATTGCTGCAATTCATGGCATATTTTTTTCCTTAAATAAATTAGGAAATGGAAACCTGAGTGTAGCAAAGTGAAAAGTAGGACTTGAACTGTGATAGCTGATTTTAGCTGGGAATTTGAATTATGATCTTTCAGTATGTAGTCTTTTGTATGGAACTCACTTGTTTTGTTAATTAGAAAATGTCATGTACATACATGAATTTAAGATTTCTTCCTTTATGTACAGAAATTGTGGAAAGAGGCTATTAAGACTGAGCAATCATATACTGAAAGCTTATTAGTTTATCAGTGTCAGCATTGCAGTTGTAGCACATGCTTAAATTTAGTATCCAATATCAGGGCTCTCTCACAGACCAGGAAGAATGATTTTTGAGTAATATTCAATTTAATACAGACAGAGATTCCAGTACATTAACTGTTTTACAAGGTGCTTCTGAACATACAGGATTTATAAGGTGACCACACCTATTTTTCCTGCACACGTGTTATACACTGCATAATTCTCAAGGCACAAGTTTTTTAATGAACTAGTTAATGGAATCTTTAACAATTATAAATTACAATCTCACTGTGCAAACATCTAAACACTTTTCTATTTGTTTAATACTCAGGTTGATATTTAAACAACACAAACTTTGAGGTTAAAGAGACATGTGGATAGTGGAAATCACTGTCTCTTCCAATTATAGTTTTATAACTAATATTTGAATATAAAAACGAGCTTTTATATTCTATAATAATTACAGCACCAAAGCAGGAAATTCCTAAATAATATACCAAAGAATGAAACAATAAATCCATAAAGTAAGTTATATTTTTTCTTCTTTGTTTCACTTCCTTTCAGTATTTCTGTTAAGCCAAGGTATCATGTTGTTTTACACTATACAACTTTATAGTCATACTGATCTGTCCTTATTTTCTATGTGTTCCTGGTACTCAATCACTGTAAGAGAAATTACGTAGTGGTACTTAGACACTAGGATGTGCTGTTGCAGCTAGGAACCTAATCCATCAGTAGGTATCAAGAGGTAATAAAACTGTTCAACCAGAATTTTGGCCAACTGCAGATATTTCCTGTTTCTTCTGTACTTTCTGTAATCATCTGCTCCTGGTGATTCTTGCCAACAGGATGCTGGCCTAAATTAAATTTGGATCTGAGCTGACATGGTTATCCTTATGCTCTTAGTGCATATGGCTTGTTATACGGTTGTGGCTCTTACATTCAGCCAAGTCTGTGAATGCGATCTTTTTAGGTAATTTGGTGGGTTTTTTTTTTAAAAAAAACCAACTCCTCTCTCCTCTCTCCTCTCTCCTCTCTCCTCTCTCCTCTTTCGTTTTGATATTCTGCGTCATTGCAGTATCTTTAATAAGACTCGTCAGGAACAACATTTGGTGTACTGGAAAGTAACCCAATAATCTCATTTCTCTATCAATACAGGAAGAGCCTTGCTTCCGAGTAATTGACGGTATTAATATCAGCAACAATACAGTAATATATAAATATAAAGAATAGCTTTATAAGGGTGATAACCTGAGTTAAGTAATACTCACCAAAGCTAAAGAGTGTCTTTTTCTAGTATACCATTTTTGACTGCCTTTAATACTTGAACTCAATTAAAATGCATTAGTTTCATTGCTTCTCT
>VZZY01001063.1:17048-32431 GCA_013400335.1 Eurystomus gularis | reverse complement strand
TATTATTATTAATAATAATAATAATTTCTCTGCACCTTTGATTTTTACATTAGCTGCTTATTCTCCTGTCCAGGAGGAGCAGAAGACTGGTGAGGATGCTGGAGACTGAGTGAGTGTGTTTAAAACTCTGCAGAATGTTTTAAGAGCTTTAAAGTAAAAGATTATATTGATAAAGATCTTTGAATGAAATCGAGTAATGGAAATATAGCCAGTTCCTGGCCAATTGAATGCTATTGCAGTACGCCCCTAAGCTGCCAGGAGTTTTTAAGTGGATGGTTATTTGGTTTGTTTTGGTTTTTAAAATTTTTTTCTAGGGGGTTGTTTGGGGGTTTTTTGGGGGCAATCTTTATTTTTTTAAACTGGGTTTTTTTTGTGGGTTTGTTTTGTCTAGAGAAATGGAAATACAAGCAAGCCAGCAAATGAAGAGCCTGTGCTTGGCTACATCCTCAGCTTTCACCCCCACTCCCTCTAGTTAAGGAACTTTCTGCTTTCTATTTCAGATCTCTTCTTGAGCTTAGGGGTGGGCTTCAGGATAAAAAATATGCCACTAATTCATTTATAAAAAGGCTTCTTAGAGAGTAATTATAAGAAAGTTTGAGCAACTTCTGGCTGACTCATTATCAGAAGTTACTTATACTGGAAGTCAGTCATAGGGACAATTGATCCACTTTTCTGTCCATTTTTCTAAAAAGTAGTTTGTTAGGTGACAGATTGGCTTGGCTTGGCTTGGCTTGGCTTGAAGAAAGATTCCTGTGCAATTAACTACAGTACCAGGTTCTTTAATAAGATATGCTGATATAAATCTTAAGAAAGTTTGCTGATGTCCAACAGTGACAATAGAGTACACTTCACATGGCCTTACACACAGTTTACAATAGCAGATGCCTCTGGGCAGACAATCTATGCTTCAAGCTTTATGCTTGTGTTTCTCTCTTCTATATTGTTTGTCTAATAAAAGACACTGGATTAACTAAGCTACCTTTTGTTAATTAAGTAAAGACTTGCTCTGCAGTCCTGTAGCCTTAACTGGCATAAAAGCTAGTGAAAAAAAACCAAACACAACTACTAAACTATCATCCAGATTATCAGAGGCTCCCCAAAAGAAAATTGTGCTAGTAGTACTGTCCTCAGTTGTCTTAGTTGCTTTTAAAATGTTTATGGTGAAGGCAAAGATTTTGAAGCATGCCAAAGTATTGGCTGATTAAAAAAATAATTGTTCACATGCTATTCTGAAGTATAGAATATAATTTGCCTAAATATGAGCATGTGACAAATAAAATAGGAACATCTATCATTTATGTGCAACATGACCAAACTAACTGTGAGTCACTGACTTCCACTGTTTGATCTCTCAGCCTTCATATTGTCAGATGGATTTTCTTTGTTGTTTAAAGAACAGCTTACAACCTCTTGTGGGATACAGAAAGCCACAATTATTTCTACTTCATAAATGTTCAGTTTCAAACATGATCTATTCTATGGGTTTTAAAATACTTTATATTTTGTGCTTTGAGCCCACCTCTCATTTCCCAAAGAAAACCTTGCATTGTGTGCAAACCACTATAGCAGAGCCATAACCAGATAAACAGTTTTGCCTTCCTGTGTTGTTCATGGCTGCTCCTAGACTGGGACACCATAGACCTTCTCTGTACTTTTAATTATGGCAACTGATGTTGACAATCTTCATTCAGCACTTTCACCTCTTTATAGGAATAGGTAGATGGGTTAAAGGCAGCAGCAGCACTCACTTAGGAAGATGACAGCAGATGGTAGGGTAAGAGAGGGAGCAAAGACAGAGGCACCTGCTCCATCCTCATCAGGACTGCAGAATTAGGAATTTTAAAGCAGATGTAAACTGAAAATGTCTGTATGAAGTCAATCCACCAGCAAAGCAAGTGACGATGTAGCAGACATGGAGTTTCTGAGGTGCTCCATGAGACTCTCTGCCCATAAAGGTGGTCTTCTTGCACAGTAGGTGGAAACTGGGAGATGGCGTGGACAAGGATTTGGTTTTGAAAGAGTACACTCTATATATCTTTCTCCAATTTAATACTAGGATACCAAGGTACAGCACAGTACACAAAGCATCTGTGAGAAGTAGTAAATTCTGGGCTGTCTAAAACAAATTCTGTGCCTGTATACTCAGCATTGCATATCATAAGTCTCCCAAATCCTCTTCCACCTTCTCTGGAGGAAATTGTATGCTTTGTATCCTAAAGAGTCTCCCAGCATCCAAGCCCCCTTTAACCCACCTCGTTTTAGACTTCCATCAGGCATCTTCCCTGGGTTTCCCCACATTGATGCTATGTGCTGCCTTCTCCAGTGCCACAGATGGTCTCCCTGCCTATGGTCTTTCTGTTTTTTAGCTCTGACAGCCTTCGTACAAACATCAGTGTGAGTGCACAACCAGTAACTGGTGTATGGGATTTGAGAATGGACTAGGGACTAACTTTGCATTTTCTTAGAAAAAAAATCTCTGTGGAAGGGTCTGCCTGCCAAGGCTTGGGTTCTGCAGAGGGAGCTGCTCAAGCTTGGCTCAGAGCAGACATAACAGTCTGCCTGCAACCCTCTGAGATGCCAATACCTAAATGCTTCTTTGTAAAGACTATATAAACTTAAGACTACACTTGAAAACTTGATTTTAATAAAAGTTAAAGGTTAGCTAGATATTTAAAGGGGTGTAAGGATGGTTTACTTTACCTTTGAATGTTAAGGTTAGTTGGTAGAGTGGAGAAATTAATGGAGTGTATACATAAAATGGGAATGCTATTGGGGCCAATTTTATCAAGCATTGTGAATACTTAAATAAAATGAAATAATCTTTTTTTCATTGCTGTTCTCTTATGAGTGCCTGTGAAGTTGTTGGAAAGTAAGAGATAAAGTTCTGGGTACTTTTTGGAGGGCATGGACAAAGAATAGGTGCAGATTATGTCATTTTCATATTTATTATTTATTGCTACAATATGGACTCAGAGGAGAATTTTACTGAATCTAGTGTTATCTTTTTTGTAAAATAGTGTCCCTGAAGTCTACAGCTCTTAAGAATCTATTTATTTTTCTCCACTGTTTATTGCAGAATTGTATTCTTTCCTAATATGGTGTTTGAGAGATGTTTTAAAAATAAATCATATTGACATTTGGATTTAATTATAAATTTCAAAGACACATAGTTTAATCAATATTTCAGCATGATGTTCTTCGGAGTAGTACACAATGAAAACAAATTTTATGAAATTTACATTATTCAAGGAGCCCAAATACTTATGTTTTCAGAAACTTGTATATTGATACAGAAAAAGGTCAAAATAGTGGGCTGTTGAAATCAATAGCAAACTCTTAGTCCTTTACGGAAATAAACCTGTGGGGTCTATGAAAGTTACTTGAGCTGGGCAGTGAATGATAATTAGCTTTCCTTCACCCTTTGTTAGAGGATCTGAGAGAAGCAAGACTAGAGAGAGTAGTTGTAACACTGTTGAATTTTAAGATAGTATTGGTATACTGCTCATCTCTGGCCAGTTGTACTTCAACACATTTTTGCAGCTACAGAAGCTTAGGATTTCTGTCTTTGGAGCTGGATTGCTTCAGGGTAACTGAAATACTTGACAAACGATTTGCCTCATGACACTTTACCATAGTTTTCTTAAGAGGTAACAGAAACTAATTCTGAAATCAGAGCTCCGCCTTGGTTGTTATTCCAGGGGCTTGCCTGGAGCAGCAACTGTAGGAGACCAAGTACAGCAAATGGGTTTATCTAGTGTGGTATCCTTATAGCCAAACTGGTGAGATATGGACTGGATAAGTGAATGATAAAGTGGGTGGAAAATTGGCTGGACTGTTGGGCTCAAAGAGTCATGACTGTCAGTGTTATGAAGGCCAGTGGATGGCCAGCCACCAGTAACATCATTCAGGACTGATAAGGCGTCAAAATTTTACAACATCTTTATGAATGACTTGGACCCTCAGCAAGTTTGTGAAGTGATTTGGAGTTAGCAGGGGAGCAACTGAGGACAGGTGATAGAATGTTAGGGAGGTAGAATGTTTCTCTAGGAGTCCTTATCACTTAATAAGCATGGCTAAGCTAAGACATAATTGCAAAAGTATCCTTGAGATAGGGTGAGTTATGGGCATCCTTGAGATAGGGTATAAGCCTACACAGAACGTGGTGTTGTCAAGGCTGTTGAGATAGAGTAAGTTATACAGGATAACGAGGCAGCTGAATTCCATCACAGATGTTGCCAAATTAGACAGGTGGCTAAAAGAACAAAGTGAGGAAGACCCGGAGCCTTCATCGGACGACCACTGACCCATTTTACTACACATGCTCAAGGGGCGTTACAATATGTTAATGAGTTCTAGGAAATGTAAAGAATATGTTAAGTTTTTCTCGGAATTCTGATGAATATGTATAGTGTTACAATATATTTACTCTGTAATTTTACTTGATCGGAGGAGCACTTATGGTGGATGATCCCCACTGCTACCCCAGCGCTGCATTAAAGAATACCTGCTTAATAGAACTCTGAGCTGTATCGAGTTTCTCCATGCATCACAGGGTTGCTACCCACAGAGACCTAGGCTGTAGAAAACAGCTGACAGTGTCTACGTGGAGTCCAACAAGGGCAAATGTACTGTACGTGGGGTAGAATGGCAGGCTGGAGACCTGACTGTCTAGAAAGCAACTTTGCAGAAAAGGGTCTAGGAGTCCTAATGAGCAAGTTAAAGATGAGTCAGCAGTGTGTCTTTGCAGCAAAGGTGGCTAAAAGCACAGTAGGCTGTATTAGCTGGGGGCTGTATTTATCTCTTTGCAGACCTCCCACATACTTTTTATAAAGTTGTAGGTTCTAGGCACACTATTTTATGCAAAATATTGCACTAGTTTTAATACTTTCTTTTAAGACTATCAACATTGTTTATAAGACCCATGTGGTACATCTCCCAAACTATACTGACAAATGGGAATCTTCCGATACTATAGCCTCCAGGGTACCTCTAATGACTTCCTGAACATAAACCAATGTATTGCAGGACTCTGAAGCATACTTTGTCTTCCTGATGTTACTACTTCCAATATTTATCATTGGTTCAACTGTATTTTCAAAGTCCCCTCCAAGAGCCTTCTGATTTACATGAAGATAACAGTTTTCATTTATTTCAGAAGCTTCTGTCCTTTATAACTTAAAGGCTGGACTTAAAATACAGGTGAATAAAAATATTCAAGAAGAGAGAAGAACTATGGGAATGGTGAAATTGTACATTTCCCTCTTGAAGGAAACTGATGAGACTGAAGAGGTAAGGGATTGCTTGAGGAATTAAATCAGACAGCTGGAAAGGGTGAAGGTGGAACAGCTGGAAATGCAGCTATAGAATTCCACTTCCCTGGAGGGAGGATATGTCTGGCTAAACTAGGAGGAAGGAAAGACATGTGAAGGCAAAAACATGCAGAGAATGGAGAACACTAACCTGATTGTGGAAGCTTGGTGACGCTGTAGAGGGGAAGTAGATGTTAGGCTAAGTTGGAGCTGGAGTTTAGACCTAGTGGGGAGAAGAGTAGTGAAAATTACTAGTGAAACTCAGAAGACACAACAATAATCATGCTGATGTAACCAACTTGCAGTTTTTAAATATTGTGGTTAATAATGCTCTTAATGAAAACAAAGCCTACTGAGGTACTTCTCAAACTTTCAATACCAAAGTTCTCCTCATGTTTCTAGTGAGGAATACTTATTCCGCAAGCTTATCAAGACAATTCCTTCAAAAGACAATTAATTCTCTTACTTGGATGGGCTGTGGTTTTGGTTCTTGTTGGGTTTTGGTTTGGGGTTATTTTATTATTTAAACTTTTAATTAATGAGATCCCTTAAGTTCATAGCTGAATTTCCTTTAGCAATTGAATACGAACTAGACAACTGTCAGGCGAGTTTCCATTTTAATTACAGTACCATATCTGTGCTTCTGAAATTGTACTTGAGGTTGCTGACCATATCTTCAGTGACTAAAAGGAGTTTGATTATATCTAATAGCATTCAAAGGTCAGTCTGCACCTGAGGTAATGTTTTTATCTGTTCAGAAAATAGAAATATTTCAGTCGCTTAATTTTTCCCTTGCCTTACATGCATGAAGTTAATACGCCATGAAATTTTAAAAACTAATTTCCATTAGGTTTCCCAGGATACAGGATCCAGAAATAGTAATTAAGACCTTTAGAAAAAATACTATCCTATAGTTTATAAATACCTTTAAAAGCTGAGATTCAGCAGGATCTCAGTTTCTTCTGAGTTAAAAGACACTGCCTACTAAGAGAGATTCTTAAAGTACTTAAGGATGTGAAAAAAATACTTTAATTTTTCATGTGCACAATGTAATAATTGTAAGTATTCTGTAACTTATTTTGTACTTGTAGCTCCTGCCTTGTGCAGGAATTCAAAAACATTGCACAATTAAACTGCTACAAAAATCTCAGCAGAACAGCCACCGAAAGGTAATTCAGTAATGCCTGTCTACATGCATATGCGCCTTCTACCTCTTATACTAAAGATGTCTTTCAAAGATTGCAGTTTCCCTTCACTACAATTTACAGTGGAAGCAGTGTCCCTTCTTATTTTCCTTGATTCCTCTTTTGCTAGTACACCTTATTGCTACACAAGAGACACAAATCCTGAAATAAAAAAAGTATATCCTGCATGTAGAAGAGGTGTCATGAACTTTTAAGCCCACTGAAGTTCAGGGATCTGTGGACTCTTACATCTGCCTGAACAGAGAGAAATTACACTTGTTCTGGAGAGGTTGTTCCAGATTTATACTAGTAAGAGTAATAAGAAGTAGCTTGGGAGTTTTGATTTTGAAATCAAAATTCTATGCACTTTATTGTCGTGGAGACACAGTTATCAATGTTAAGAGAAGATAAGCAGATGAGTGCAGCCAAATGCCAGTGTACTTTGCACACTTCTGATACAGGAAACAGCCTCTTGACCAAAAGCATGGTAGTTGCCTTTCCTTTTTAGCAACAGCAGTGCTACAGACATCAGCATCTCTGGGAAGCAGCAGCAATTATAAAACAATTAAACTTTAATGGCAATTTCCTGCCTTGGTTTTCTAATATCAAAGTTGCAGTGTCTAATTAAAGCATTTCTTAGAGATGAAATAAATGGAAACACTGACATAATTGGACCAACGTTGTGCTGAGCCTGGTTTTGATGACGCTTTGTCTTCAGCAGAAGTACAAAAATAAGGGCAGAATCTGGCCCATATTTGGAGAGTCATGTTCAGAAAATGCACACAGCTGTTGGATGTTGCTATGTAAGAGAAACAAAGGAATTAGGAGCACAGTAGTAACAAATCAGGATATACTTTTGTCTTTGAGAAACCCCAAAGCTGATGCCTTAGAATTTATTCAGTTTTACCTCGTGACAGGTTCTTTTTCCCACACAATGGAGAAAACCACAAGACATTCATCCATTAAATTACTTCTAGCAAAGGTGACTGAAAGAGATGGCTGAAGTGTTTTCCGCTCCTTCGCATATTCTCAGCACTCTCCATACATCCAACTGACATGCCCTGGTTGTTTCAGAAAAGAAAAAAATGCATATTTTGGTTTTAATTCACTAGACTTTTACCCTCTTCACAGAATTTGCTATTCAATAAAGCATCATCTTTATTCAGTAGATTATAATTTTAACTTTCTAGCAACATGTAAGTAATCTCAGTGTTGGGGTTTTTGTATCCCAACAATGAAAAAATTATTTGGAGAGTCTGCAATTTGTATCCCATCTACTTTTTGGCTGTTTCTGTTTGTATTGTGTAAATATTTTGAATGTTTTTACTTACCCTTGTGGACAATATTTGCAGTGTCTACATGATACTAAATGGCTTTCGTCTGGAGACTGCAAAGGTTCAAGCATGTCTACCTTTTATGTCAGCTTTTAGATACTTGACTTTGATTATACAAAATCATGAAATATACAAGTTTTTGCACTGGCTTGTTAATTAAGTAGTGATATTTCTGCTGGCAGGAGGTAGATTCTTTATTTTCTTGCTGGACTGTTTGCAAACTTTTCTGTGTTGAGAACATTTGGGGTGATGGAAAAGATACAGCAAGGAAATTGGGCATTTAATTCCCTCTCAAAGCTATTATTTTTCTTAGTAAGCAGACTGCAACAACAGGAAAATCTAATGTAGATAATAATGCAGCATATAATCACCTGTGAAAAAAAAAAATCAATTTTTTCCATGAAATAGTGAAATCAATCAAGAACTTTAAGTTGTTTTCAGAGTTGGTAGACTGAGGTTTTTTAAAAACTTTCTGTAATGACCTTTCAAAAACCAAGGAAAGAATACAAGCATGTATACATCATTTATTTCACAGTCATTTGAAAAACCAATATTAACTCATTTGTATTCTTTAATCCAAAATTTTCCACAGAACAAATCTATAGATAATCTATAATCTAGATATCACAGATAATCTATGTGGTGTGATGCTTTCTGTTCAGTCTGACTCAATAAATTGTGCTGTTTGCCTGGACAAAGAGCTCAATACCTACATGGAGTTATGTAATATTTGTGCACACCAGTGCAGTGTCATTAAAGGCAGGACAAGACTGAAAGGCAAATCAAAAAAATTTAGGATCATTGTTAATACGAGTATAGAGGTAGAAGAGCAAGAGCAGACTACAAGTGTGTTGTGGGTGCTCTTCCAAGAAGGATGCCAAATAGATGTGCCTCAGCCTGGCCAGTTCTTTCAAGAAAAAAGAAAAAAAACTGAAGAACTGCTAGGAGCTTGGGGAGAAAGTAAAGTTTACTTTAACTTCGGGTAGAGAAAAAAGAAAGTCTTCTGGGTGCCCAAATGCCGTATTTTCTCAAGTCATGTTTAGTTTGCAGGCATTTGCAAGGTTTTAGCTGGCATCTATCTCACTGGTCCTTCAAAATGGATACATTGCACTGCCAGAAGCCACTTTAAAATCCATTAAACATAAGTAAGTGTGTCAAGCCCGTTTCTTCTGCTTCCGTCTGTTCCATAACAAACAAGAAAAAAACCCCATTTGTTTTTAAGTTACTTACTTGCTTCCTTTGTTGCTAAGATGTTTTGCAGTAGTGGAGGAGCTCTGCTGCTGAACTTTTATAGTTCTGTGTTTCATTTTCCAGAGTGGAAAAACCTAATACGGTGATCAGAACAAACTAGTTTGTGTTGACTGCAGCAAGCTTGCGCTCCAAGTTCCAGACCCAAGAGTTATGTTTAAGGTGTTACGCATTTGGTCCTTCCAGAAAGCTGTAATAACTCAAGCTTCTCTTCCACTCTCCTATTTTTTGTGGTTACCTGCACACCCTTCTTGATATACTCCCCATGTATAGGAATGTGAGTTTTGTTGAAGCTCCACTCTCTTCTCCTGCAGAGCACAGCCTTCTCTCCTCTCTCTGATGTCACATGCGCTCACTGAGCATCCCTGGTATTTCACACACTCACAAAAGAGCTATGAGGGTAGCACAGTTGAGACTAGTGATCCTCTACAGAGCTTCTCTAAGATAGAAATTCAATCATGACTCCCAAAACCGGTTATTATTGCAGCTTCTTAAAATTGCAGAATGCTAGGCCCATTAATATGGCTGTTAATGATCTCAGCAACAGCATATTTCAGTTTCTGCAGCTTTATTTCTCTATATCAATGTAGTTGAGTTTATACCTTACAGGAAACAACCTCTTTTCCTTATCACATAAGTTTTAAAAAATAGGAAAAGGTAAGGCAAATGGGTTTTCTCACAGGAAGTTATTTGCAGATCTGCATTCTCAGGCCTCTGCCCTTGTCTTGCGTGGTTATCTGTTGCATACAAGTTACAGAACTGCCGCTTGAATTCCCACTGGTTTGTTTCACTGAATGTCTTCTTAAGGGCAGAGGAAACAAACCTTATATGCAAAGTTAATTGTTAATTTAAATTCCTAACAGTTTAATAAAATACTTATTAGTCAAGTTACAATGGCACTAATACTTACGGTTGCAATTATATGAAGTCAATGTACAAACACTCTGTAGTATTTATCCTTTTTTCTGATGCTATGCTTACCCTTCCACTGCCCTTCTGGGTCCTAGGGTTAAGGGCTTCAGTATGGCAAGGGCATGGGGCTTGGCAAGTGACCAGCTTCCCAAGTACTCTACCAGGAGTACTTTTCAGTTCACATATGTGGTCACTTTTAAGTTTGCCGACATGCGCTACACCCTTTCTCCTTCACTGATCTGCAGTTCCATGCTGCATTCAAATTTACAGTATCTATTTTATATATATTGAGTATTTGTTCTTTTCACCCCCTAAAATAACATTTGCCCAGTTCTTTGACTGTGGCAGAGTGGTTTATAGCTTCGAAATCATCCTGTACCCTTGCTCTTATAACCCCGTTCCTGTAACTCCTCCACACTGCTCCTCCTCTGCTATCATGTTGTGCCTGTGTTCCTTCAGGAAAAGTCTTTGTGCTGGAGCAATTAATACTTCATTATTCACAAATAACTGTTTCTTGCTACTATTAGTTAAAAAAATACATATAGAAATAAGAGTTATGTCACAACTGTATAAAGCTAAGCAAACTAGGTTAACAGTCACAGGATTACTAGATAATTTCTGTTACAAGCAAACAAGTGAAAGCAAAGCTTTAGGTAAGTCAAGACAAGTCCAGACAAAGCCTGAGAAACCTTGAGGCCTGGGGTGTCTGTGTGATACCAAATCTGCCTGTTACAAGCAAGGCCATTGCCATATCTACCAGTCTAAAAGTCTTCAGACATTAAAGCTTCTCCACTGGCACAACTTTTTAAGTGTTGCTTTTTTTGGTACCCAAACCCACCCTAGCTGTCAGTAAGGGTGACGTCAGTGGTGCCTGCAAGGGATGCAGGGCCAATGCCTCTGTGGAGGGCAGCTGGTCTGTCACCAATGTCACTGGGTCTCAGGTCTTCTTCATCTGCGCTGTGCTTGTGACTTTTTTCCTCATGTTTGTGGGTATGTTTCTTGCTGTAACTGATACCAGATCATTTTAGCCAAAGGATCAGAGGCTTTTTTCTCTGTTTTTTCATCTAGGAGGGCTGGTACTCTGAGGGAGCATCATTTCATTTTGGTATAATAGGGTACAGCCATACCATTTTAATTTAGTAGGCTCTGTATGTTTGGATACGCTTGCAGGGAGAGGTGTAGGTAAAAGGGGATGCCCAAGACAAGTGATATCCATGAAGTAATACATCATCCCTCTCTTCTAAGTGGAGATGTGACAGTCAGGCATTTTTTTTATCTGATGCTGTTATTTCCAAAGTCTTTGTGTTGCTTTACTAGCTATTAAGTACTTCCTATTAGGATAGTGGACTTCAAAGGGCATTCTTCTGGATTCCTAAGGATTTGCAAATGAAATATTTGGAACAGGCTGTAGGTTTGAGACAGCCAAAGGAAGAGGCTGCTGACAAAACATACCAGTAATTGTAGCTATCGAAATTGCCACTACTTTTGGAAGTAAGCTTCTTAAGGATTTCTTTTTTTTTTTTTTTTTTAAGAAAGTAGCTATTTAAAACCAGTTCCTGCTTTCAGTGTTGCAGTTACAGATGAACATTATTTTCATTGAGACAAAGGGCTAGTTTCTCTCTGGTAAAATGATTCATTATTATTTACAAAGCAGCTGAAAAGACAAGTTGTATCAATAAAGATGTGCATATGGCCCCTCTTTCACTTAGCTCAAATGCTACAGTCACTGTACACAAGCAAGATCAAATACATAAATCAGGCAGTAGTGTTAAGGTGGTCTTATATTGGGCTTGCCAGCCGAAGCACTTGTGCCTGCAACTGTAAAAGTGAATTTTTACCACGTTGCTACCTGGTTTATTTTTAGTGTATTCAAATTTGATTTTTAATCTAGATACTCATAATGATTGCAACCTGGGGAGTAGCAGCATATCACCTGGTTTATTCCAACTCAAACTGTTTTCCTAGTCTGCATTTAATGTAGCTACTTAGGGCATCCTTAGCCCATTCTTCATCCAATCCGCATGAAATCATTCATTTTATGAAAAATATTTATGAGGAGCCTGACAAATGTACCATCTTGAGGCAACTAGCAGAGAGGGAATTCTGTGAAGGAACGAAGAATAGATACCCGTCTGTGAATTTGGTGCTATGACTCAACAGAAAAAAAGATGGCTCTGCTGAGATATTTCAAGTAAAAAGTAATTTACAGGATTGAAATAATAACGTATTTTATGTTTTGAAAATACAACATATAGGGCAAATGATCCAAAATTTGGCTAATGGTATGCATGCTTCAAGTCAGTCCTACTTAACTTTTATTAGTACTATAAAACCATGGAATATGACAGGTTATGAGGAAGTAGGCAGTTAGAAAGACCTCTTGAATGGTAACTTCAAACAGTCTCTTTGGTTATCAGTCTATTTAGGTGTATTTATAAATAGCAAAGATAGATTGTTAGATACTTTCAATAGGAAAGAGTGGGGGCAGGACAGGGAAGTAATAAGTTATATGAGATACCAATCATGTTTCCATCAACAAAAAATGACTCATGATTCATAATAGCCTTCTTTATACTAGAATACATTGTTTAGAATTTTGTTTAAAAACTAAAAAGAACATCTAACTTTTCAGCAGCTGCAGCTTCCTGGCATGATTTCCAAGGGACATTCTATAAATAAAACTTATATTTCAAAGATTGAATTCTCTTTACAAGAGTCTGCAGGCAGCTTCAGTGGGATATTGTTTTTCAGCACAGCCTTATTTATTTGCCAGCTGAATAATGCTTTTGCAAGGAAAGCAATGAGTAAGAAGTGTGCTTTGAGTTGGCAAGTCAGAATAAAATATCTTGCAAAACCAAACATGCAGAAGAAAAAGATCTCTGCAAAATCCAAAGCTATGTTTATGCCAAGATTGCTGTTCTGAATAGCAGTGTACAGCAGCATGGTGAGATTTCAGTCAATTCACCACCTATGAGTAATCTCTAAATAAAGGTATAAATTTCACAGTACATCCTTCTGCAAGGCTTTCAAAGCCCTGCACATTAACAAGAAAATACAAAGTGCACAATTCAATATGATCTATGGGGAAAAAAAGAAGGCTAGAAGATAATCCCGTTGTCACTTTCTTGTCACAGGCTGTTTGCACATACTTGCATAAAAGAATCAGTTTCTTTTCTAGTGCCTTTGATGACATGCCATATGTTGCGGTCGGAGTGCAGACATCTGAACCACCTCCTAAAGGGAGAGGGATTGAGGGCAAAGTGGAATATCTCCCCACCAGGCTCGTAGGCAATTACGAAGACCGAATGAGTATTCAACAAGTTTATTATTAAATACATTCGAATAAAACCGTATTTACTCTATGGAAATATTATGGCATTAAAGAACACCACGCCCACCCATTCACTCCCTCTCTCACCCACCGAGAGATAAGGGCAAGTAAGAACCTAATTATGTCAAAATATGACCTGTATGTGTGGATGGTGCATGTGTGTGTGTGTGCATGTGTTGTCATCTGCCCTTTCGGCATTTGGTAATGGTCCCTGTGGAACAGCAGTGACGCCCGGCCGGCAGACTTGGGCGGTTTCAGTGACGTCAGCAGTTTGTAGCTTTTCTGGAGCGGCTTTTCTGGCGGCACGGCTTTCAGCGCAGTTTCTGCGGCGCGGCTTTTCTGACACGGCTTTTCTGGTGGTGAGGCTTTTCTGGAAGCAGCTTCTTCCTCTCCCCCAGACTCCTAGAGCAGTGGGAGTCAGCAGTTCTGCCCAGCGGCCCTCTGCGGCGGCTGCTCCCTCCTCCCCTGGCCGCTTGACTTCTCCAGGGGGCTGTGCTGGCAGCTCACTTCAGCTTCCTCCCCCTCCTCCTCACTCCTTTCCAGCAGTGGCAGGGGGGAAGGGGGGGGAGCGTTTGGCAGGAGCCATGTGCTCCCTTTGCGCAGCGAGCCAGAAAGAGAGAAAGTTTGTTTTCTTTTTCGATATTTATGTTCTGTGTTATCACACTTCCGGCTTTTGGAAGACCCGCAATGATTTATGGGAGCCGTAGTTCTTTGCTCGCTGTTTTAATAAGGCAGAAATTCTTAATATGTGGATCAGTTCACCACACCATAATACAGAGTGCATCATAGGTGCTATAGGACAGGTCTTGTCTAGACACTAAAAAAAGGAAAGCCCTTTCTGAAAAGGCTTTCCCACACTTTATTGTTAAATTCTGGTGTCAGAGGTGGAGATGCACAGTATCTTAGGAGCAACTGAGCTACTTTGGAGCTAACAGAGGCAAAAGGTGGACACATCACACAGCGCTTGTTGGCAAGTTGTTTTAGTGTAAGGACAGAAGACTACAACCCAGTGATATTTCTCTACTTATGATGTGTATGGATATACATTTAGTGTATTATTTGCTTGTTTTAATTGTGTATACTTAGCCAGAACAACGTATGAAATCTGGTGTGTCTCCTAACTTTAGTAAAGGCTGTATCTGTATCATTTAACAGGCCAAGTACAACTCCCTGGCCAAGTGGCCCAACATAGTGTGGTTTGTGTCCTTGCACTTAAGCTCTTATCCTTCCTCATGTCCCTTGCCTCCAACTCTCTCTTATAAGGTGGCTACATCCAGGCTGGTAGCCATAAGCAGTGTCTCACATGAGCTATTCTCTAAACCAATGCCAAGCACTGACTCTGAGAGTAAGCCTTCAAATGAGCCATAACTGTGCCACGGAACATGCCAAGAGTGAGGAGGTACAGATGATTGTGGTCCAGTTCTCAGTCTGTGTCCTGGCCTTGCTCTGTTTGCTGGAATAGACAGAGCAAGTAGCTAAACGGGTCAGGATGAGAGCACAGCACTGAATGTTTTTAGCACACCAAGGACGTTTGCCCTGCTGGCCCTGGCAAAATTTTCTCATGCACCACTTCTGTGCATATGCTTGCTCCCTTCCTCTCCTTGCTTTCCCCTGCCTGCACCCTACCTTTTCATGCACGTCTGAGAGAGATGGTCCAAGCAGAAAGCCTGCAATTATTTCGACCAGATCATGTCCTCTGACAATTGGAGAAACTTCCTGAATTTAAATCTGCTCAGACATGTGAAGGCCAGGCACATCTGGTCTGGGAGCCCCAGTCACAGACTGGGAATGAAGGACTGAGACTCTATCACTCTGTTGGGGGTTAGATTTGCTTTCTGTTTGTTCCTTTTTACCTATAGAATTTTTACCCATAAGTTACTAGAATACTAATGGCTGGATACTTAAGAAAGAACAAAGGCCTGGGGAGGGGGGTGTCGGAGTTTCTCCTGGTGGGGGGACAGAAATACCGTGAGATTTGGGCAGATAAAAGGGGGAGCGGAGTCAGCTGCGGTCTCTCTCTTGCTCTGGGCTTCGTAGGAGGACAGTCGCTGTTTTTGCTACTGTC
>VZZY01001063.1:0-16872 GCA_013400335.1 Eurystomus gularis | reverse complement strand
CTTTGTTCCCGTCTCGCCGCCATTGCCACGTGTCTGCCGGAGCTCGCGGCCACAGCGGCCCCTGCAGCCGCGGGGGCACCACAGCGCCTGCCCTGCCCGCCGGGAACCACCAGCCGCTTCTTCCCCCCCCGCCGACCGTGACCGTCACTGCACCGAAGGGAAAGCGCCTCAGGCCAGAGGGTTGGGACCGGGTTCTTTCTGACTCTGCTTTGCCGTTAATGTTTATATTTAGTTATTGTTCACTTGCTTTAATATATATATATTAGTAAAGAACTGTTATTCCTACTCCCATATCCTTGCCTGAGAGCCCCTTGATTTCAAATTTGCAATAATTTGGAGGGAAGGGGTTTACATTTCCTATTCCAAGGGAGGTTCCTGCCTTCCCTGGGAGACACCTGTCCTTCAAACCAGGACACACTCTTTAAAAAAATAATGTTCCCATGAATGTACAGGACTGCAGAAAGCAGTCTGTCCTGCCAAGGAGCTGCAGTAGTGCATGTACTCCTGTGAACTTCTGCAGGAATCACATAATTTAATTTTTTACTTGGTTTTATTCCAAGGGAATACAGAGCTCTAACCCAGGCCACCTTGTGTTCCACACCAATGGCTTTCCCACTGATGGGCACTGTATGCCTCTGGGGTACAAACACAACTTGTGGGCAAAAGTAAAGAGAACCTCATTAGAGTGGAATAATTGTTACCACAAGTAGTAACACTGGAACCGTTTTTTCTCTTCTTAATGTGACAGCAGTGGGGGTAGTAATGCAATCACAGAAAAGCCAGAGGTAGAAAGGATGGATTTACTATATGGGTGACTAAGGTGAACTATCTCCATCTTATGTATTTTATGTTCATAAAGTGAATAAAATGCTCTCACAGTGATCTATGAGTTCATGCCCTGCTGCATTCCAGAAAGACGAGCTCCCTAGTGCCTGAAGCAGTTTTCAAAATCCTGTATAGCATCTAAAAATTACTGAAGTGTTTGAAAACTTTCCCAGCACTAAATTTGTCTGTCTGTGATGGTGGAAACCTAATGGAGAGGTAAGAATTACCATCAAGATTAGTTAAGACATGCAGCCCATGAGCATCATTTAAAGGAACTGTCAGTGAAATTGTAGGTGTGCGCTTGGAGATTATTTTAGTTCTTTTTATAGTTTACAGAGCAATTAACCTAAGAGAAGTTGTCTTCTTATCAGAATGCTGCAATAAGTAGTCTTCACCAGTCAAAATTCAGAACAGGGACCTGGTAAGCTAGAAAATGAACACAGAAGCATGGACATAAAACTATGTAAGGGGGAGGAGGCATGCAACTTCACAAACTCCAATGCAGGAGAGGTGATCCTGCTCACATTGAGATCAAGGACAAAATATCTACTGGCTTTGAACTAAGAACTGGTTCAAAATTAAGATAATAGGAAAATTTCCTTTTATTTGAGGTTTGTTTTTTTCTTTAAGTTTTATTGTTTTGCTCATTTGAAAGCCTATTGCCTCCATTCTAAGAAGGTTTTTTCCAGAATCAGTGATGTCTTACATTCCTCAAGTGCAATTCACTTCCAATAAAATGTTCTATGTTCCATATCAACCATTAACATTTCCAGACTGTAAACCTGACAGGTTTAACAGAGTTATTCATGTTTTCTATTAGTGTGAAGCTATGACTGTGAAGTTAACATATGGCATGCTGTAGAGACTGAGCCACTCTTTCTGTGTCCATGAACTTGCACTGTGGTGAAACTAAACTGCCAAAACAAATCAGGAAAAGCAAACTCTTTCCTGAAGTGGCTGAGGTTTGAACAATTTTTTTTTCAACATTCAACTTAATGAAAAAAGACACAAAATATAAAATGAAAAAAGACACAAAATATAAAATCTATTCATACCCAAAAAAGATAGATTTAATAGAGGTAGACAAGAACTATATAGAAAAAGCTAGACTAGTGCAAATTGTCATTCATTCCTTTATGATGACTTATGACACAATGGACATGAGCAGCCACAGACTTGAGAAATGTCATAGGCTGGAATTCTAGGGGACTGTAGCTCCCAACTTCCCTACCTGAGTCATGGGCATAGAAGAAGGGATTGCAAACCCAGTGCTTCCTAGTATTGCTAGAGGGCAGATGGAAGTCTCCCATCAGTTTATTACTGTAACATCAAGTCACGGTATGAAAATGATTGAGAACATGCCTTACATAAGTTCTTGAACAGTTCTGTGCTGGAGTATCAGAAGGCTGGGGCAGAAAGGCCACCTTGTATGCTGACCAGGGACAAACAGAATCCTTTTTACTTGCCTGATCAGAAGCTCTGGTTGTACCTACTGGGGCATTACTTAAGCCTCCCTTAAACATGCAGACAAACAAAACCCCTTGTTCAATTCATAGTTAGGGACTGAAAAAGTTTTAATTATTTACAGTAAGCTGCTTTTGGATTCTCAATGGATAAAAAAGCTTTATGTAAAGCTTATGTCTGTAAAACAAATACAGAATCTGATTCATCATTCGAGTGTGGGAAAAATGTGAATTAAGATGAAAAACCATACTAAAGGCTTTTATTCATTTATTTTAAATTTAAAAAAACCTACTAAACCTCTAACTAGAAATAGAATTGTAGGTTCATTAACAAGAACAGCAACAAAGTAACATAGAAAACAGGTTTTGATCTAGTGTGTGAATGCAATGTGAACAAACTTGCCAGTTCTAGATGTCTTAATGGGCTGATTGGCTGCATGTGTCGTATGTGTCATATTTCCTACCTGCTACTCCATCAGTTTACTGCCTATTGATCTGGGAAGAATTTTAAGTCATCTTGAAAACTGATTTTAGTGTAACTTGGGTCAGACATAGTCCTTCAAATTTGCTACAACACTCGTAAAGGATTGACTGTCTGAAGAAATGGCAATCTGAATAGACATTATTTAAGGAATTAAAATGACTTTGAAAGAAAATTCTATAGCCAAACTGTGCTTTTTTGGATGGAAATAATTTGGTAGAGAGCTTAAACATAGTAAGGTGAATCCAAATGGTCTCACATTTGGATCCCAAGAGTGCAGCTTGGTTTCATGTCCGATGTTGGAGCCAGCAGGCACATACCACAATCAGAAGATTACAGGAGGACCACCCTGGATGTACCAGTCATGACATAAATATTTCGCTAAATAAAAGAGTGAGTCTTGCTTACTGACTATTGGCCAAGCCAGATAAGGCAAACAAGAACATATTTATCAGGCTAAGAACAGATATGTTTTTCTCTTTTTTTCTTATGCTTTGAGGTGACTCTATGTAAGCAAAATATGATTTTTTTTTTTTTTTTTTTTAGTTGGTATTATTTTTTCCAGAAAGTACATAGCATGTTTTTGTGTTCATCTTAGCTGAGTGTATTTTATTGGGTTCAGTTAAGTTGACAGTACAGATTTCTGGTCTGGAGCCAGCTGTTTAATGCAGATGTATCTCAGGACTCTTACAAACCTGTAAAAATGGAGCTGCTGAGGGATCCTATAAAGAAATATATTTGTGGTCCTGGTGGAATAAGTGAATGGTAACTTTAGGTGTATTGGATTACTTCATGTACTTCATAGGTCAACTCATGGAATACCATCAGCTAAAACCTCACAACAGTGATTCTCCACCTATTTCTTTTCCACTGAGTGGAAAAAGAAAATACTTCTAGCAACAGCAATCTTTTATCTAGAGGAGGTTCTGGTTGACTTGTAGTGAACAGATCATTGTTCTTTTGAGTTTCTGCTGGGTTTTTCTCATATTCTCAGATTTCAAATATTCCAATTATTTTCTACTTCAGTAGCTAAGTTATGGATTAATTGTCACTTTTATTACTTTTAACCTGTTTTTTCCCCTCAGTTTAATGTGTATTCTAAAACTAGTTTTACTGCAATATGTGAACATGTGTGAGAATTAGGATTTGTTGGTTGGTTGGTTGGGTTTTTTTTAAGTACCAGCAGCAATGCTTTTTTGGTAAGGATTTCAGATACTGACAACTGTATCTAAAATGCTGAGTAGCAAAATTTTGATGTTCATTTTGTACTAAGAGCCTGCTTTCAATATCTGCATTGAGTTATCAGCTGAGGAGGTTAAGACACAAGGTTCATTTCACTCCTAGGAGCTATTTAACTCATCCTTTGAGTAATAGAAATTGAAGTGTTATGAATAAATATGAAAAATATTAAATACAGAAATATTAACAGTTAATTCTGTACTCTTGCAGATATATTAAATATATATGTGAAGGTGCTCAAAAAAACATCTTAATATTGTGTGCAACATTTACCTAGAGCAGAGCATGAGGAAACTACTTTATGTCATCTTTTTATTTAATACAAACTGGTAACATTTTTAAAACAGCTCTTTCACATCAGCTCTGTACATAATTATTCTGTTTTGGCTGGCTAGTGTTATTTGCTGAAATACTATTTCTTATCTTCCATCTCTTTGCTGGCTGTTTTCCACTTTTCAGCTATTCCTCTGCATCTTCTGACTTGTTGGATTTCTTAGGGAGATTATTTATAGTGCTTTAGATCGTCTTTGTGGGCTGCCTGCTTTTGTTATTTTATTTTTTTTTTCTCAGTAGTATGTTCCACTATTGTATTAGTAAGGAGCATTCGGATTTTTCTGAATAACTGCGAAGGTGGCTTTCTGTGTTGCAATTATGTGGCAGTGATGAAGGAATAAAGGTTATTCAGCTTGAAGCCATAGTTTTAAAGGCATGAATTACTTAATATTTTCTTCTGATATGACAGAAAAATTTCCATGCTTGCTTTTCACACTAGATGCTTGACTTCTTTCATTGCCACCATTCTGTAACTGCTTAATGACATTAAGAACAAGAAATATCTCATACTTTCTTTTGCAGGAAATGGTATAGAAAGATATTCCTCTCATGAGGAATGATAGAGGACATTGTTGTAGTTTTAGTTCTCCCTTTTATAAAAATAAAAAGCTGGTTTTAATAAGAATCTGGAATTATTTGTGTATAGTCCATCAAGGCTTTTATGATCTTCAAAACAGGGAATGCTTTTTGTTCCATCTGAATTCACATACCAGAGTAATGAGCATCAGAAACCCTAGAGAGGCAGGAAGACAGATGTCCTATAAGGTTAAATTCTTTTCTTCTCTGTGTTGAATTTTTCTGTAGAACATATGATGTAGCATTAGCTCCAACTCTCACTTTTAAGAGTAAAATGGAGTTGTTATTTAAGGCCATATTCTTATTGTCCCTTGTTTTAATTTCCGGTTTTATATGTATCGTAAAGCTCAACAAGGCAATTTCTATGATGAGACCTAAATACAACTTTATCATAATGTATTAAAAAACATGATGACTGTTATTTGGTTAGCCACCAATTTCCTTTTTCATGCTCTCAGTCTCAGATTACTAAACTATTATCTGGCATTCTCAGACATGCTAACTAATTGCCCTGTAGTAGACAAATAAAGAGCACATTTTACAAGTAACCTGTCGGACGTACTAACAAATGTTAATTTATATGTTGCCTAGATACAGCTTTTATTTGTGTTTAGGATTATTTAATTAACTTCTTAATTGTAAAGTACAGAGAATTGAAGCATGCAGTCCGAAGTCTAGTCAATGGAAAAAACTCAATAAACTGTAATGGACTTTGGCTTAGACACCTACTGCTATGGCTGTCAACTATATCGTAGTTGCAACATGAAAGATGAAAATTAAAAGGGGCTTAGATGAAGTTGAAGGAGGCTGTGTGGAGCAGGAGGATGTCATTAGGCATACCAGATTAATGAAAATGCAGCTGCTCAAGTGAACATTGTTAGCCTTTCAAATAGGCTAAGCATGAAGGTCCTGTGGAATAATAATTATATGTCGTAATGGGTAGTGATCTTTCTGTTCTATTGGCCCTTCTTATGTTTTTGGGATGCAAGTTACAGGAAATAGTAAATGTTTTATGTTAGTCTATATTGCTTGGTGCTCAGTGAAGAGACAGAAGCAAGTACAGAAGATATATAGGCAATGTTCAAAAGTGAGTCATGGCTCCCTCCCGGTAAACATCTAGAAACACATAGTGTAGAGATGTACCTGATTTCTGAGTTAACAGAGGAAGATGGCTGGGGCTGAATCCTCTACACTTGAGGGTTTTGATAGGGGAAGAAGAGAGCTCTTCATTCATTTGCCCTCAAGTTATGGTGAATTTCCATCCAAGAAGAGAAGGGGAAATAAAACAATATACCAAAATTGTCAGATTTAAGGCATTCATAACCAGCTGAAAGAGGTCTGTATCACCAAGCTGCATTAGGCTGCCTGTACAAGATTAAGTGGGGCCATGTGTTGTTTTTTTCAAATTCAGTTAGAGGTAAAAAAGTCCACAAAACCTTAAATGTATGCTGTCTACTCTAATATCTTCTCAAGCAGGTTCAGGGTAGGTGAAAAAGACATAATAGTAGTGTATCTTTTATTATTATTGTGTCTGCCATACCTCCTTTGTGGTGAAATAAGAGGGTTTAGTGTAAAACTTCTAATTTTATCATTGTCATGAGTAATAAGGAAGGATCTAATTTAAAAAACAAAAAAGTCATTGATAAAATGAACAGTGAAGTGATGACCCAGTTCAAAATTATGATGAAAGATCATTTCAGTAGATGTGAGAGAATCTAAAGGAGGGATTTTCACACATAATTATGTGGAAACAGCTGTCCAAGATATATTGTTATTCCCAAAGCACTGCTGCCACTTAGTCATACCTTGGTGTGTCTAGGAAGCAAGGTTTTTGTTATTCATTTTCTCAGCACATACTCAATGTTACATGAAACCAAGTACCTTGCAGATCATGTATAGCTTAACTGAATGTCAGATGGTAATTCATGGCATTACCTGGATAGATTTAGGAAAATTGCCCAGGGGAGGAAAAAATAAAGGAGAGATATTCAAGGAATGGATCTATGTAATGTCTACTACCTTGACAACCTGGAACCAAACATGATTCCATGAGTTGTGATGGTAAAATTCCAGTAAGGAAAGGGGAGAAATGACAATGGGCACTGAACCTACCCAAGAGCACTGAAAATTCAGAGTGTAATGAATGCCTGGTGCACATAATAAAAATGCAGAGATGAGGGCTGGGAACACACAGGCACAAAGGTGGTGGCCTCTGTGCCCTAGGACTGTAGGTAGAGGCAACCCAGAGTAAAATGAGCTTTTCCTGCCCTTCTCTGGAGGTATAACTAATGGCTTGTTGCCTTCTATGCTCATCCTTGTATGTGCAGAGACTTTCTCCTTGCTCAGTCTACTTTGAACCTGCAGCATGAATTAAAACAGTGGGAAATTTATGCATGGCATGGATGGTTGAGCTGCCTTCTCTGAAACAGAGACATCTGATGGGATAAAAGGTCACTGTATTTGTTTTCCAAAATGTTTTTTACAGACGTAGTGGTTTACTGGCTATGAATATTTTCAAGGACCTGCTTAAACAAAAACTGTGAACTTAAACCAGTCTGCTTTATTAGAAGCCAAAGGTTTGCATTTGCTGTGCTGAATGGAATTTTCTAGTGCCCTAATCTGACTGGAATGGAAAATAAGATAAAACTTGCACATTTAAAAATGAAATAAAATCCCACCTTTTTCAGCAGTTAGATACAGATGTGCATACATATATACATAGGTTGAACATCCTCTCGTTCTACACTACTCCAGAATTTGCTCTGACACTGAATCCCTTCTGACTTGCTGCAAAATGCAGATTCAACCCTTCTGCAGTGATAATGTGGTGAATTTGATTCACAGCCTAACAGAGTTAAGGTGTTTCATGCACCACAGCTGAGTAAGAAAAAAAATCCTCAGGATGTTTGAGTGTTATTTACTAGACATCGTTTATACCAGTACCAAATCCATCTAATCCACTAGAATTTTTTGAGATTATGTGCAGTTGAAATACTAAAGACTAAAGTCTTTCAGAAAGATTTCCTTTTATTCATTACAATCTGTCCCTATCCCAGTTTTTACAGACTTTCGATGGTAGCTACCTTTACAGCCCATTAGTCCTTCAGAAAAGTTGATCTAGGTTTTGGGGGTTTTTAAATTTTATTTTCTCCCAGATTATTTTTCAGAAGCCAGGAGTTTCTCTCTAAAATCTCTTTCTTGCCTCATTATTTCCTGGCGATTCTGAGCCAATTCTTTGCTTTCTATTCCAAGAGTTTGGAATGCCACAATATTTCTCATCCAATTTTTGAGGAAGAGCAGTCTGGCTGTCATGTAAAAGTTTCAGTGCTCTGTTCCAAAAATCCATAATAATAATATTTCATATTTTAACAAAACAGTGTTTCCCTTAAAACAATATATGTAGTGTTTTTGTAACAGTGATGGTATGGAGACTCAGAGGAAGTAAGGTGTGCAAGGATATATATCTTCCCCTTCTACAGCTTGCTTCTCCTAGAAGAAAAATGAAGTTAAATGAAAAGAAAATTGCTTCACCACAGTGCTGCCTTGTGTAGTTATACCACAGTAACTGGAAGAATGTATTTTAAATAAAATATTTTATAAGAGTGCCAAGTTATTCTTGAAAGCCAGTTCCTGTCAAAAGTTTTACTTTTCTCTCTCCACCTGTTTGTTGCCCTTCTTTTGCCATTCTGAGATCATTGGGATTATGATGTTTTGTTTTGTTTTGTTTTTAATTCTGTGTGAGTACTGTCTAGTATGCTGTAAGTATCAACATCAGGACACAGAAAAAATGGCACATGAACCTGGAGGGTAGTATGTCCAAGACATATGTTTGCATGGAGGAGTACATGTCCCTAAACCCCCTTTGCATCATCCAGTGCTTCAAGCAATTATGGCTGTCATATTGCTGACATCTTACTGTAAAACTTTAAGTGGGCAGCCATGGCACTCAATGTTCACTAAATATCTAGATGAAATTGACAAAACTGGCCATGTTCACCATCAGATAAAATACAAAGTCCTGAATCCAATGCGGTTTTGCATGCTAGGTATTTTGCTGGAAAAAGTCTTGCACTTTTTTATTGTGGATTGACATGATGGAAGGGCTGTCAATATACCTTTGCTGTGAAGGAAGTTTACAATATGAAGGTGGTCCACAATGCTAGTTTTCAAGCTGCTTTCCCTCTGAGCTTTGGCCTCAAAACCCCAAGTAATAAGATATTAAAAAGAATAATGCTGTAATTTGAAAAAATTCTCTAAGAAATGCACTGTCTTAAAACCAAAAAAGAACACAACAAAACAAACAAACCCAAACCAAGCACCACCAAACATTCTGCCTTTCACACTCCTTCACAAAACGTCCTCTGAACATATAAAAAAGAAAATACTTCCCTCTGCCCATTTCAGGCTACAGACTAGACAAGCCCTTTGTTTTTTATTTTGGTTAGCAGCTTGGACTCCTTTACTCCGCAACTAACCTGAACAAATATTATGCCTCTGAATACTTCCAGAGAACAAATTCCAAAACAAGCAAAGCAACAATAGATAACAAGTTTTTTTCTCAAGGAAAAAAATAGGTAATTTATTTTCCTTCTAAGAAGGATAGATAATAATTTGCAGGCATTTTCTCTTTTTTAAAATCAAAATACAATTTATATAGACTTAAGGCAGGAAGGGAGAAAGAAATGCATACACAGTAGTTTTGAACTCGTTCAGCCCTACTGTGTTGTGCACACAGTGTAATAATACCCTTAGCAAAACAAAGACTCGTTTATACAGCCCCATGCTGCACAGGAACCCTGTAAATACTGGAATTTTACATAATGTAAAAGTGTCATGCTTTATAGAGGGTATTATATACTTTTGCTACCAGGAATGAAGTTTTGTGGTTAGTAAAAATATTCATCTATAGACCTGTTGCTGATGTTGAGCAATATTGAATTTTAGAATACTTGTTCCAGTTCAGACCCTTGCATATCTCCTGCTGAGCAAAACGTGCAGTCATGGCAGTAATTCCAAATGTGTTGCCCCTTTACAGTTTGTTGTGATGATCCCCCAATATAGACACAGTAACTGCCTGCTGATTTCATGCTTCCTTTGAAAGGGAAGGGAAATAAAAGGCCCCATTATATACCCATAAGAGCTCTCAAAATATGATTAAACTTTGTCTGTGGTGGACAGCTTCCCTGACAGCTCCAAGGTATAGCTCATGCTGCTTTTCTGAAAAAGGATTGAAAGATGCCTTTCCTTAATTCCTGGAGAAGGTGCAGTTGCCTGCACACACTGCAGCTTTTGCACAGTGATCCAGTCTGGGACTGGATATGCCGAAATTTCTTGCATCTGATGACTCTTTATAAGTTTTTATGTCATTTGTTACATTTTTGAGAGCTTCTCTGGGAAGCTCTAGTCTTGTTAAATGCAATAGGGGAAAAATAAATCTGTGAGGAAAAAAAGTTTGCTAATCAAACTTGGTGAACACAGCAAATGCCATGGCTGGAAAAGAATAAGTTTAGGACTTTGGCAGCTCCCTTGGATCTGCAGATCTCACATCATTTTTGAGCATGAACCACCTGTGGCCAAGAAATTCCTCAGGAAGGCTTGTGCTCTTTGTTTATCTGTCATGTTGTCCCTTAAAAATCTAACCAGAAACCAAAGATTTACAGCCCTGGTACCAAGGGGCATGGTTGTCTCAAATGCAATATACCAAAGTGGCTAGAAGGCTGAGGAGGGTGATTGGATCCACTTCTTTGGGACTCACGGTACATGTACCACAGGACCCTCCTGCTGGAAAAGGTGCCAGGCATGAGGTCTCCATAGCAATGTACTTGGAGACAAATTTACATGGATATGTGCAAGCAGTTGTGCATCCTTTTTACTCACAATTTGAGTTATCCAAGTACAAGCTGGCTCCAGGGCCACTGAGTTAAGCTGGTGTATTACTGCGTAGGCCAAAATCCTTGTTAGCTGGTAGCCATGATTGCATTAATATTGCTGCCTTGCTTCAGCACAGAGCTGGCTTTCTTCCAGCAGGTGTAGATAGTCAGTGCAATAAATATATTAATATTTTGCACCAACAGGAATGATCAGCTCACAGGAGAGGGAATTTGAAATCCTGTTAAGTCCATGAACAGCAGAGAGGCACAGACAGTCAGCAGCTCTGAAAATGCTGGTACTTATTCAGGTTTCTTACCATGGATCCAGATGCCTCATTTTGGGCTTTCTATCTATGCTAATGTTGTCTCCGTTTCTCACGTGGCTATCTTTACTTTTTTTCCAGAGAAAATCTTTCTGTTTATCTTTTACTAGAATATTTTGCCTGATACTTAACCCAGAACAACCCTGCTATTACAATGGAAGAAGAGAGCACTGCTGTTGCCAAGGGAGCATTCTCTTCCCATGATTGTTAACAAGATGCTTCTGAGTAAAAACTCAAAATAAGCTAAGTCTTTTTAATTTTACACAGCCTTGCTTTATGCTTTTGTATCTAACACCCTGCAAAGACACTCTTATGTCTTTGTCTTTCTGCCTGCAGTAATCTGCCTCCTGTGAATTTTTGTCATTTGAAGTCTTCTCTATCCTGACACTAAGAGTGAGATCTCATGAAGTGTGAATATGATAGACAGATTATGGAGTCTCAGTGTAATGTGTTGCAAAATGGGCATGCTCTGTTGGGTAGCTCAGCTGGGTTTAAAAACATTAAAAACATTTTAAAAATAAAGTTTTAACACAAAACTGAAGACGACCAGCCCAATCCAGATGGATTTTTATTATGCTACTTTTTGGAGGCTTTTTGGCCCCATCTTCAGGAAGAAAGTGTGTGGTGAACCCAGCTAGTTAGAAATGTAGGACACTTTCACACAGTGCATTAGGCACTGAATACAGAAACGATGCTTTTTTTCCTCTTCCATGAGATATGTGGGATGCAGGGAAGCAGGGCCTATCTACTCTGTACTTATGCTACACTACTGCCTTCATAAGCATAATAATGAGACATTGGCTTTAGGTCTTGTCCCCTATTGTGCTGGTGCCCCCTTAGAAATGACAAGTGCCATCCCATTCCCACAGCATCTGAAAGGGAGACCTTCATCACAGTAGTGTCTGATCTCCAGAGTTACTGCTTACATCCATGTCTAACAGACTGTGTTTATATGAATGCTTGCTTTCCACCCAGCATCTTACAACGTGACAGCAGAATCAGGTTGAGTACTGTCGCGATCTGCCCACACAGGGTCACGGATCCACCCACAAGGGATGTGGTCCCCCCCACCAGGGCCCCAGACCACTCCCCAAATGGAATCAAGGGCGAGGCACTTCCCTCCAAATCCACAGCCAATTGCAGGAACCAGATACCCCCCTTATGAAAATATATGTTTATTTATACTAAGCAGAGTCTATTCTATGAAACACTCTTATATTTTATAATCTATGTTTTACCCAAATACCGCAATACTGTTATCACAGCCTATGGAGCCTATGCCTTAACAACACAATAATTCAAAATCCTTCAAAGTTTAACAAATCCTAAAGAGTTCACCCAGGAAAGGAATAGGAAAATCAAGAGTTTGAGGGGTAGAAATAAGGGTCTTATTAGAGAGAAAGGTCCCTATCGCTATATGGATATGTTGTGAGTGTATGTAAATGCAGAAGATGTCTCAGAGTCGTTCCCTTCTTTGCCTGGAATCAAGCCAATCTGGTCAGTCTACCGGTGCCAGTTTCAGTTTTAACAGCTTGTGCCTTTAAATTCAGCTCCAGCAACTCCGGCCGATGTTTCTCGAGGGGGGGCCGAAGATGGGAGAAAGGATGCGCCGCCGGGGGGGTCGGCTCCCCTCCCTCCTGGCAGCCCTCCTTCTCTTTTCCTTCCCCCCTCCTGTTGTCTCTTTAAGGCAGTTCACAGGAGCTTGTTTTAAAAGTAGATGACAGTCAAGGTCACCTGCCTTCTTCAGAAAAGGCAGCTGTTTCTTCTCCGAAGCAAAAATCTCCTACTGGAGCAAAACCAGGGCAAAAACGCCTCTCCCCAGGCGTCCCTGGATAAGTTTACCCCCCTGTACCCCCCCTGTACAAGCTTCTTGTTCCCAGCTCGTGACTGTGGGAGGGGGGGAATTAGAGAATTGGACTCACGGCTTGCTACCCAGGTAGGAGCAGTTCGTCTAAATTCTTGATATATCAGACGGTGGAAGAATCGCTGCTCAGTCCCAGCTATCAGTAAGTTGCCCTGGCCTTTGGCCAACTCCCAGCGGGGAAGGAAATTACTCTCTCTCTCTGATGGCGCAGTCCGAAAAGAGAAAGAGATGGTGTTTTCTCTTCCTTTTATACTCTCTGTTATCTTCAGTTTCCAGAAGAATCCAGACAGTTCTCAGCTGTTCCCGGCAGTTCTGGCAATTGCAAAGACTTATGGGAACCACAAAGCATTTCTGGGAAAGGAATTCACTGTCTCAATGAGATATAAATCTCCGTTCACCACAAGTACTGATGTGCTGGGACTGATGCTATTTTTTCAGGACTGGAATGTGAATCTCAGTATGTATTCAGAGTAGACTAAGATACTCAAGTCAGTAGATGTTATGTCTGTTACAGCCCTCACTTGCTGTACTCCTTTGAGAATTACTTTGTTTTCCTTTATTTTTTTTTAAACTGCTGAATAAGAACAATATTCTCTGCGTAAAGTGCTATGATAGTTTCCAAATACAATTTCCATAAGTACACTGTAGGTTTATTATAATACAGGACTTTGGATTTAACTCTTGGGAGAGTCCATTAATTAAGTAAAACAGACCAAAATTTAGCAATGCAAATGTCTCTCAATCTATTAAAAAAAAATATCCGAGACATGTCTTGGGACTTTGGACTGTTGCTCCTATGCTTTTGAGCTGGCTCAGAAATTACACAATAAACCTGTTGTGCTCTTCAAGTGCCAGATTGAACATCCTGTGCTCTTGATAATTTTAAGGGTGGGTAAGTGGAGCTAGATATTGTTACTCACAGAAAAAGAGTGGGATGACAAGTCTGTGTCTTCTCTGTTGAATGTGCCTATGCTCATCTCTGTCCTTAGCCTTGTAAGCCACATAAAAAATCTGTTCTGGGATATGGGACCAAGAACCAAGTGGATCCTCCTAGGACTGCTGCAGTTTTTAAAAGATGTTGCTAAGGATGTTCACTTTGGCAGGTTAAAATGTAGCACTAGCTTGCTGGCTGCCATCTAGCAGAGGGTGGTTGCACCTGGTAGCTCAAGAAGACCTGGAAACTGGGACAAGACTCTCCAGCAATGCCCGGCGAATGTTCAGAAGGACCAAGAAAGATGACCATAAATTTTGGATTCCCTATCCCTTAGAAGTGAGTTAAGAAGGGGAACGTGGGTAGCATTCAGCCTACAGCATGAATAAGTTTGAATGTCGAGAGTTTCCCACTGGCACAGAATGTAGAGAAAGTGTTCACTAACTCCTGCAGCCTTAGATTTAAGACTAGACATTGTGGGAAGTATTCACTTTTGAGTTAGTATTCTGAGGTGTTTTTCTTAATAGTAAATGGAGAAGGAAAGAGGAAGGCACTTAGTACTAGGACTGCTTCATTTGATCCATTTTACATACTTATTTAAAGATGAAATTAATCACACCTTAGAATCACTTTCCAATGAGAAGTCTAGGTGAGTGTCTCAAATAAGGGTATTTGTACAGATGTACCCCACTGTACTGTGTTCAGTTCTGGGCTCCCCAGTTCAAACAAGACAAGGAATCACTGGGGAGAGTCCAGTGGAGGACTACAAGGATGATTAAGGGACTGGAGTATCTCCTTTACATGGAAAGGCTGACAGGCTTGGGGCTGTTTAACCTGGAGCAGAAAAGACTGAGATGGGAGCTTATCAATGCTGATAAATACCTGAAGGGAAGGTATCAAGAGGATGGGGCCATCCTCTTTTCAGTTATGCCCAGTGATAGGAAAAGGGGCAATGGGACAAACTGGAACACAGTAAGTTCCACCTAAACATAAGGAAAAACTTCTTTACTGTCAGGGTGGCAGAGCACTGGAACAGGCTGCCCAGAGATGTTATGGAGTCTCCTTCTCTGGAGAATTTCAAAACCCACCTGGACATGCTCCTGTGCAACCTGATCTAGGCAAACCTGCTTTAGCAGGAGGATTGGACTAGATGATGTCCAAAGTTTCCTTCCAACCCCTACCATTCTGTAATTTTCTAAAAAGGGAATATTTCTTGTTTAGTTTCTGCAAGAAGCTTTCAACAGAGACTCTTCTACAACTCAATTAGCAAGAAACAAGGCAATAGAGAGCTTAGAAGGTGTATAGGGTAGATGTCAGACTGCTGTGTGCATTCCACATCTGTGTTAGAGGTAAACACAATATGGATATAACTGAAATGCTTTTTCTGTTTCTTTTAATTTAAAATTACCTGAAAAATACTGGCAAACTTACTCCAAGGCAATCATAGTAACTCTGTTGCGTTTCTTAACTCTTAAGTGTTTGACTTTGAATCCTTAACATTACGGAATGTCAGTTCTTCATGTAATACACATCTTTCTGTCAGAGTGGTTGCTGAGTAGCTCCCACACATCAGTTCCCGGCCCATGAGTGAATGAGCTACTTGTTTTTAATGCTCCAAACTCCTTTAATCTCCCACTCCTTTCTCATCTCCGGAGGCAACATAGTTGGCTGACAAGTAAGAGGTCACAGCCTCCCTGTTGCATTCGCACCAGCCAGGGTTAGGTGTGAGCAACAATTTTCATTTTGTCAAAAACAGAGATGTGATTTTATGGTGTTGTGACAAAAATGTAAAAATGTGAAGTATTTCAGCTTTTGGTGCTTGTGGAGCAGGTAAAAACCTCTGTATTGTTCTAGGAAGCAGCTGGTTCAAACTGAGGAGTATCTGTCACCACCCCAGTACTAGCACAGATTTCTATACCTTGTTTAGTCTGTGCTTTCTCACCTCTAGTTTCTTTTATCACTCTTACATGGTCCTTGTGTTTCTGACAGATGAGACTTTTGTATGTGTGTTTCCTGTTATTTGAGAAGGAAGTTTAGTGGGAGTCAGTCAGTCCAGGCTCAAGGTGAGGCCTCCACATACTGTCCTTGTGGCTGAATTCTTGTGGGGGCTGTGTTCCTCTTAAGAGGAGGAGGGAAATGCTCTGACAGGCTACAATGTTATCTGCGGCATGTGAGATGGGGCAAGACTTGACCTTTTTGAGCTGAGTTTGATTTTTGGAAGGACAATTTTCCCAGTGCCCTGAGGGGGTCTGACTGCCCCTGTCCACACCTTAGGGCTTCCTCCACACTGCCCATGGCCCAGGACCACATTTCAGCCCCCTGGGGCCATCAGCCCTTGCCCCAGTGATGCCAAAGTAGGACCAGTCTCCTGTTACTCCATAACCCTGCCTGACCATGGAGTCCCCAAGTAGGGCCCACCCACAGGCTCATATTCTGGCTGTTCATCAGCCCATCCCCATGGTGGTGCCCCCATGTCTGGGGTTGGGTCTGCCTCTAGTGCCCTACACTGCACTGCTCCAGGCCAGGGTGGTGGGATGGTCCCTGGCTGGCCTGTGGAGAACCCCATACCTCCTGAACCCCAGGGAGCTGCTGGCTTGTGCTGGCCAATGACCAGCTGACCTGAGCCACCTTTTTGACACTTTTTGAATTAGCCACCATGCGTGCAGGTGAGTAGGAAATTCTTTCTGACCTGAGCGCAGATCAGAAACAGCCTAAAATCCACTCATTTTATTAGTGAAGACCAATAAGGCTGGTCAAGTATGACTTACTCTTGCTAAATCCATGCTGACTGTTTCCAGTCACTTTCTCGTATTTCATCTGTTCAAAAGTGGTTTCCAAGAGGACTTACTCCATGATTTTTCCAGGGACTGAAGTGAGGCCGATGATCCTATGGTTCCCTGAGTCATTCTTTGAAATGATCCCAAAGAGGAGTCCCCAAAGGACCATTCTTGGCCAAGTAAGGAGAGG